>CM042014.1:93577452-94177452 GCA_023525715.1 Cichorium intybus
CACGTTCCTAGGTAAATTCAGGTCCACACTTGGTGCTTTTTAGTTTTCCATCGCTTTGATTTTGGAGTTTAATGTCATAATATTTTTGGTAACTAAACTTGAGTTAATCATAGTATAAATAATAGTTACTAGATTGTTATGTGAATAGGAGGATTAGAAACTCATTTAGAAGGAGTTTAAACCTTAAAGATATCAAAGAGGAGTTACACGGGTCCTCCCGGGTCGTGTATTGAAACTGTTTTGGCATTGTAGGAGTTACACGGGTCGTGTTTATGAAAACGGTTTGTGTTCTAGTTACCGTAACATCCAGTTGTATCCAGTAGACTTACACGGGTCGGTTTCGGAGTATGGGTTAGATTTTAAAAGTGAACGACGCTAACTTTAAATGTTAATGTCGCTAACCTGCTTCATTGGAGATATTCGGGCAGCGAACCAAAAATCCCCTAGGCGATTTTTAGAGCAAAAGATGTGAAATTTTGTCATTTTGATCAGGGGTTTTGCGTAGAAAAAGTTTGGGAAGGTCGGATTTAATACCCGAAATGCATTCTCGAGTTCTTAATTCACAAGGTTAGTCATTTTGAGTATTAGGGTTTCAAACCCTAGATGTCCAAATCTGAAAGTATGATTTGATTCATCTTATGTGTTGTTAATAGATTGTTAATATGTGTTGTATTGAGTACTTGTTGCAAATATCGTGATGATCTAACGGTTGATTTGGTAAAATCACGGAATTCGAAGTTTCAGGTTGATAGCATATGATATTCTCTAATTGTGATTTGTATTTGCTATTGATTTCTTAATCATTTGAGTTAAGTATTATGGAAATGCCTGAGGATGTTTAAGATATGATATGTGATTTCATTTTACAGTTGATACTCATAGGATGGAAGGAAACATTTAAGATACATGTGAACCACGAGCTCTACAGATACTAAATGAGTAGGTTCTAATTCATTATTTATGAGTAGATTATTATATAATTGAATTAACTATTCTTTGAACTATTTCCGTTATCAGAATATATATATATATATATATATATATATATATATATATATATATATATATATATATATATATATATATATATATATTTAAAAAAATGTCTTTTCGTTATCCCGTCCTCATCGGAGTCAAGCCGCGAATTTGGAAAAGGATATCAATTAGGGTAGTGAAAAGATTGCACCTACTGTAGATATTTTGATTTTAGGTAATAAGAACGTGGGTTGTCCTTTCAGTTCCAGCTGTAAGATACTATATAAACGGGTATGTAATATCATCCATATCTACATCTTTTCAGTCTCATTCTTTCCTACTATCAGTTTATTCTTATATAATCTCAGATTTCTATATCGAGGTATGGAAAACAGATCTCCTATGGATAAATTGTCAGACTCTGAGCTGAATTTCTAAATGGAAGAGGGTACCTCCCTATCGTTTAATCAGATACCTCCACTGGGGTTTGGTAATTATAGTATCCTAAACTCCTTTTATTTCTTATTCCTTTTTCTAGCATTTTGATTTTTGTTTTAAATTATGTGAGGTATAGATTTTCCAGATATATTACCGCTGGATCAACCTCAAGATGATCTTGAAGTTTTTCCTCTGATGAGTATTCTCCCTGAAGATCCACTGCCTTTAAATCAAGACATCGTTGTTGGGCAATCTCAATATATACTTCCAGGTTAAGTCATTTTGTTAAGCTTTATGTTTACTTTGCTTAATTATCTAACATACGCTATACACAGATCCATTTGTAGATGATCTTACTAATGATAATCTAAGCATGAACGTGCCCATACTGCATAGTGGAGTAGATCTAACAAATCAGAGGTTTCAAACTGATATTTAAAATCAGGATCAAATACAGTCGATCCACGATGACACTATCGGGCTCGCTTCAGCGAATTCTGAGTCCGTGGGTGGTTTTCAATATCAGGATCATTTTCAATTGATCCAAAGTAACTTAGAAAGTTTCAAGAATGAGAATTTTATGGTTGATTCTGGAAATCAAAAACTATTACGCATAATAGGTAACAATGAAAGTGTTAGTGATCAGGATCATACACAATTGATCCAAAATGAAAACGTTTCAACCTCGATTCTAAGAACCTATGAAATTCGTAGAAAAAGGGGTTCTAGAGATGCGTTGAGTAAGGAAACAATATCCATGCATTTTGACAAGCCCATTTTGGAAGCTGCAAGAGAACTCAACGTTGGATCAACACAGTTGAAGCAACGCTGTAGAAAGTTAGGTATCAAAAGTTGGCCTCGACGAAAGATTAAGTCTACAAACTCTTATTAACCATACTCAGGTTAAGAATTGTATTTCTTTTCCCCAATTTTAATACCACTACAAGAAACGGCATCAATAGCGGCGACAACTGTCGCCGCTAAAAGTGGCAATTGTCGCCGGTAATACCAATAGCGACGATATGTCGCCGGTAATGTGTCGCCGCAAATGCTTCGTCGCTATTGCTAATATTGTCGCCGGTAATAAGTCTGTCGCCGGTAATACCGATGTCGCCGGTAATAGTGATGCCGGTAAAAGTTTCCAACGGTCACCAAAATGTCGACGGTAATGGTCGTCGTCGCTAAAAGTGTCGCCGCTAAAGGTGTTTTTTTTTCATTTTCAATTTACTGTTTTTAGTAGCCAAAATTATATCCTATATATATAAACCAACAAAATAAACATACACACCATAAAAGTTTGTCTAATAACATAACAACTAGTACCAAACGGTTACACAATTCGTCTAAAACCGGATAAAACAAAAGTTTGTCTAATAACAAAAAAACAACAAATAGTACCAAATATTACGTTTACATATTACGTCTAATTCATCCAAAATACCCAAAACCGGGTAAACCAAACTTACTCTTCGCCGGTACCTCCGTCACCATCTTGTCCCTCGTCCCCGTTGTTTCCTCCATCATCTTCTTCGGCATTAAACGATTCCTCCATCATCTTTACGAGTCTAGCTCTAAATGCCGGGTTCTCAAGCAACTTCTCAAATTTATTTTTCTACAAAATAAAGCATACATTATAAGTATCAAACATATAATACAAGTATCAAACAATTACCAAAATAGCAATGTACTTTAAAAGAACAATTACCAAAATAGAAATGTACTTTAAAAATAGCAATGTACTTAAAAAATGCATATATTACAAGTATCAAACAATTACCAAAATAGCAATGTACTTTAAAAATGCATTCAATAATCTTATATAATACTTTATAAGTATCAAACAATTACCAAAATAGCAATCTACTTAAAATGCATTCAATAATATTTATATAAGACTTTATACGTATCAAACATACACTACAAGTATTAAACATTTACCAAAATAGCAATGTACTTTAAAAGAATTTAAGCTACTTTACCTCTGTGGATTGAGTTTGTGGCTGTGATGATTGTCCCTCTTCAAAGCAAGTCGACCCTTTCAAGGAAGGTTTTCGTCCGACCCCTTTAACATGACCACGACGAGCACCCAACACCTTTTCGAATATCCCGATATGATCCGGTGGTGTTTGAGTACGTTCTTCATATGCTCGTTGTAGATCACGCTGCATTTAACCAAAATGATTTAATAGATTTATGTATAAACGCTTAATAGATTTATACTTAAAATAAACACTTACATGTTGTTGCTCGGTTACTGGGCTATCAAATTTCCCCTCTTTGTCCGTATGACCATCGCGGAAGGCCTCAACTCTGGTCTTTTCCTGTTTGACATAAAACATTAGATTATACATCATTAAATAAAATCTTATATATAAATTATTACTTCTTTATAAATGTGTATATAAAACATTACTTCTTTAAAACAAGCACTACTATACTTGCGTGTCCCCCCACGATTTGTGATTTGTTGTTTTGCACGAACTTCTTTATTACTTTTTGATCGATTTAGATGTTCTGGCGTGTGGAAATAATCTATAGCTTTTTTCCAATTTGCACGATCCATACCCAAGGGAGGGTTGTCCAAAGCTTTTTCAACATCATCATACCCTCCCGCTTTAAGAAAGTCTCTTTTTGCATCAGATTTGCGGTCTCTATATCGCTTTTGAAATTCTGATTTAATGCTTTCCATCAAATTGAGATCCTTCTCAACCTCAGCAATATCAAAGTGTAACTTGCATAGCCAAAAAAAAAGTTAGTCGAGTAAAAAGACTAATTTCCAAAGTATATACAAATATAATTATATAGATCATTTACCCTAAGATGCTCCAACAAAGCGACCCTATTGGCATGGGAAACTTTGTCCCAACTACCTTTGTCGAAAGGGATCGATGCCCACATATATATTCCGACCTCACGAACGAAACACTCACTAAGCTCACCAATCGGGGTAAACGTAGCAAGTGTGTCAAACGTTAGTTTCAAAGGTCCCCCTGCTTGCTGTACCTTCTTTGTAAGTTTCAAGTTTTAGCTTTTCCTCTAGTTTTCCTCATTGGAACAACTGCAATTATCATTAACAAAATATTAGTCATGATATTTATAACATATGAATAAATATATTATAATAAAAAAGGTAATAATAAGTCTTACGATCCGCCTCGTGCTGTCCTCCCCATCTACTAACGGGAGGTGGGGGATCCTCTGCTCCACCGCCACCATGGCCTCGGGCCATGACATCAGCCATGACATACAACATAAGAATCCACAACGATACCATTACCTGAAAAGTTATAGGATATAGAACACAGAAGTACAACATGAATTAAGTTTTCTTTCACAACATGAAAATACAAAAAAAGTTTCATATTACATATAGAAATGAGAACAAGTGGCTCTCATATACAAATACAAATTACAACAAGTGTTTTAATCAAACTCGCCGTCATATATTTCAATGTCTCTCTTAGACTCCTCTGTATCATAATCGGGATCGTTCTCATCATAATCTGTCTCGGCATCAGACACTTCATTAACAGTAACTGTTGGCGGATCAGTCTCGACATCAGCCTCCTCTGTATCATAAGTAGGAATGTTTTGAAAGTATTGACTCAAGTCGATTACAAGGTTACAATTAGATGAAGAGTTGTTGTGAATCTAGTCTGGACATCTTTAAGGTACATAGAACAAAATGATAGAGCTTCTTCGGCCACATAACCTTCAGTTATACAACCTTCCGGTCTTGCCTTATTTCTGACATAATTCTTTAGTTTTTTCAAAAAACTTTCAAACGGATACATCCATCTCATGTATACTGGACCTCCTTGAATCGCTTCATCAGGTAAATGCATAACTAAATGAATCATAACATCAAAAAATGCTGGAGGATAGATCAATTCTAACTTACACAAGATTATAAGAATCACATCTCTTGCTCTCTCCATATCCTCCACCTTGAGTGTTCTGGAGCAAAGTTGCTTAAAGAACGTGCAAAGATCTACCATTGGCGTATAAGTATCTTTAGCCAAAAAGCCTCTTACTCCAATTGGTATCAAGCGTTGCATAAGAATATGGCAGTCATGAGATTTCAGCGCGGTAATTTTAGTATTGTTATCTACCACCTTCTTGCTGATATTAGAGGCAAACCCATCCGGCAGTTTAACATCTTTTATAAATTGGCAGAAAAGCTTTCGATGATCGTCCGTGAATGAGTATTTTGGGTGGGGTTTATACCACTTGTTGCCACTTTGCCGCAACCATTGTGTCTTCCGAATATTTAGGTTTTTCAAGTCGACCCGTGCATTGGATGTGTCTTTACTATTATTGTTCATTAGAAGAGTACCTAACAAACTGTCGCACACATTTTTCTCAATATGCATTACATCCAAGTTGTGCTTCAACTGCAGAGAAGACCAATATTCGAGTTCGAAAAAAATGCTTTTTTTAGACCAGTTCAACTCGAAGTCAGCCCTCTTTGGCAGGACGTTTCCAGGATGTTTTCCCGGTTTACGATAGATTAGACGATCTAGTTGAGCTTGTATGTCTGCATCACTAAATTGTCTTGGGGCAGGTCTCGTCTCGGGTTTCCCGTTGAAGTCTAAACTCTCTCTCCATGGATCGTTAACATCTAAGAAACGGCGATGGCCAATATATACGACTTTGTTTGTTATACGAAATGAAGGCGTGTCTTTGTCGCAAGTTGGACATGCTTTATGACCTTGTCCTCTCCAACCTGATAGACTACTACGAGCTGGATAGTCGTTTATGGTCCATAACAACATCGCCTTCATTGTGAAAAACTTTCTTGTCACTGCGTCTTTGGTACGCACGCCATCCTGCCATAGTCACTTAAGCTTTTCCACTAACGGCCTAAGGAAAACGTCAATGTCCTTTCCAGCTGATTTAGGGCCAGGAATCAACAATGACAACATAAATGAGGAGTCTTTCATGCATAGCTATGGAGGCAAATTGTATGTCGTGAGTACAACTGGCCACGTGCTGTGACTCGAACTCATGTTACCAAATGGATTAAAAACATCGGCTGCAAGCCCTAAGCGAACGTTTCGGGGTTCACTCGCGAAGTCAGGGTACTTCAAATCAAATTCCTTCCATGAAGATCCATCAACAGGATGACGCATCATACCATCTTTTGATCATCCAATATTGTGCCAAAGCATATCTTTTGCCGTATGCCTTGAAGAATACAAACGTCGTAGCCTGGGGGTCACAGGAAAGTATCGTAACACCTTGTGAGCTACTTTCTTACCCTTTGTGTTTTTATCGACCCACCGACTCTCTTTACAAATAGGACAATTCTGTAACGACTTGTATTCTTTCCAGAAGAGAGCACAGTCATTTTTGCACGCATGTATCGCCTCATACCCCAAACCAATCTTTCTTAAGGTCCTTTTGGCTGCATAATGCGAAATGGGAACTTTGTTGCCTTCGGGATGTGATTCTCGCAACAACTCAAGGAGTTCATCAAATGAACTATTAGTCCATTTGTTCTTCACTTTTATATGCATAACCTTTGCTAAAAAATCGAGCGAAGAAAACTTTTTACAACCGGGATATAATTCTGATCGGGCTTCTTTTAACAGTTCTTCAAAGCCATCATAAACACCACTACTCTCTATATCTGAGTTGTCTTCGTCTTCGTTGGCATCATCTTCCATTAACGCCTCTCTAACGTCCTCGATGACGTCAGCCATATCGTTACTTGGCGCCTCTCTAACGTCATCTACAACCGGAGGAATTAAACTTTCACCGTGATAGGTCCACGTCTTATACGACCGACAGAAACCATATACACGCATATGATGTTTCATTAATTGAAAGGGTATTATTTCTGTGTTATGACACCTTGTACACACACATCTTACAGCACCTTTGATGTCGACTTGTGCTTTGCACATCTCAACAAAAGCGTCAACTCCTCGTCGATACTCAAGTGAGCTACGGTTTGGATGGATAAGCCAGCTTTTATCAACAGGCATGATGCAACTGAAACATAATTTAGGGTTTAAGGTTTATTCTACTGGAAACAAAAATTAGATAGAGTATTCATGAATAGGATGATGGAAAAAGTATCCCCAAAATGGGACAGATTAGCGGGCTATAGATAGAGTATTCACAAGGGTAGGCTTCTACACCCACTTTTTGAATACCTTACCTCATATGTGAATGCTTATTACAAGATTGGTTGTCTAAAAAAAATCCGGCAGCATTTCCCCTTAGCTCCCAAGTATATATATAATAGTATATACTCGAAGAGCAAAGAGAAAATGGCAACCGAATCTTTCTTAAACAACCAAACATGTAATATGCATTCACATCCTAGATGAGATAAAGCATTCAAAAAGCAGTCCCAAAACGGGGACAACCCAAAATTAATTTCTAAATCAATTTTGGGCGGGTATTTCTAAGCTCAAGATGATTGAAAGGAAGACACATAACCTAAACCATATTTCTAAGATGATTGGAAGCATTCCAAAAGCAGCCCGTATTTCTAAGATGATTGGAAGCATTCCAAAAGCAGCCCGTATTTCTAAGATGATTGGAAGCATTCAAAAACCACTTATGGTTTATGGTTTACGGTTTAAGATTTAGAATTTAAGGTTTAGATTTAAATAATTTTATGGTTTAGGGTTTAGGTTAAAGTTTAGGGTTTAGAGTTTAAGGTTTAGAATTTAGGGTTTAGGGGTTGGAGTTTAGGTTAAACCATTTATGATTTAAGGTTTAAACAATAAATATTTAGGGTTTAGGCTTTAGGTTTAGGGTTTAGGGTTTAAGGTTTAAGGTTTAGGTTTAGGTTTAGGGTTTAGAGTTTAAGGTTTAGGGTTAATTGTTTAATGTTTATGATTTAGGGTTTAGGGTTAATTGTTTAAAGTTTAGGGTTTAGGGTTAATTGTTTAAAGTCTAGGGTTTAGGGGTTGGATTTTAGGTTAAACCATTTAGGATTTAGGGTTTAAACAATAAACATTTAGGGTTTAGGCTTTGGGTTTAGGCTTTAGGTTTAGGGTTTAGGGATTAGGGTTTAGGGATTAGGGTTCAAGGTTTATGGTTTAGCTTCAAATAATTTAATATTTGTTTTTTTAGGGTTTATGGTTTAGCTCCAAATAATTTTATGTTTTTTCTTTTATGTTTAGGGTTTTGGCTAAATTTTACGATTTAGGGTTTGTAGTTTACGGTTAAAAGTTTAGCATTTAGGTTTAAGAATAGACTTTAATTAAAAGTTTAGGGTTTATGTTAACGTTAAACTTTAAATAATTTAATATTTGTTTTTTAGTTTTGACAACAAAAACACATCATATTATACTATCAAATAACAACAAATAAGCACAAAAATCATGATGTACTCACATATCACAATATGCATCAATTAACCATTAAGTAGAATCAAAATCAATTAAGCACTTAATAATTAAGTACTTAATTATTAATTTCTTAACAGATAAGTACTTCATAAAAACACTTCCAAAACATATTACATATCACAAGAAGCATCAATTAACCATCAAGCACTATCAAAACATCCGTCAAATTAAGTACTTATAAATTAAGTACTTAACACAAACACTTCCAAAACCAATTAAGTACTTAACACACATTATCAAAACAATTAAGCACTTATATGAAGCATTAAGCATTAAGCGCTTATCAACACAATTTAGCACTTATCAACACAATTTAGCACTTTCAAGAAGCATTAAGCACATATGAGTGTTATTAAGCACTTTTATTAAGAACTTTAATATTAAGCACTTAATTATTAACTACTTTCAAGAAGCATTAGCCCTTTCAAGAAGCATTAAGCACTTTTATTAAGAACATAGCAAAACTTGATAAAGCAAAGTTTGATAAAGCATACTTGGAGGGTGGTGGTGACTGTCTCAGGCGAGATGGAGGCGGCCGGCGGTGGCTGATGGCACCACAGTGGCCGGAGCTAGGCACCTCCGGTGCTGTGGAAGAACAAACATAGATTAGTCCCGATTTTTATGGTTTAGCACACAAAATTAAAAGGTTTGTACCGATTATAACCGAAGGTGGAGGTGGAAATTACAGTAGATCGAACCTTGTCGCCGGAAAACGCTTTGTGTCGCCGGAATAAACCCTAAGTCGCTGGTTTAAGCTTGATTTTTTCGGAAATGGAGAGAGTGGAGGTGAGGGAATGAACGTTGGAGGTGAGGGAATGAAGGAGATGAGTGAAAACGAACGTAATCGATCGTCAAAAGCCTGGCTGGAACGGATTTCGCGAGAGAGATTTCTGTGGGTTAAGTGAAAGACGGACTGAAGTGAGGACGAAATGGTATAATGTTCGCATAGCAATAGCGGCGACGATTTGGATCAGTAGCGGCGACACCGTATTACCGGCGACATTCTGGGAGGGAAAAAATCCCGCCTAATTGTAGTCCGTCGATTAACATTTTCAGTGAACGGTAGAGATCATAGGTCACACGGATCGCTGATTTAGGCATTACCGGCGACGCCTTTAGCGGCGACGCCAGGTATTACCGGCGACATTCAATGCGCTTGTTGGATGTCGCCGGTAATACCTGGCGTCGCCGCTAAAGGCGTCGCCGGTAATGCCCAGATTTCTTGTAGTGTACCATGAGATTGTAATGACTGAAAGTATTTTTGCAACAGGAATTGGATAATAATCCTAGTAAAGCAGACGTAATACTTGGTCTAGAGAACGAGAAAAGAGCAATAATCGAGGGTTCCAGTTTGGAGATAACTGATACCACAAAGAGATTGAGGCAAGCTGCCTTTAAGGCTGTTTACAAGAAAAGAAAGGTTCAGAAGAGGGAGGAAGCTTCATCAGGGACCCATACACAGCAACAATCTCTGCCTTCTCTTTCTGCTATAAGTGGTTTCAACCATGATTTTCTCAAGATCACAAGTGAAGAGAACCCAGAAGACTTGGCAGGTGACTTAGCCCGCCTTCGGCTTTCAGATTGAATTTCTACCAAGATTAGTTTAATGGAACTGTTGATAGGGATGATGGAAGGTTTTCGATAATAGTTATTGGTCAGGTATTATCGAATTGTCAGGTCTACTATGTAAGGATAGGGGTATAAGTAGTACATAAAGTGTCTAGATGTATGGTTCTATAGTATTATAAAATACTCCTTTAGTATTTTAGCTTTATATTTTGTTTTAGAGTTTTCTTTGTATATGGTTCTTGGTAAGTTTTTTAGACTTGTTGTTCACTACGACTATTTCTAAGTACATGTTAGTCATACTTTGGACAAATACAGTTGATCAGGCTCTATTTGTCCTAGGTATGATTACATAACTACCTAGGCCTATTCGTAGTGTTCAACTCATCTTATTACTTTTGTATTGTTCTGGTTATGACACTGTTCTAGTATGTATGTACTTGTACTTATACTTTATAAAAATATCATTGTATTTTAAAGTATACTTTGTACAGATTGTTTTAGAGAGTTCTAGTCCCATTGTGTTTATAGTTGTGTATCTTAAATGGATTAATATACTTAGTTCACTGTAAACTATGCTATGATACCAATCTGGCACACCCCCAAACCACGATGGCGGAAACGTCTGAGGGTGGATGACTTCATGAACAGTATCACAACAACGTTTGTACAATAGTGATCAAAGCAAACACATCCATCATATACATAATTGTAAATGTTACAATAGTTCAAAAGATTGTATGTTTTGAATACAATTACAATATGATATCAAAATACATAGTATGACGCCATAGCGACCCATCGTCAAAGGTTGTAGTTACCTTATCAATTTCCTGAGGATACAAGTAGTTTGAAAGAATGTCAACATTACGTTGGTGAGTTCATAAGATTTTTGTATGAGAAAATCCATAATCCTTTTTCCTTGTAGAAAGATAGTGTTTGAAACCAGAAAATCCAATATTTTCTTATAAATGAGTAGTAGTCTTAAAACCCAAAGACCGAAAATGTATAGGTATTTGTATAATTGAAAATAGTATTACGTAGTTTTATTCTTGTATAAAACCGTGTAAATAGGTGTTTACTAGTAGTCGAATAGTAGATTTAATTCCACAAAAGTCGTATGTATAAGTAAACCGTACTTATATTTATATCTTTGATAAAACATAGTTTTAATTCTCATAGAATCAGTGTGTATAAGTAAAACCATACTTATATTTGTAACTTGTTAAAATGTAGTTTTAATACCTTAAAACTTGTATGAGGAATCTCTTTCCTTGTAAAATGTAGTATTGTAAATACAAGAAAATCCAATATTTTCTTATGAATGTATCCAAGTCCTTAAAACCCAAGGACTAAAATGTATAGCATAGTTTGTAGTATAAAGCCATTGAAAATGTATATTTCCACGTAAACAATTTAATAAGTTGATTTCCCATGCGAGACGTCCTATAACCATACTGTGACCATGTAGGCCTGCTTCGACGTTCTTCAGGCGTCGGACTGTTATGACATTTGTCACCTCAGACCCGTCGGTCTAGTTGTAGCTAGCAGCTCAGGTGCGGGGTTGTCAATCCCGTATAGATCTATACACAAATATCACGCTCTCTTACCGAGACTCTGGTTATAAATTTCAGGACTTATAGTATGTACTTAAATAAGCACTGTGAAGACCCGTCTCACAAAAATGTATGTATCAATCAACTTGTTAAAGTTTGTATATGAAGAACCTTTGTATTTGTCCATTATCATTTTTTCCATGATAATATAGTAATGTATAACAATTATATATTTTATATAATTATTTGTCCTCTTTAAAACGGCATAGTAACATTTGTATCAACAAACTATTCCTATAATAGTTTATTTTTAGTATTCCGTTGTGAAAAGCATATATTTACAAATATATGTGAAATAACTTATTTAGATGGTTATAAAGAGCTTCTTTTAAGATATATTCTCCACAATAGTGGTGTAATAAATTGGTTATACCCTTTATTAATTCCAATATAATATTTCATGACTATCCAATAAAGAACGGCCAGGTAGAAAGTCAAATGAGGAGGCAGGACCCTTTCAGCGTATAAGCCTTTCGGAAATCCAACAACCTAGCCCAAATGATCGGCCTAGACACCGCTCTCGTAAGTAGATCATTCAATATTATATTTTGGAACTATAATTGAATTGTTGTCATAATGATGTTTACAAAATTCACATTTTGTTTACTATTGTTACAAATGAGTATAGATAACTATTTTTATAGTATAACTTGTATTCTCCCCCTTAAAAACTTGAATAAAGATAAAAAGAAGGGGTATGAACTCACCTCAATGTCGACTAGGATCTTATCGCCAATTGTTGTTAGATCGCCCGACTCTTCGTGCTTCTAACTCGAACTCACTATATTTATAACTGAAATAGCTACTTCTAACGCTCATTCTTCGTATATTTCTATATATATATATAGAAGAATCTTCTAACAATACTATCTAGTGATATAGAGATCGAGATCTGAGATGTGAGGAAATGAGAGGATTGAAGCCTCTATTTATTGTAAATTTATTTTCGTATAGCGGCCCTCAAGATACAGACATTTGACGTTTATAGCTTTTAGAAATTGTTAATGACAAAACATACCTTTAAAATACTCTTTAAATAGATTTAATAGTTTTTATATAAAACGAATGATTTTTGTTTATAAAAATATGATTTACAAAAATCGTAGTTTAAATAATATCAACTTTTTAACTAAACGTTTTTAACGAATTAACGAAAGGGTATTAATTGTAAGTTTACATTTTCATTTTAAAGAAAAAGAAAATATTAAATATGAAACTAATATCAAAAATATTAAATTTTGACGTCAGATTGTTCGTATACACGATACGGTTTTGACGGTAAATTTTTCGTTTTATAAAACGACATAATATTTTTGATAAACTTAACAATACGTATTGTAGGGTTCAAAATGAATATATGAATTCTTAAGGGTAAAATCTGTAAATTGAATAAATAATTAAGTGGGGCCCACTTTAGAATAAAATAATAATTATAAAAATTCAAACGTTGAAAAAAAACTTGGCCTTTTGTTTTTTTTCTTCCGTTTCACGTGGAGAGTTTGAATATGTGGTTTTTTTTTTAAATTTTTTTTAAATTTTTTTTATATAAATATTTTAATAATCAAATGTCGCTTTCAAGTTAAATTATACGTTTTTTTATCATAACTTTTTATATATAACGTTTGGTAAAAATATAAATATATATTCAGAACCGTCGTATTTTTATCTACGTTTTGATATAAAATTTGTAATATTCCGAAGAGTTTTAAACTTCTACCGTTCACTATTCACGCCGGTTACTATTCATGCAGTAATTTTATTTATTTATTTTTTTATTTTTTATATTAAAACATCTAGTTCAGCATGATTTGTTCGTATAACTGACTTAAATTAGCATACGTAATATTATAATATCAAATAATACAACGTAGAGATTATGAAATTTACATTTCACATATTAAATTTAACGTACGCTTTAATTGTCTTAAGTTGACTTTCGTTGACTAATTTGATAGTTGTCACAACATGCCACTTAGGCAATTAAATGACCTTGTTTATTAGTATATATATATATATATATATATATATATATATATATATATATATATATATATATATATATATATATATATATATATATATATATATATAGAGAGAGAGAGAGAGAGAGATAAGTTATATTGAGAACCCAAAAATTCCTGAGATCTTGAAAACCAAATCAAATCTGAACCATCAGATCAGAAAAATAAATGGTCAAGATGAAATATGGCAATTTTGTAATTATCATCAATTTTAGTGGTATCTTTGGTTTTTAATTATTAATCACAAGGGTATATACGGGATAGAAAATATGGATCCCTGCAATTAAGGAAAACTGATTTACGTTAAAATTGGAAACCCTCTTATCTCTCTCTCTCACCCGTATCTCTCACGTCTTCGTCTTCAACACACCTCCGTAATTTTCTTCGACAATGGAGGCGGCTAATGAGAGATTCCCCCTCCCTCCTTGTCGGTTTCAAATTGGCGAGGATATCCTCCGGTAGATAAGGCGGCGAAGAAGATTTCAGATCGAGGATTGCATCTGGTTCGGTTTTGCAATCAGATCGAGGATTGCATCTGGAGAGGTATCTTCAGCACGTTTACTAGATCAAGCACGCAAAACTGATGTTCTTCAGTCGTGATAACAATCGCTCGTAAGCAGCATAACCCAAATTTGTAACTCCCCAGTTCAATGATCAGATGTCCCTTTGCCGGAGCCGATGACGGTGGTGCAAAAGGCTCTTCCCTCTGATGACGGTGGTGGTTGTTTAGCGCCGCCATGTTACTTCCCCACTTACACCGCCTTCCGCCAAGGATCCGACAACACCTTCAACACCGCCTTCCACCAAGCATCCAACAACACCCACCTCCAGTACCGCCTTCCATCAGCGCTGCCTTCTCTGGCCCTACTCCTTCGCCAAAGATGCAAGCGACACCCACCTACAACAAGTCGATTAGGGTAGGGTATGTTTGGTTATTAATTTTTTTTCTTAATTGTTTCCTGGATTTGCTTGATACTGAAATTGAATGGGTTTAATTTATCTTCCGCTTTGTTGTTTTGGATTTCATCCTCCCCTGCATCCGCCACCATGGTCGGTATATGCGTCGCCTACCTCTCGACATCAGGTATTGTACATTCTTTATTTCTGCATTGTACATTCTTTATTTCTGCAACCGTCTTCTTTTACTACCACATAACATCTAATTAAACGCCACCAAAAGCCTCCAGACATTAATTAATGTCTCCTTGATGTAAACGATTCAATTAGAACCCACGTCCTTTTGTCTAAAACGATTCAAAATTCATATGTATCAAATGTTTGAGTTTAGCATTTGATTTATTGGTTTACAAAATTTCAGGTTTCATTATTCATCAATTTACGGAAGTTGAAGAAATAGTCGAGTAGGAGTCAAAATGGCACTTCATTATTATGAGGTAGCAGTGAAAATTGGTTGTTTTATTATATTTCTGTTATCATTCACTTATAAATTACATTATATACTTTACTTACACACTCAATGTCAATGAGTTTTGGTTATTTATTAAGTAATTGTTGCTGGTACATGTGCAAAAACGTGTGTACACATGTGTGCATATGTGCACATGTGCACATGTGCACATATGCACATGTGCACATGTGCGTATGTGCATAGGTGTACATATTCATATATGTCTATTTGTTTGTGTACACATGTGTGCATATTTGCATATAAGCATACATATATGTGCCTATGTGCATATGTGTATATGCATGTAAGTATTTTTTTTGAGGGTTTTTTTAATATGTGGTTTTATAAATGCATAGGTGCATATATGTTTATATTCATATAAATGCATATGTGCATATATGCAAAAACGTGTGTGTATATGTGTATACATGTGTATATGTCTGTTCAAATGTGAGTATATATGCAAAAACGTATATGCATATGTGTATTAAACGTATGTGCACATATGCATATGTATATCAATTTGTTCATGTACACATGTATGCATATTTACATATATACACATAAGTAAAACTTTTGTTAAGAGCCCACTTGCCCTTATCTTTCTTTGTTTGATAATAATAATATAGCCAAGAGAACGTCCTATTTTTTGAGTCCAATCTATCAACTCTTGGCAAGATTCAAACACCTAAATATGAATTTATTATTAATATGTGGATACATTATATGATATTATATAACAAAATAAAATGTTTCGTAATAAACTTAAGCATCATACCATGTTCGTGTAAAATGCCGATGTACCGTCGACAGCTTCGGTTGCTTCGTTTGGATGAAAACTCGTCATTATATGGGGATTAAGTATATTATAACAAGATTAATATACTTGAAATTTTTTTAAGATATGGATAAAAGTGATAATGAAGGAATAGCAATTGGAATTTATAAGTTGATGATTTTAATCTTTGTAAATGAGTAGTATTTATAATGGATGATATAGTTTTTAAAATTGCAAGTTACAAAAGAAGATAGAATTATTTTTTTGAAATGTGTACAACCTTTTAATAAATGATAGATTAGTCTATCATATTTGCTAGTGGTTAATTATTTGATGAATTATTTCTTGAAATATTGAATAAATAATGTTAATTAAATTATATAAATATTATATATATATATATATATATATATATATATATATATATATATATATATATATATATATATATATATATATATATATATATATATATATATATATATATATATATATTTATATATTTCATCGTATATAGTACCTTTCATAATAGAAAAATAAAAGAAGCATTTATTTCAAATTCTACTTGAAACGTACAGTGCATGGGATGAAGCATGGTGGTGGATTTGGATTGCAATCATAAATAAAATGAATATTAAATATCTTGTCACAACTTATCTTTCCATGGGGGTGGGGGGGAGTAATAGGAGGACCCTAATATCTTTAACCTCCTTAGTTAATTGACAATTTAACTTTTTACCCTCAAAGTATGACAAGTCTTTAGAAATTGAAGGGGGGTTAGTGACAACATTTTAAACCATGTCATTAATTGAAGGCACAAAGGACGCAATACACGTGTTACGTAAAAGAGGAGGCATATTAGCGGAAGATAAAAGGGTCGTACCTGCCTTACCTTTGTCGGCTGAAGTTACCGTTTGCAACAGATCTCCCTCGTGATCGTAGTCCGCGGGCATGGCCGTTGGAGGGGTCGACCGTTGGGTAGAAGTGACATCTGCAATCATTGGAACACCGTAAACGACTTCACCCACTAGTTTTCTGGCGACCGTATCTTCATCACCATCGTTATAGACTAACGTCTTGTCGTCTTCCACCAACATCCCGTCAATCAACGCAGCACGCCCTTGTTAACATCTTCGTCTTCACTATCACTGCCATCAGAAGTGACAGTATCCTTAACCATTCCGTCCACCATACCGCGTTTTCTATGAAGAGTTTCACTTTTTCCTTTGTCCCTTCGCTCATCAGTAGCATCAATCAACGAAGATGTATAATTCTTAAACATTGAACGTTTGTTGTTACGTGAAACCATTGGGTAACTTTTTATCTTTCTGATCTCTAGAAAAAACATTATGGTCTATCATTCTCTTCTACATATTGGTGCCTCCCATCAGGATTTGGAATTGACACAAAGAATATTTGTGGCCCCTCCCCCTCATCATATCTTGTACCTTATGTAGACTTTTAGACTTTTTATTTTTGTCGTTAGTTTTCAATTATGTAAGTTAGGTGCCAGTCACCATCTTATAGTTTGTCTTTACTTGTAAGTGCTAGACACAATAATGTACTGTCAATAATAGCACGTATGCAGTAGCAGCCCCCATGTACTATAAATAAGGCGTTTGCCTAGTGTAATAAATCAGAGCTTATTTGTGTTAAGTTTTGAGTGCTCTCAAAATTTCCTCTGTTGAAGTTTTATACTTCTGAATAGCAGAGCGGATATCATCGGATATCCACGACTATCCATCGAAGCAGCTAAGAAACGCATCGTCGTAACATAATGGAAAAATGACTATAATAATGATTCATACAAGATAATACAAAATTATGACGATAATGATTCATAAATTATCAGTACGTACTATAACGCTCTGATACCAAAATTAAACACGACATGATACATGATAGTTTAAGCAAATAATTAACAAATACTTAAGAAAATAATTAACAAGTGCTTTGTGAAATCATTTCATGTAGATACTTAAGCTGATTGTCGTAGATATCTATCTCTAACTGTGTTACAGGGAGATGGATATTACGTTCAATCCTGTTTTTAAATCTTTGTTTATGAATCTTTAATGCAAGATAATACCGATTGTTTTGTATCTGTGTTTTTGAATCGGTCATGGTGTGTGAGGATGAGTAGGAGATGTACCTGACTGATGTCTGAGATGCTGCGTTGATTAAATACTTGTGGATACTTGGTGGATATCCGATGATATCCGCTCTGCTATTCAGAAGCACAAGACTTCAACAGAGGAAATTTTGAGAGCACTCACATACGTGCTATTATTGACACTACATTATTGTGTCTAGCACTTACAAGTAAAGACAAACTATAAGATGGTGACTGGCACCTAACTTACATAATTGAAAACTAACGACAAAAATAAAAAGTCTAAAAGTCTACATAAGGTACAAGATATGATGAGGGGGAGGGGCCACAAATATTCTTTGTGTCAATTCCAAATCCTCACCACCGAGAAAAATGCGTCGTGCATAATCATTGAACTCTTTTGATGAGTGCTTTGCACTGTTGTGTACTATTCTTCCATTAAAGCCAATATATATGGACCGCCATCTTTAGAAGAAAACTATTTATATATACAAGGTATGGTTAAAAATAAACAAAATAAATGGGAAAAAGTACCACCACAATATGTACCAAAATTATTCACTACTCCAAAACCCATAGATATTCTTTCGATTGATTGTGATTTAGATCAGAAACAAAGATACAAGATTGGAGTAATCAAATGGGTATACAAAATCAATTAACCGACGAACTTAGAAACTTACATCCAAGAAATTTCTTAAGTTATATTATGCATAAAACACAAGGAGATGGACTAACGTCTTGTCGTCTTCCACCAACATCCCGTCAATCAACGCAGCACGCCCTTGTTAACATCGTCGTCTTCACTATCACTGCCATCAGAAGTGACAGTATCCTCAACCATTTCGTCCACCATACCGCGTTTTCTATGAAGAGTTTCACTTTTTCCTTTGTTCCTTCGCTCATCAGTAGCATCAATCAACGAAGATGTATAATTCTTAAACATTGAACGTTTGTTGTTACGTGAAACCATTGGTAACTTTTTATCTTTCTGATCTCTAGAAAAAACATTATGGTCTATTATTCTCTTCTACATATTGGTGCCTCCCATGATGTATCTCCTATTTTCCACTGTGGTCCATAATGTTCTCTGCCACTGTGGTCTGTTATTCGTTTTTGGTCTTTCTGGTCAGATTTCATCATGGCCGGTGATACACCGGGCATTGAGTCCGTTCTTCAACATGATGATCAAATCATGGGTGTGAAAATTAACGAAAATATATAGAAGAAAAGAGGAGATAGGATAGAATAATGGACCACAGTGAAAAATAGGAGATACATCTCTCAACTTTAGGGTTTAGGGTTTAGGGTTTAGAGTTTAAGTTTTATGGTTTAAATAAGTTTATGTTTAGGGTTTATGGTTTAGAATTTAAGTTTTATGGTTTAAATAAGTTTATGTTTAGGTTTTAGGGTTTAGGGTTTAGGGATTAGAGTTTAGAGTTTTATGGTTTAAATAAGTTTATGTTTAGGATTTAGGGTTTATGATTTAGGGTTTAGGGGTTAGGGTTTAAGGTTTAGGGTTTAAGGTTTAGGGTTTAGGGTTTAAGTTTTATGGTTTAAATAACTCTATGTTTAGGGTTTAGGGTTTAGGGGTTAGGGTTTAGGGTTTATGGTTTAAGGTTTAGGGTGTAGGGTTTAAGTTTTATGGTTTAAAGTTTACTGTTTATGTGTTAGGGTTTAAGGTTTAGGGTTTAGGGTTTAGGGTTTACAGTTTAGGATTAAATAAATTTATGTTTTTGTTTTGTGTTTACGGTTTAAATTTAGAGTTTAGGTTCAAATAAGTTTATATATTTTCTTTTAGGTTAATTAGGTTTAAATAATTTTATTAAAACGTTACATTAACGTATAACTTTATTTTTTATAATTGACGATTTAGAGTTATAGTTAAAATCATTTAAAAAATCTATATAATTAAGTATTTAATAATTAAGTTTACGATTTAAACATTATATTTTTATAATTTACGATTTAAACATTATATTTTTTAGAATTACGATTTAAACGTTATATTTAAAACGATCTAAACGTTACATTTGCAATAATCATTGACAAAACATATAAAAAATCAAATAATTAATAATTAAGTACTTAATAATTAAGTTTTTAACAAAAGCATTAAGTTCTTAAAAATTAAGCACTTATCAAAAACATTTCCAAACATATTATATTTTTCAAATCATTTTTCAAATTAAACACTTAATAATTAAACACTTAAAAATTAAGTATTTAACACATTAAGAACTTAACACCATCACATTATACATTTTCCAAACATATTACAATTTCCAAAATCATTTTCCAAACATATTATATTTTCCAAATCATTTTCCATGTTAAGCCTTTAATAATTATTCACTTAAAAATTAAGTTCTTAACATATTAAGAACTTAACATCATCACTTCCAAAACATATCAAAACCATTAAACATTTTTTCATAAAACATTAAGAGCTTATAATAAGTCATATTTCAAGAACTTAACACATTAAGAACTTAACATATTAAGACTTTAACAAAATTGCAAATCTCATGAACAAATACTTAGGGCGGTATATGTTGTTTCTGATGCAGGTGGCCGGCGGTGGCGGTGTTTTTCCGGCAGCCTCGCGGTAGAGGCCTTGGTGGTGGTGGTGGTTCTAACAACATAAAAACATAGTTAAAGATCAATTTTTAACACAATATAAGTTGGTAATCAAAAAACTTACACAATAGATGAAAAATCTCGTGGGAAAAGAGAAGCAATCGCCGGAAAAAACACTGAAATCTCCGGAAATGATATATGTCGCCGGAAATGAGATATGTCGACACAAAAAACACTGAAAGCGAGCACCGGGGGTTGCTTTGGGGTGGTGGTGGTTGGAAAATACCATTGAAACGCCGGAAAAGTTGAGAGAAAATGAGAGGGTATTTGGGTTGCGTAACAGAAGAAGTGAGTCTGTGAAGAGCCTAAGTCTATTCGCAGACTTTTAGCAGCGACGACTATACGTCTTTAGCGGCGACATGGCAATAGCGGCGACCCGGTGGTAAAGCATTAGCGGCGACGGCAAGGCATTAGCGGTGACGCATTTAGAGGGAAATTTTCCCGCTTGCATCTTCACCGTCGGATCAGATAATTCACGGACGGTTAAGATGAGAGTGCGCGCAGATCGCTGACTCACCAATACCGGTGACGCCTTTAGCGGCGACAGCGGGTATCACCGTTGGATCAGATAATTCACGGACGGTTAAGTGATGTTTCTTGTAGTGAACACTGAACAGGAACAATAGCGAAATCAGTCAACGGTACGTACCTGTACCCTAAGTCGCGAAATCATATTGCCGAAATCAGTCACAATCAAGTAAATTTTGGAACAAGGAGAAATGTTTTACATGATTCTCCAAGAAAGTTGTAATGAACACTTGAACAGGAACAATAACGCTAACACTTTTCTTTTTTGATGCTAAGATGGCCTTATCTGCCATATATCGATGTGATGTCAATACCCTTTTTTTAGAGGCAGCTCGTCCGTCCAACAAACTATTCGGGACAAAGTCTTAGAACTAAAAAAATGGGTTGCGGTGGTGAATTGACCTTTTAAATGTTTTAAATAATAATATTTATAACTATAAAGTAATTAAAAAGAAAAAATTGAGAGAGGGTTTAAAAATTATAATTCTCGACTCCTTACATTTGAATAATCATATAGTTTGCAATTGATTTTTTTTTGTCATATAACTATATTATGTGAAATGACAATTTCAATAATGGTTATTATGAAAACATCTAAAAAATAGAAAAAATTGAAAGCTATTTTTTAAATCATCTATAACAAAAGTACACATGTAAAATACATGATATTTCATCCATTTTTCTCGGACGTTCTCACCGATTAAAAATCGCCAACGATCAAGTTTTCAAAACATAGTCATGATCGTTGTGATTTGTGGGGTCCTAAACATTTTATGAACATTCAAAAACAAACCGAAGAGTTATTATGTATTAAAATACAAGTAGGCAAGATAATCCTTATTAAAATATTAATTGATGACCTAATTTAATTAAAAATTTTCTTGAACAAGAACCGTGCAGCTGCCATTGTGATTAATGACTTCAACCAGGATCTATATTCAGCAGGTTCATAAATCAAAATAAGCTGCCACTTAAAAAAGGTGAATGAATGAATGTGTTTTAATAGAGTAACTCACATCTTGATCCATTTGTATGTTGGCATCATCAAGTGTATCATCTAGGTCGTCCAATAAAGCATGTTTTCGACGGCCATATTAATCCCAAATTCGTACCTAACAGAATGCAATAAAAACATTAAAAAATTAGGGAGACGAAATTATAAAAAATAAAAACCTGAAAGATTCATATAAGACATCATTTACTTGAGGTGGACTAAGATCAAAGATCTCACAAGCCTTCCTGTGTAGTGGTATTTAGTGGGATTATTATATTCCTAGATTCACCACTGATGGGATTCTTCACTTAGGCTAAAGGGAGTACCCCGTGATAGGGGCCGTGATCGCCACGTGTGCAAGCCATCACGGCGTGCACACAGCCCCGTGTGTGCCGTGATGGCCGTGATCGTGAAGGAAGGTGATGTTGGTCAGGCTAAAGGGAGTACCCCGTGATAGGGGCCATGATCGCCATGCGTGCAAGCCATCACGGCGTGCACACCGCCTCGTGTGTGCCGTGATGGCCGTGATCGTGAAGGAAGGTGATGTTGGTCACGGTGTATCACGCGAGTTTTAAAAAAAAATTTATTCCTAAAAGCCGTTGAACGGCTATATTTAAAAAAAAAGTTTTTTAAACCAAATTTTTTCCTATATATACATACACCTCTCATCCACACAAACTCACACAATTCTCATATATACATATATTCACACAAATGGAATTTTTTGAACAATTCGATTCGGACGACGGTAAATTTATCAACACATTTTTTAATGTTGTTGCGCACGGTGCCGCCGAAGGGTCTTCAAACGTTAGACACACCAGAACCTCTATCAATCGAGATCGGCAAGCTGCACACGATCTTTTGGTACGTGACTATTTTGCTGATACTCCTTTGTATGGTGACAAACATTTTAGACGTCGTTATCGTTTACCTAGAGAGTTATTTTTACGTATTAGCAACGCTTTAGAGGCGCGATATGATTATTTTTTAAGCAAAAACCCGATAGTAGAGGTAGAATGGGTTTTAGTTGTATACCAAAATGTTCGGCTGCACTTAGGTATTTAGCATTAGGCATAACAGCTGATGCTAGTGACGAGTATCTGAAATTGGCTGAGAGGACCGTAAGGGACACTGTGGATTGGTTTTGTGCATGTGTTATTGACGTGTTTGGCAAAGAATATTTGCGTAAACCTACAGCTCGTGATATCGAGAAGTTATATGCGGCACATGAAGCGAGACATGGTTTACCTGGTATGCTTAGTAGCCTTGATTGTACCCATTGAGCGTGGGAAAAATGTCCAACTGCATGGAAAGGACAATTTACCCGAGGTGACGTAGGTGAACCAACCATGATATTGGAAGCCGTTGCATCATTCCATTTGTGGATTTGGCATGCGTACTTTGGGGTAGCCGGGTCCAACAATGATCGAAATGTTCTTAATCAATCTCCAATTTTCAATGATATTTGGACCGGGCGAGCTCCTAGTATGTCATTCACAGTGAACGGACATCAATACAAACACGGCTACTATCTTTGTGATGGGATTTATCCAGATTACGCCACATTTGTGAAGTCGTACGCAGTACCTCGAAGTGAAAAAACAAAGATGTTTACACGAAGACAAGAATCAGCTAGGAAGGACATAGAAAGGGCATTTGGGTACTCAAACAAAAATGGCATGTGATCAAACATGCCTCAAGAATCCATGACGACGGTAGGATGAAGACAATTATGTATGCGTGCATCATTATGCATAATATGATTGTTGAATATAAATGTAGAGCGATTTGCACGTACGACGAGGCCGATGCGGTTAACCCGGAAATGCAATTCATTCCCGGAACGCCCGAATATTTACAACAAGTACTCGAAGTTCAAAATTCCGAAACGTGCCAATATCTTCGTGAAGATTTAGCCGAGCATATTTATCGAAACAGATTGGATGAAGACGAGTAGTTTTTTTTTAATTTCCATGTAATGTTTTTTTTTAAATTTCTATGTAATTTTTTTTATTTTTAAATTTCTATGTAATGTTTTTTAAATTAATGTAATTTTTATGTTTAATCTAATGTTATTTAAATTAAAAATTAGGTTTTTATTATTTTTGAATTTTTTTAAATTAAAAAAGATGATGTGGTGTGATGAAATGTGATAGGTATAAAGTGTGTGTTGTGATGGAGTGTGATAGAATGTGATAAAGGTAAAATCTGACGTAGCGCTGATGTGGCACCCATCACATTTGTGCAATGTGATGGGTACTCCTAAAGGTCTTATGAAGGCCGTGTGTTGATGTGCCGGACGGCGTCTTATTAGAGTATAGGGAGAGGGGAGATAGAAACAAAAAAAAACGGTATAAAGGGAAGGGGAGAAGCGATAATCGTGGAATTTGGATTTCAAAATTTCAAGCTGCAAACCAATGAGGCAATCACTTCCCCAATTTACGTATAATATTAACTATTAACAAACGATCGAAATTTAGGTCAAATATATGCATTGAACATTTGTAATTTAAGCTTAAAGGTTTCGATCTCTTAATTTTAAGAGTTTCCATTTTTAGAAACCATTTTTTCTTTATAAAGTGATATATATATATATATATATATATATATATATATATATATATATATATATATATATATATATATATATATATATATATATATATATATATATATATATATATATATATATATATATATATATATGAATGTTGAAATGAGAACAATTTCAATAATTATTGAAATTGAGAACGTGAGAACAAATATAAACCACACATTTTTATAATAGGCCCCCATCCGCCCCTTCCACCACAACCACCACCAAACTTCTACGCCTCCACCACCTCACCTATCCACCGCCAACCCATATTACCCCACCATTATCTATCCACCTCACCCACCAGCACCCAACCCATCCTACCCCACCCTACCCCCCCCCCCCCCCCCCCCCCGCCCACCAAAAAAAAAATTATTTTTTTACCACCCACTCCCGCTCTACCCCATCCACCAGCACCCACCCTACCCTACAACCCCACCCCCGTCCACAAAATTTTTTTTTTACCACCCACTCCCGATCCACCACATCCACCAACACCCACCCTACCCTAACGGCCCACCCTACCATACCTTAACCACTCCCCCGCCCACCAAAATAAAAAATTTTAATTTTTTAACACCCACTCCTGCTCCACCCCATCCACCAGCACCCACCTAACTTACCCACTCCACCCCACCCTACACCTATCCCGCCCACCAAAAAATTTTAATTTTTTACCACCCACTCTCGCTCCATCCCACCCACCGGCACCCACCCTACCCTACTCCCCCCCCCCCCCCCACACACAGAAAATTAATTTCTTTACCACCCACTCCCGCTCCACCCCACACCACCAACATCCTACCCTACCCCTACCAACCCCACCCTACACTACCCCCCCACCAAAAAATAATAATTTATTTTACCACCCACTCTCGCGCCACTTCACCCACATGCACCCAACTCACCCCACCCCACCCTACCCTACACCCCCCTTCCCCAGACCCACAAATTGTTTTTAATATTTTGTACCAATCACTCCCGCTCCACCCCACCCACCAACACCCACCCCACCCCCGCCCACCAAAAACAATTTAATTTTTTTACCATCCACTCACGCTCCACCCCATCCACCGGCATCCACCCCACCCTACCTTACCCACTTCCCCGCCCACGAAAAAAATATTTAATTTTTTTACCATCCACTCCTACTCCACTCCACCCACCCTCCTTACCCTACCCGTCCCCACCCCACCCTACCCTCTATCCCGCCCACCAAAAGAAATTTAATTTTTTACCACTCACTCCCGCTCCACCCCACCCACCCTACCCTACCTACCCCACCCCTACCGTATGCTAACCCCCTCCCCGCCGCCCACCAAAAAAATTAATTTTTTACCACACCACTAATCAGCACCCACCCTACCCTACCTACCCCACTCTACTCTACCCCGCCGACCAAAAAAATTTTAAATTTTTTACCACCCACCAGCACCCACCCTACCCTACCTACACCATCTTACCTTACCCCCCTCCCCCTCCCCCTCCCCTCGCCCACCAATTTTTTTTAATTTTATTTACCGCCCACTCTCACTCCACCCCACCCACAAGCACCCATTCTACCCTACCCTACCACCCCCTCGCCCACCAATTTTTTTTAACTTCTTTACCACACGCTTCCGCTCCACCCCACCCACCAGCACTGACTCACCCCTACCCTTCCCCAACCCAATCCTACCCTATGCCCCACCCACCACCCTACTCACCCCACCAACCCCCTCCTACCAAATAAATTTTTTTAATTTTTTTCCCACCCACTCCCGCTCCACTTCACCCACCAACACCCACGCCCACCCTACCTTATCCTACCCCACCCAACCTTTTACATGTGAATGATAGGTTTTTCTTATTATATGTATTCAATCACATGTGATTAAAACATATTCTATTTTAGCATATTTACATGTGAATAATAAGTTATAATCACATGAGAGTAACATGTTTTAATCGTATGTGAATAAATTATTAAGAAATAAAAAATTCGTTATGTGCATATGAATAACATGTTTTAATCACATGTGAAGAATATGGTTTTATCACATGTGAATAGCTTAATCATATGTGATTAATAATGTTTAATCACATGTGATTAAATACATATAATAAAAAAAATATTATTTTAAAATAAAAAATTTGTTATGTACATATTTACATATGAATAACATGTTTTAATCACATGTGATTGAATACATATAAAAAGAAAAATTAGTATAAAATAAAATTTTGTTATGTACATTGAATACATATAATAAGAAAAATTATTAAAAAAAATTTTAAAAATGTTATTTGAGCATATTCACATGCGAATAACAAGTTATAATCATATGTGTATAACATGGTCTAATTACATGTGAGCAACATGTTTTAATCATATGTGAATAAACTATTAAGAATTAAAAAATTTGTTATGTGTATATTCACATGTGAATAAAAGGTTTTAATCACATGTGAATAATAGGGTTTATCACATGTGAATAGCTTAATCATATGTGATCAACAATGTTTAATCACATGTGATTAAATACATATAATAAGAAAAATTATTTAAAAATAAAAAAATTCATTAAGCACATATTTACATATGAATAACATGTTTTAATCATAAGAAAAAATATTAAAAAACTAAAAACATTGATATGTGCATATTCACATGTGAATAACATGTTCTAATCCCATGAGAATAGCTTGGACTAATCACATATGATTAACAAATTAATACATACATATACAAACACCTTAAATCAATTTGACTTCTCTTTCAAGCATATGATCGAACACCTTAGATGCATAACCTGAGATAAAAAAATATATATTTATAAAAACTAGGAAAATAGGAATTACACAAAGAAAATACAGAGAGGATGCTTACCCACATCACGAAGAGGCAGATCACGTAATACTACACTTTGAGTAGAAGGGGAAGGTTCGATTTGGACAACAAAGTGTATCATTGAATTATGACCTGTGTCAAAACCAAAAAAACACAAACATAATTTAAAATCTTTAATAATCATATCATAGTTTTAAATGTCTAAATAGAATAAATTGTCTTACCTACGTAGGCTAAGCTGTTACCACTTGGGGACCATTTACCACTTGGGGACCATTTGACACCAAAGGCCCAGCAAAAAGAAAGATCAAGCTGAACAATTTGCTGCTCAAACATTAAAAGAAATAAAGTTAAATTATCGATCATGAATATGTATTAAAAATAAATAACAATTACATACAAAGATTAAAATATCTTTAGACTCAATAATTTTAGCCGGTGGTAGCTACATGTAACGGATACAACAAGGCAAGAATTGAACGTTACATTCAGCTCTTTCTCTCTCTCAAATTCATTACAGGTTATTCAAGTCAAGCAAGCAATTGGACTACACATCGACCCCATTTCTCCCATTATTATGCATCTGTAAAACCAATCGTTCACTAGTTCTTCTACATAAATCACTTAGTTTTTTTCTTCATGGTTTTATCATAAGTTGTAGGTATAAAATGGAAATATTATAGAAGTCGAACCTCTCCAAATTTTGCATCTAATGAAGAGCCGCTTCCTGATTTCCTCGATTTACTGTCAATAATCATTAGTGATTTGTCACTTAACTTTCATTTAGACATTTCAACAAACACCTACTAGGCATTGCAATAAGAACAAACTATGAGATAACAAACTATGAGATAACTAATTATACACGCACAACAGGAAAACCATTGACCAAACACGTACAGCAACACCATCGGAATTAACCAGAAACAACTCTCATAACGTGATTAACCAGAAAAAAAAATGAAATTTAAGAATCTCAAAAGCACCTAAACGAGAACAGTTCAGTGAACGAGAATTCACGCACACTTACATGAAGCAGTCGATTGAGGCAGAAGAATGAATTCACACAACACCATCAGAAGTAATTTGCATTAACGATGTCGATTGAGGAAGAAGAAGCAATTCCATGAACAAGACATGATGAATTGGGGAGAAGAATGATCCGTGGAATGAGAACAAAGATCGCTGAGAAAATCAGCGAAAGAAACATGAATGCGGCAATGATTTGCATGAAAGGAGAAGAATCCCAAATTATCGTGAAGATTTGGCATTACCTACATCAGGAAGTGTAAATCTGCTTGTGGTGGGTATTGTAAAATAAACGTGATTTTAAAATTGGTGATGGTTGCAGTGGAGGGAGTGAACGGGGCTTTTTTTAAATTGTGTGGTCAAAAATTGTTCTCATTTTAACCTTCCCCTATATATATATATATATATATATATATATATATATATATATATATATATATATATATATATATATATATATATATATATATATATATATATATATATATATATATATATATATATATATATATATATATATATATATATATATATATATATATACTAGTTGTGTACCCGCGCAATGCGGTGGGACACAAATTTAGGGGTGGGAGAAAATTCGTCTAAAATTTTCATTTGTGCTTTTTATACTTGTTAAGATGGTGTACATATTTAAGCCATTAATAGCATAATAGATATTTATCAGAGTTTTGAAACTGGGATCCAGTACCATCATCAATTCAAAATCGTTCCGAAACCGAGATCCATATATGTATACATATTTAAGCCATTAATAGCATAATATATATTTACCATAGTTTCATGTACTTTCACAAATTTTGTGACACAAATTACCTACAGAACCTCCCTTCCTAATTTTCCTTTATTTCACCAACTTCCACCAAGTAATTTGACACGTTCAATAAGCCTCCACTGTTAATGTCTTCAATAGTTTAAGGTATCTATGGGACAAAATTGTTTCATCTTCAACGTACAAAGTAGCAACCTTTAATGTTATAGTAGCCCATCAGTTAACAAATGCGATGGGGAACATATTTGTAGAATAAAAATGACAAATGTAACCTCTCTCCATCCACTTGATGTTACTACACCTGAAAAAATATTTTAATCACAAAACCAAAGAAAGTTACAATAAATTGTTTTCTACAAACCAATGTTCCAATTTATATGAGCAAGGGTAATTTGGTCTTTTAATAACTTATAGTGATAAATTGACTTTACCAGGACAGAGGATGAAGTAAAACTACCAGTAACATGAAATGCAATAATGAAAACAAACAAATGCAACAAAAAATATTGAATCCTAGTTTAATTAAATATTGACAAACAGAGGAAACCTGCAGATTATAAAACAAAACAAAAATGCAGTGTTTATTTGTTAGTATAGCATCGTACTTTCAAATCTTCTTATTACAATGTTGAAGATTGTAAGTAAAAAGCTTGAGAAACTTGGGATTGAATCTGGTTATGTTCCCGGTGATGGTGACTTACCGGTTCAACTAAAGTTTGGGTGGGTTTCTGTGTATTCATTGATTATATCTCATGTTTCCCACCTGTTGCTTCATCTATAGGCCAGACACACATGAAAACCTCATACTTTCCAATTTTGTAATGTAAGATCATTGCAGATAATTGTTAGGTTCAAGTTAGCCTAAGAATTGAAGGTCAAAAAGAATGAGAGGCCAAATTTTGAATGAGGCTGTACACAAACCACCAAAAATCAAGAATCAACAAAAGAGTAAATTAGATCTTGTCAAACATAGATAATTACAAACCAAAAAAATACTGCAATGGCGACATACTTTGGATTTTGTGATTGTCTTTGGTTGAGTTGAACAAGCCCTCTTGCATAAATATTTCACCTTTCTTAAATCTACGTTTGGCATTTAAGAACTAATAGAGTTAATCAAAAGATAAATTACTTCCTCCATTTTTAGACAAGGTACAAAATTGTCATTTTACTCTTATTCAATGGTTTCATCCAATTCAAATAATAAACAACTACCCAACCAACTATTAGGAATTTAACTATAAGGAACAATACTATATAACATACCAGATATGGTGCTAATGTGGGGAATTCAGTTCCATATGCAAAACATAAAAATAAAAATAGCCCATATAACCTGAAATTTCGACCATAAAAAGTATTTAAATTTGAAAAATATTTCTCTGTAACCATTTATGTTGCGATTTCCTCATTTTTTCATGGTAATTCATTTCTTCGTCAAGATTTATTCATGCTCACTTTAAAAGTGAAACTTGTGTATTACCTACCACCAATAGCCTTAAACAATCTACAAGGCTCATGTTCCCTCCACCCTGTCATGTATATCACTTGTAGCTTTGAAACTGGATGAATCTAGGGTTGAAAACACCATCAAAAAGGGAAATACCATATTTGAACTTGCAACAAACAAAACTAAACTAAAAAATTTAAAACTTGTAACAAACAAACTTAACAAAAACTTTAAAACTTTAAAAAAAAAAACTAAAATACTATCACTATCGGACTATAGTCAAACAAACATGAAACGCCAGATCAAATATATACACAAAGTGGATAATATACCCAAAAATATCAACACATACACACACCTAGATCAGACGCATACCAAAATAGAGGACTACAGTCGATGGTGGTGGTGGTGCGAAGACACATAGAAATTATGCAATTATCAGTTGAGAAGAAATAGGCAATTACCAGTCGAGAAAAAAACCAAGACAGAGGAATATAATTGATAATAAACCCACAAATTACTGATGCTAATTGATTGAGATGATTAAAATGGCAATTATCAATCGAGAAGAATCGTTATCTGTACATTCGTCTGTTTCTAGAGCCATCTCGCATATCGAAAGAACAACCGCTGATTGTCTTTGAATCTGGTTACAACCGGAAATCAGATGTTCCGATGTGCACTACAACTCAAAACTTCTAGTAATTTCTCTCCTACAATTAACCAAACGAAGCAATATATAAGTACTTATAAGACAAAAAACATGTATATTTTTATTGGCAACAAATTATGTAGATGATTACTTAAAGACCATCATATAATGGTACTTATGCAGAGGTACTGGATATTATCAGTCATCCTTTGACCTGATATTGAACGAATTAATTATTTAAATTTTCTATGAGCACCACTTAATTAAAGAACAGTTTCGTTTGAGGCTTTGAGCATATGTATGAAATAGAATGCACCACCTGCTACTTTTTGTCCTCCTATACTTTGGGCAGCAGAGTAAACCAACAAAAATGAAAAAATAATTTTCGTAAGAAAACCTCTACCTCGCCTTCAAATAGGGGCCACTGCAAACACAAACACGAAACTTAATTAAAATCAAAGGTTATAAACACAAAACCATTTCCTTATTGAAAAACAGAAAGAAATTCATAATTATACATTGATTGTGGAAAATTGGTAGGAGATTTAATTCAAATCAAAAGTATTCATTCCTGCTACTTAATTAAAAACAAAGGTGATAAACAGAAAATAATAAACAATATTACCCAAATAATGAAATTAGCTATGAATCTAAATAACCTCCCACCCCCTCCCCGTCATGGCTGCTCTAGTTGTTGATGCCTCTTTTTACATTCAATAAGAGATAGAAGAGTGCACAACATTGTGCTTCTTGATAAAACAAATTGTGTACCATTAATCAATTTCCCATATTAAACCACAGTTAAAAGAGAAGCTATAGTCACAATCAAAAACTAACTTATTAGTCTATAGAGATTAAAGAAATGGATGGAAGAAAAAAATCACATACTCATTATGAGCTCAAATGTGTATTAAGAACAGTCCATCGTACCCCCTTGATTCTGTAAACACAAACAAAAGGCGAACATAAGAAACTATAAAAACTTAGAAACCAATTATGGCGTCAAATAGAGAGAAAAAGTGACAGAGATAGCTAGAGAGAGAGAAACCCTGATGGCATCAGGATGGAGGAATAGGGGAGTGGTAACGGCGGTGAGGGTTTTGGTGAAGAAGGTGGACCAACGATGGCGTTTGAGGTGAGTGGTAGTGGCTCTAGATAAAATACTCGATCGGCAACTTACTCCTGTAGATTGAGAGATGAAGAGAAACAACGGACATGTGGTCCGGTGGTTTAATTCCTTCTGGAGCTTCAATCAACGACCGATGAAGGAGGAATTTATGGTTTTCAATGCGAAGGTGATGCAGGAGGTGGAGAAGGAGTAGACATGGGAGCGGTTGTGGAGGCGTGTCTAGATGGTGTTGCTGTCAGCGGCGGTGGAGTACGACTGTGGTGGTTGTGTATGGGGTGGTGTTGGCTGGTTGTAGATTTAGGGTTTTCAAGAGGATGGGTTATTGAGGAGATACACTGCATTCAAAGGAGAGGGAATCAAAGATACGGGGAAGATGACAAATCGTTGAATGAGTCGTTGATAACATCATATTTAATAGGTATGGATAATATTAGCGGGTTTGCAAAGAATTTTTCCTATATATCGGGAACATTCAATTGACTCGATCCCGTCAAAAATTGATAAGGAAGTTTATGCATTGATTACTTGTAATTTTAGCTCAAAGGTTTGGATCTCTTAATTTTAAGAGTTTCCATTTTTAGAAACCATTTTTCCTTAATGTAGTATATATATATATATATATATATATATATATATATATATATATATATATATATATATATATATATATATATATATATATATATATATATATATATATATATATATATATATACTAGTTGTGTACCCGTGCAATGCGGCGGGACACAAATTGTTAAGGACGAGCATCACGCGGTTTGGTTCGATATTTCGATAAAACAATCAAAAAACCATGGAGTTTAACAACTTGTATGAGACGTAATTTATGCTATTTAAGGAGAAATTAACAAAATTATATAGCACATATGATATTTGCAATAAAATATGACTTATTGTACATTCACACAATACTTCTTTGTAGCAACGTACTTTTAATCGTTTTTATATTTTGGCATCTTACTTTTGTTTTCCAATAGTGTTTATGTTTTTTGTATTTCTTGCGTTTTCTGTTGGCCGATATTTATTTTCTTAAAAATAATAAAAATTGAAAAAGATTGTGGAAGACCAATAGGTAAATAGTTTCTCTAAAAGATCATAATTAAAAGCATTTTCCAATAATAAAAAGATAAATCTAACAAAGCCCTAAAATTAGCTATATTTTAAATATTTAGGGGGTGTTTGTTTTTCGTTTAGAAGCTCTTTTAACCTCTTATGTCTGCAGACGGCCAGACGTTTTAATCCGCAGACCGTTTGTTTTCTCGCAGACAGCAGACATTAAAACCTCTGCCCGTCCTCTTCTACCAAAAGAGGTACACCAAGCTCTTCTAATATTTGCAGACCTCTTCTTGAACTAAAAAAACCCGCTTTCAAGAAACAAAAAAAAAACGGAACATTTCCCCCTCCCTACTTTAGTCGCGTATTCTCCCAAACCTAGCAAACATCCATCGTTAATCACAGGTCCTCCTCCTGAAGCCGTCGTGTATTCAGTCGCCGCCGGAGAAGACCAATGCTACCGCCGGAGACGACAATCATTGTCGGCGCTGCTCCTCCTGAAGCCGCCGCCGGAATCAACCTTTCCTTGCCGTCGTTGTCCATCAAGCAACCTTTGCATCTGATTGCTGAATTCAATCTTGTAATTGCTAAAATACATAAAAAAAACTATATGTGCCCTAATAATAGACCCCGTTGTAGATCTAATTGAAATCAAAAGCAAACAGAAAGCAATAATCGAAAACCAAAAATAACAAGAAAAAAAATACGAACAAGAAGAACACCAATTTCAAAGCGATTGGTTCCAGGAAGTGATATCTGTGATTACATCAAGAGGAACACTATTTTATATCTATACTATACTATAAACCATATATAAATTACAATCCTTTTAAGCACATAGTCTTAATTTTTAAGACAGTACAATCACCTACTGCACCCTTCCTCTTTGCTGAACACGCGTATGGTTAGACAAAAATGACCTAATTTGACACTATAAAACCAATTAAAAACCCTAGAACTAATTAGCCGTCATCGCCTTTTGCTCCACCAGCCGCTTCTTCCTCTCCTGGTTCTCTCTCGATCTATGCTCCTGGAAGAAGAACCGCCTTCTTCATCAAGCTTCGGTTTCCCCCTCTCATATTCAAGAAATGGGTTTCGATGTCGAAGAAAAGACCGCCACCATCGCTACCCCCCTCACCATCGTGGTTCTTCCTCGAAGATTCAAAATCAGATCCTTCAAAATCGGTATGTGTACTTTGAAATCTAGCGATTGTTCGGGTGTTTTAGCACCGACTCATGATTAAACTAAAAAATGCAGGTGGTTATTCCACATCGTGTGTTTCTTCCTCGAAGAAAAGACCGCCACCATCGCTACCCCCCTCACCATCGTGGTTCTTCCTCGAAGATTCAAAATCGGATCCTTCAAAATCGGTATGTGAATCGGATCCTTCATCCATCTCGAAGTTCTATGCCCATTTTCGTATTCTCTCATATTTTTTTTCGAAATGTGAATCTGTTTCGGGTTGTTGATACAAAGTTTTTTTACTCATTATAGCAATCTATTTTGAATCTTTATTTCCTGAAACTTATAACTGATTTGATGGTTTATCAATGGTGAACGATATGGATGATTTGTTAGACTTTTTTCTACATTTCCTTGGTTTATGTGTTAACTTAATTTTACTTTTAGTTGTAACGAGTTTTCAACTAATTTCACTTACGAAATCACTTCAGATCGAGTAAAGATTTTTGACATGCACACACAGAAAGATTGAAGAGTATTGGTCACATACTCCAGATAATTGAGCAGGGCATATGGCTGGATTGGACTATTTAGTAAGTTGAACAGCTCCACTTACGGCTTCCAAATATTTTTTATGTTTTTGCAGGTAATCGACAAACCCATATCTTCAAAAGGTTTATCGAATTGCCTCTCACTCTCACTCTCTTTCTTTTCTGGTTTGCATTCAGACACACATGAAATACATGCACACATTAGATCCAAACATACACCTAGATATAACTACACACATGCATATCTTTCTCCATTTGTGTGTTTTTAATTCAAAGCAGGTCTTAATTTGATGACTTTCTTCTTGATTTTTGGAGATATGAAGTTTTTGGTTGAAGAAACCATTGCAGATTAGGCAGATGAACAGATGGTAAGCTGTAACCATTTCCCATATCTTGATTTTTACAGATGTGAAGTACAATGATATAATAAGGAGAAAAGAACAGATGGTAAGCTGTAACCATTTCCCATATCTTGTAATGAGTTTTGGCCTATTAAGTCCTTAATGCTGTTCTTAATCGTTTGGGGTTCATTCCTAGGCTAAAACCTTCGATTAACACAAGGTTTTTAACCATTAAAACCCACTCAATCAATCAAAATGAGAATTAGGGTTCTTAGTTCCAAAAACCCCAAAACTTTAAATTCATCCAAAATAGCAATCTACTTGCATAATCTTGAATTAAGTCCTTTTTAACATGACTTAATGGAAGTATTAAACCATTTTAACCACACAATCATAACTGAAAATGCCGTTTTCAATTCCTATAAAATTCATCAAGAACAAACAAGCTAGAACTTGGATTACTAACCTTTCAAGCTTCCAATTCTTCACTTTGAAGCCAAGAATCGAATTACAAGCTCCAATTTTCAAGAACCCTTCAAAATTTCTGCAGAAAATCGTTCACTAGAACTCTCCCGTAGCTCACAAAAATCTGCACAAGTCTCTCCTTTTATACCTCCAGAATTTTGCAATCTAGTCCTTGAAGTTGCATTTATTGAACTTTTGCCTCAATTTACACAATTTATGTCAAAAATCAGATTTTATAACATTTTAAGTCCACAACTCAAAATATTATTACAAAACAAATCCTTTTCTGTCCAAAAGACCAAATTACCCTTCTAAGGTAAAATGACCAATTTGCCCTTTTTATTATAATTATATAATAAAACACATTTTGGCGTTACAGTTTATCATAGGAAAATCAAGATACATGTGGTCTTTAGTGTTCGATTTAACATAGGAAAATTATCATATATACCTGCAACGTCCTCTTTCTAACTTGTGTACAATTGTTTATTGATAGTGGTTAGTTGCTTGTCATGATGAAGGAGATGGTCACTTTGTGGAACATTCAGAATAAATAATGGTAATAGCTTTCAAGTTTCAGTAATATCAACATTTAGTTTCAATGTCTCAATTTGTATATATGTATTTTTTTCAGTTTGGGAGTGACAATAAGAAATATACGGATGCCAATGTTGATAATCTGCAAGAAGAATAGGCATGTTTGTCACAAATTCTATTTTCTGGTGATTTGTTTTGCATTTGAGAGACAATATTTTTGATAAATTCAAAATGTTTATTATATATATATATATATATATATATATATATATATATATATATATATATATATATATATATATATATATATATATATATATATATATACACTAGCGACATACCCGCGCGATGCGGCGGCGGCGAATAATTTCTTTCAGCGAGTATTTTCGAATGTCGATTAGTTTCTTGTAGTAGGGAAGGCAGTTAGTTTCGATTTTTGTCGAAACCGACATTAAATCAAAAAAGTCGGATCTAGCTAAAAAATGGTTTTGCAATATGATTTTATCTATGCAAGAATTTTTTATTTTTATATATTCTAAATAGCATATTTATCAAAATATTAGTTGTCATGCACAGTTTCTTGTAGTAGTGAACCCACGCAATGCGGCGATCACTAATGGGGGGGGGGGGTAGAGGAGCAATGTTCGGTGATTAGTTTTTATCCAATATTAATTTCCGTTAAGTATTAGTTATTCGATTTTGTTTTGATGTATAGTTTCATTGGAATAGTTATATTGGGTACCTGCCTTTGTTTAAGAAGTTCATTCGTAACTGGATACGTAAATCGATTTGGTTCCTTTTCTTTATATTTCTATTTTTTGGTGCAAGTGGGTTCAGTTTTAGTTGCGCCATATATCATAAAACTTGGACCACATTTATTGTTTTAGTTAAAATGCAAGGTATTTGTAATGTTGTTGTGTTGTTTTGACAATTATCATTTTCAATAAATTATTATTAAGTATTTGTATTTGGTATTTATTTTATGAATTTTTAACTCTAATAGTTATGAACGAATCAAAATAAGAGTGTTTTTGTGTTATTTTATAAGTTTAATTAATACTTGAAAGATAGATTCCTTTTGTTGATATATAGAAATAAATAAGAGCGTTTCTACGCGATACAACAGTGACAATTAGTTTGTTACGACGAATAATTTTCGAGTGGCTTTTAATTTATTTTGCAAATAATTTATGGCGGCACGTAGTTTGATTTTGGTATGCCGTTTCGGTTAAAATTAAATATATGTTATTGTTGGGAAGAATATTAAAATTGATATTTGTAAAAAAGCAAAGTCAACATTGGACTTTTGGGGTATGCTTGGTAACATAGCTACATAATATTTGTTTGGATTAATCTAAAACAAAGAAATTCTTTTTTTCCATAACCAATAAATCCCATTGGGATAATTTTCTTAGTAACTTAGATTTGTGTCATATTAATACCGTGATTTTATGTTCTTACTCCCTTTTTATTTAATAGTATTTTCCATATTTCTTGGTATGAAGTCTAGCGCGATAATATTTCAAATAATAATTTTTTTTTTTGCAAGAAATCAAGTTTACACTTGCAATCGAATTCCAAAAATCATCCGGATCTTGGGGTTTGAACTTTTGTGTTGCCTACACGTTTCTCCTTATGTTTCTTTTTTAATTATGACTACAAATATATAAACGACCCTACAAATTTCATTTGAAAAGTCAGCCACTCTCAATAAAGAGAAAATGACTAAAATAGCCTAATCCCTTAGGAGTTTGCCTCAAAATAGCCAAAAAATCGGGTCCTGCCTCGAAATAGCCTACGAAAACGCAGGCCACAAAGGGCGGCTGCGTTTTGCCCCCTTTAACTGCGTTTTACCCTTCGACGCAGCCATAGGCTGCGTTTTCGTGGCTATTGGCTGCGTTTTGGTCCCTTTGGCTGCGTTTTGCTTGGTTAGACCGGGTTTATAAACCCAAAAAAAAAAAAAAAAAAAAAAAATTTCGATCCCGTAAACGACAAACGCTCTGAAATGGCTTCGCAAGATTTCTCCTCGTGGAAACAGGTACGTGTCAAATTTCATGTTCATTATTTGTATTAGTTATCGATTTAGTTGTTAGATTATTTGATTGTACAAAATATTATGCACAATGTACATGTTTTCAATACACAAAAAACTGGGTTTATGAGTTTAGGGGAGGAAAACGCAGGCAATGAGGAGGAAAACGCAGGCTTTGGGGAGGAAAACGCAAGCTTTGGGCTTATCTGCGCAATCCTCTGGGGTTTGCTCAGAGGAAAACGCAGATAAGGGCCTTTATCTGCGTTTTCCTCTGAGGAAAACCCAGAAATTGCCCTTAGCTGCGTTTTCCTCTGGGCAAACCCCAGAGGATTGCGCAGATAAGCCCAAAGCCTGCGTTTTCCTCCCCAAAGCCTGCGTTTTCCTCCCATTGCCTGCGTTTTCGCGTTTTCCCTCTGGTAGCTGCTTTAGGGTCGTTTTTTTTCCGACATTTACACTAACGTTGTTTTTACCGACATTTTCCAGCATGCTGATAAGACAACGCCACCGGTAATTAATTTGAAAGGCACGGGAAATAAGATACGGGAGGTGGTAGATCGTCTAACACCACCGCAACGGGCAATATTCGCTACCACCGTATTCGCGCCTCATGGCGATGCTCCTGTTGCGAAAGGGGACCCGCTACTGTGCAGCTATATGTTCATGCACGAAATCCGGCCCCAAAACGAAAACGACGGGAAGGGACAGCTTCATTTCTTACTGGGAAATAGCTACCTGTCGTATGGAGCCGAAGAATTCTGTTTGATAACGGGATTAAAATTCGGTCGGGTTGCGGGATCTAGACGGTTAATGAAGAAGGTCCAATCAACATTTGTCGAACGCGTTTTCGGCGAGCGGATGAAACCTGCGGATTTGGCAACGGGCGATCTACACACCGTTATATTACAATCACGTTTTCGTGAACTATCTGACGAGGACGTCGTACGGTGTGTATTGTTATACATTTTGTGCGCCGGTTACCTTTCAAAAGAGAAAAATGAAAAAGTAACCGTTGAATAGCTTTCGGTGGCGGAAAACTTTGACGATTTTAACAGGTAAATAAAATTTAATTTGTTTTATAAAAGAATAATATTATAGATTACTTAAATTTAATAACATTTTTATGTCTATCAGATATCCTTGGGGGACTCAGATCTGGGAACATGCATATACACAGTTAAAAAAAATATACACCAAGATCGAAGAACATGAGAAATTGCCTGCTCCCCGAAAAGCAGTAAGGATGTCTGTTTCAGGTTATTCATATCCGTTTAAGGTAATTTGTTTCAGGTTATTCATATCCATTTTTTAATTTCAAATTTTTGAAGAGAGTTTGATATTATTTTAATATTTTGTCATAGATTTGGATATGGGAAACCATACCGGCTCTCGAGGGAATATTTTGCCGACGGATAAATGAAAATATTCCAAGATTTGCAAGGTGGCAGCAAATAAAAAAGATGTCTGCAGACCAAGTAACAACTATTTACAAAATGACAATGGTTAGTTTACATTTAAAAATACATATCTCTTATATATATATATATATATATATATATATATATATATATATATATATATATATATATATATATATATATATATATATATATATATATATTATATATATACTATAAACCATATATAAATTACAATACATTTATGCACAATTGTCTTAATTTTTAAGATAGTACCAATTCCAAAGCACAAAGTATTAAAAGTAAAGCATTGCGTACAATCACTCACTGCTTTTGAAGATTAAGACCAAAGCTCTTTAACACGGGATGATATTTTCACCAACAGATCAACTTAAAACAATCTTAGCCATTCAATGATGTTTGATCCAAGTAAACCAAAATCCACCAATCAAATTACAGCACCCGTGGTATTTAAAGACAGCCTCACCCAACTTATTTTTTTACATTTCAAATTTTCAAATGATTTCTTATATACACAATCTCCTGTCAAAGTATTTGCTGTCCAATCTCCAGTCATTTAATTTCCACTAGCCCTCACTTTTGCAACAGCATCCAATTTGTTTGTTCAAAATGGCGTCTAAATATACCTGCAATAATACAAAGCACACTAATTCAACACTTATTTTGAATTTTCTTATAGATCTCATGCAATAATGTTTGTTCATAGTATTTATTTCTTAATGTTTAAATGTCAAAATAATGTTTTTTGTACAGGGTTTTCAGGCAGATTACACGAAGCATAAAGCTGGGCTGCAAACCACCATCAAGAACACAAAAATCCGAATTCCCCATTTTTTTGCCTACAATAATTTGCTGAAAAACTGATTTCACTTCAGTAAAACAGATACACAGATTTAACAGAAAATCATAACCGGTTTAGCTACATAAATATCAGTAAAAGAAATGGTGCGTGTATGCAATAATACAAAACACGCAAATTCAACACTTATTTTGAATTTTCGTATAGATCTCATGCAATAATGTTTGTCCATAGCATTTATTTATTAATGTTTAAATGTTAAAATAATGTTTTGTATAGGGTTTTCAGGCAGATTACACGAAGCATAAAGCTGGGTTGCAAACCACCATCAAGAACACAAAAAAATCTGAATTCCCCATTTTTTAACTACAAGAATTTTCTCAAAAATTGATTTCTCTTCAGCAAAATCAGATGCACAGTTTTTACTGAAAATCATAACCAATTTAGCTACAGAAATATCAGTAAAACAAATGGTGCGTGTATGTCTGTTTTTGGGACAATTTCAGAAATACAGAACCAAACATTTATTTAAAACTCTTACGGTGTGTTCTTGAGTCTACTTAAAGACTGGAATGGAAGTAAAAGGAGAGGAAGCGGATATGAAACCTGTTCTCGAGATTTATTTTACAAGTGGAGGGGGAGGGGATGGAAGGGGAGGGGTGGAGAAATGCATATCATTTTCACCCGCCCACTTTTGGGCGGGTTAGGAAAGGGAACATGTAAAATTACTTTTTTATCCTTCTTACCTCTTCACCTTCTTCTTCATCTGTTCAAGAAAACTCGCTTCCCACATTTCTCTTTCATCCGTCTCTCCTCCATCAGCCTCCACAATCGCAGCTCAACAGCCCCGCCATTGCAAGACCTCAGCCGTTTTTTTCCAGATTGCTTCTTGCGTTTCTTCATCATCGGTAATGTTTTTTTTCTGATTTCTTCTTTGCTTTTTTCGTGACTGCTTCTTCTGTTGTTTGATGGTTTATTTGCTTCCATTTGACGTCCTTGGTTGTATTTGGAATGGAGCTAGAACACGCCTAATATTGCTTGCATTATGACCTGACTGCTTCTTCTGTTGTTTGCTGCTTCATGACTTTGCTTTTCATAGTTGTTGTACCTAGTTGTTAACTACTTGTACTTTTTACTTTTTGCAAATGGCATTATAGAAAACTTGGCATTAGCTTTTCCTTTATCACTGTACGTGAGCATGCTTCCATTTGGTTGGTGTACTTTTTGTTACTTTTGTTACTTATTGTTTATTTGTTTGATTATCAATTCACAGTGAATATGCTTCTAATGTCATATCCACTTGTAAATACATAGCAAACACATTAGAAAACAAAAAAAATTCATTATTTGATATCATGTGAAAAGAAAAACTCGATTCCCGTAGAAGTGGTCACAAACAAACAATAATGAACTTGTCACTACAATATAATAAATCATATGAAAAATAATAGATAACTAATTAACGGGTAAAAAGGTAAATTTGTCAATTCCCTTCCACTCCCTTCCAACTCAAGAACATAACTTCACTTCCATTTCCTTCCATTCCCCTCCAACTCAAGAACACAAATATTTACATCTATTTCCCTTCCAGATACTTCCCTCCCATCCCTTCCATTCCCTTCCCCTCCATTCCTTTAATTAAAAAACTCAAGAACATAGCGTTAGAACAGATTAGAACACAAAAAAGTTGAAAAGAATTATCAGAAAAGCGATTTAGGTCTGGAACAATTTCATAAAAAATCTTCCTCAATTGGAACATCAAATTCATAAGAGAAATATCAGGTTTTGGTTTACCAAGAACATATTCGAGTGATTACGTGTAGGGTACCAGATGCGACTATGGAGTCTTCATGTCGTAGTGTCGAGAATCGGAGAAGAAGGTGGTGCTGATGATCAGGTCGGAATCGGATCCAACAACGGATAGATCTCGCACTACGAAAATATATATCAGATCTGAACAAAACCGGGACTCAATATCTTGCAGAAGAAAACATGCAGATCTGAACAAACAACACCAAGATCTCACAAGGAGCAACAGATCTGAGCAAGACGAAGACAAGAGTAAGGAGGTCTTGAAAGAAAGCCACAATACACCAGAGTCTTACCACCGATCGGAGTAAAGCTTTGCAGATCGGAGTGAAGCTTGACAGAACAGAGTGAAGCCGGTATTATCGTGTCGGAGCCGGTAGTATCGAGAACGGAGGTGAAGCTTCATGTATCGACTGTCATGGTGTCGACTGAGATGGTCATCGGGAATGGTCACCGGGAATGGAGCAAAGGAGGGACTGTCATGGTGTCGACTGATTGAAAGATTCTGAAATAAGAGGAGAAGCGACTTGATCGGTAATGGAGCAAAGGAACGACTTGGTGGTGGTGATTTTCTTTTTTGGCGGTGGCGACATGGAAGGGAGATAAGAGGAGAAGCGGCTAGGTGTATAAAATCAGAATTTAGGGTTAGGGTTACACATTGTATGTATATATATTTTCTTAATATTTGAAATTTTAATCTAAAATCAGCTTTTATTCGTAGAGCTAATAGAATAATACGTGATAATTGAATATAACATAAGATATTTTAAGTTTGCCCTTACAATTTCCTTTTACTTTATTCAGTCGCATGTCATCCGTATCGTTATTTAAATTAAAAGATGTGATTCGATGACCTGAAAATCCGGATTATGTGTATGATAAAAGCCATGAAAACGTTCTTTTGAAATCGAATTTGATGATATGGCGAAGTAAAAGTAGAGGAAAAAGGCAAGTGGGACATGAGGGGCGTGCCTTGAAAAGCGGAAAATGCAAAGTAAAAAGTAGATGAATCATTTTCTTTATAAATTAAGATCCCAGTTACCAAATGACCTAGAGAACCGGTATACTGGCATTGTTTATTCCAATATTTTTTTTCAATAAAAATAAAAAATAAAGCTGAAAATAACCCGACAACTCGTATATAACCCACAGACCCGTCAACCCGTATAATTATTTGATAAAAGAGTTGGAAACCAATAATATAGGACTAATGACACCAATACAGTACCTATGTCTTATAATTTTAAGTAAATTACAAATTTGGACCTTGTGTTTTATGAAAAATCACATTTTTAGTCTAAAATTTGAAATATTCTTTAAGTTATATTTAAATTTGTATTTTGTGTTTGAACGATTTTATCCGAAGACATCTACCCCTACCCGTCCCACCGAAAGGAACTATTCGTAAATTTATAGTTTTTTGTTCGTTTTAGCGAAACATCGAACAAAAAATAAGACCCATTTTATCATAATTAAGACTTTTGGTTTCAAAAACAAAGTAACATCGTTGTAAATAATATATTATAGTTTATCTATATAAGATGAATTTTAATAAAATACAACTCAATAAATTTAAAATGTTTATAATAACATGTTATGTAAAACAGATTTAACGTACCATTTTGAAATACTTCAATAACCTTTCGACTTTCAACTAACTAATCACAACCGTTCAAATAATACGTAACATTTGTAAGTGAATTATCAATAAACATATAACAATAGCACAAACTAATTAGCCTCTAACTGTCGTCCGAAAACTAATAGCCGAAACAAACTGTTCGACTCCCGCTGCATCTATATACATATGAATATATGTGTGTATAGCCGAAAAAAACTATTGTTCTTATTTTAAATCGAAGCAACATGCTAAAAGAAACTAATTAACATTGGAAACTACTGGCCGAAAGAAACTAATTAACATTGGAAACTACTGGCCGAAAAAAACTATTGTTCCAAACCGATTTCTAAAAGTTTTTTTTTCATTTTTGGTCCCACACTCTCGGGTATTTACCGTCCCCTATATCGTTGGAAAGGTAATCAATCGCCCGAAAATAAATTAATCACTCTCATATTCGCCAACTCCCCATCTCATCTGCAATCTAAAACCTAAAAAGTAATTGCCGAAACGAAACTATTTGTCGCCGCCGCATTGCGCGGGTACGCAGCTAGTATATATATATATATATATATATATATATATATATATATATATATATATATATATATATATATATATATATATATGTATATACATATGTATATATATATATATATATATATATATATATATATATATATATATATATATATATATATATATATATATATATATATATATATCTATATATACATATGTATCTATATATATATGTATATATATATATATATATATATATATATATATATATATATATATATATATATATACATATGTATATATATATATATATATATATATATATATATATATATATATATATATATATATATATATATATAGATATGTATATATATATATACATATATATATATATATATATATATATATATATATATATATATATATATATATATATATATATATATATATATATATATATATATATATATATCTATACCATATTATAAACCATGGATAAAGTACAAGTATCTTAATGCTAGAATGTCTTAAAATTAAGATAGTACAAGTTTGTAATGCTTAGGCACTCAACAGATTTAAAATTCAATTTGAAAATTTTTGAAATATCTCCGGTACATAATTCTGCTTTTTCTAAACCCTACTCACCTTTTCACTTAAACACCATAATTATAGGAGTACCACTTGAAACACCATAATGAGCTGCAGGTTACAAAAGTTACAACAAAAGTTACAAGAATGATGAGCTGGCCACCATCACATGGATTGCTAAATCTTATAAACTAATCTAACAGCTGCCATTGGTCTACAATTTCATGTCACATGGATTGCAATCTAACGGATGACATTACACCTTCATGAAACAAATCCAGCTTATAAATTGACTCATTATTTCCAACGAGGCATTCATTCCAAGTTTAACTTTTTTATTCCCCTTGCCTTTGAATACCTGCAGGAAGATGCATTGCTTTATTATACATTTAAATGCTTTGATATACATTTTTTTGTAGATGCATGTTTTTATTTGTAGAATTTATATTTTATTATTAGAATGCAGAAGATCATATTTAATTTTGTTAAAAATTGGTTTGTTTGTACATGATTTTCAAGCAGGTTCTGTGAAGAAAAAACCAAGGAGTTGCAAATCATTAACAAGAACACACAAATACGCAATATCAGAATTTCTCAATTCTATGTTAAAGGTTTGAAAAAAATATACTACCGAGCAATTAAAATTACTTGAGAAACGTAAATCAAAACAATATATTTAAAAAACCCCTTTCAAACTTTTCTATTTTGCAGGTTTGAGAAAATCACCACCCTTCTTTTCAACTAACCATTTTAAAAGTTTAAGAGACTTGAAAAACCAAAATCAAAAACAAATTATTGTTTCTATAAACATCTCATTTATTTCAATCTTATATTGTAGATCTCATTTTACTCATGTAGAAAAAATTCTGGAAGATGCAAACCATAATCAAGAACAGAAAAATCCATATCCATCGGCGGTATATATATATATATATATATATATATATATATATATATATATATATATATATATATATATATATATATATATATATATATATATATATATATATATATATATATATATATATATATATATCAAAAAGTAAAACACTACTAATATCAAAAAGTAACATTTTATGCTCCCTTTCTCTTATAGGATTGTTCAGCTTGCATACCCATATTTGAACATGTAGGAAATCTCCATTCACTTGATTTGATTTCCTTTATTTTGGCTTCTGAATTCTGCATTCTGCATCACCAGAATGAACAATTGCACAATTGCAGGTTCTTGATCAGAAGACGGGAGCCCAGAAGCCGAATGTACATCAGTATTACCGGAATCACCTATCGAGGGTTCATGAATACCTACTATGATTGAGCAAAAGTGAAATCTTGCTATAGAAGCCATGGCAAGTTTTGTATTACAAAAAGTATTACCTGTCACCATTCACCAACGCTGCCCAAGATCTCATGAAACTTTCATGTGCAAACATTCTGCTAGATAATTTAATCCATCTTTCTGGCATTTTGCTGCATCTTTGTGCCAATATACATGATTACCTATGCAAAAAGATACAGAATTGACAATAACCAAATAATCAGATCCAAAACTTTCTTAATTTTATATAATAATCAGATCCAAAACTAAAACTTATACAAGATCCAAATAATCAGAAAACAAAATACATTTGTACCTACTAATCATATGGTAAAGTTGAACAATAACGAAAATTAGATCCAAAATCTGAAAACAGTCGATTATGAAACAGAAACCTATCCAAAATCTAATAATCACTAAAATTAGATCCAAATTCTGAAAACACAATACATACATTATATTATATTTAAACTCTAGAAATTCTAATTCAATTAACTGGTTTTCCTTTTTAGCTTAACATTTTGGATTTTATAAAATTGCACTATAAAACAAAAACCGGTTTATAAATATATTTATTTTTTTAATTTCAAAAAAATTAAAATTTGGGTTTTCGATACACAATTTTATAGTATTTTGATGTTGATCGTAGAAAATTGAAATTTTAAATGTTTGGAGGTTTGATATTGTTTAGAGTTTTTTTTTTTTTTTTTGCATTTTTTTGTATTTTAAAATTAATTATGATTTACTTATGACGTCACCAGCTTTTTAGACCGGTTGGGTTCATTGATAAGGCATGTGACAATAAATTACCTAGAAAAAACATTTCGGTTGCAAAAGCTGAACACCGTATTGAAAGCACGAGTTCTTGAAAAGGAAATTGTTAAAACCTATCTCATTTTCATATAAGTATATATATATATATATATATATATATATATATATATATATATATATATGTATATATATATATATATATATATATATATATATATATATATATATATATATATATATATAATACCATTAGACATTAAACTATATCCCGAAACTTTATGTTCAAAACCAAAACTCAAAGCCTAGAAGCCATAACTCCAACCCAAAACAGCAACTTTTTTTGTAACAAATAATAGCCGCTTGAATATAGCCTTCTACTTTTTTTGTTACCCAAACTAAGCATTTACTTAGTTTTATTTTTTGCGGATTATAGCCTTCTACTTTTTGTTTTTACAAAATTTGTTAGATTTAAGAATTTTTACAATTTTGGTCCGAAAAATTGTTTTGCCCCTTGCCCCTTTGTTTAGTTTATCTTTTTTTCAGATTATAGCATTCTACTTCTATTAATCATTTCATTGCAAAATATCCCTATATTTCCAAACCGATTTCTAAAAGTTTTTTCCATTTTTGGTCCCACACTCTCTGGTATTTACCGTCCCCTATATTGTTGGAAAGGTAATCAATCGCCCAAAAAAAAATTAATCACTCTCATGTTCGCTAACACCCCTCCCATCTGCAACCTAAAACCTAAAAAGTAATTGCCGAAACGAAACTATTTGCCGCCGCCGCATTGCGCGGGTACGCAGCTAGTATATATATATATATATATATGTATACATATATATATATATATATATATATATATATATATATATATATATATATATATATATATATATATATATATATATATATATATATGTATACATATATGTATATATGTATATCTATACTATAAACCATATATAAATTACAATACATTTATGCACAATTGTCTTAATTTTTAAGATAGTACCAATTCCAAAGCACAAAGTATTAAAAGTAAAGCATTGCGTACAATCACTCACTGCTTTTGAAGATTAAGACCAAAGCTCTTTAACACGGGATGATATTTTCACCAACAGATCAACTTAAAACAATCTTAGCCATTCAATGATGTTTGATCCAAGTAAACCAAAATCCACCAATCAAATTACAGCACCCGTGGTATTTAAGACAGCCTCACCCAACTTATTTTTTTACATTTCAAATTTTCAAATGATTTCTTATATACACAATCTCCTGTCAAAGTATTTGCTGTCCAATCTCCAGTCATTTAATTTCCACTAGCCCTCACTTTTGCAACAGCATCCAATTTGTTTGTTCAAAATGGCGTCTAAATATACCTGCAATAATACAAAGCACACTAATTCAACACTTATTTTGAATTTTCTTATAGATCTCATGCAATAATGTTTGTTCATAGTATTTATTTCTTAATGTTTAAATGTCAAAATAATGTTTTTTGTACAGGGTTTTCAGGCAGATTACACGAAGCATAAAGCTGGGCTGCAAACCTGGAGTAAGTCTACAACCTGGAATCTTGTACTTGAAATTGGATGGACTAGCCAGTTGCTGCTTTTAGTCATTCTTTTACGAATCTTTGCTTCCGCCCATGGAGTAAGTGTTGTTTTTATATCATCTAAATAAATATTTCAAGTTACCGGGTCAAAATTTTCAATACAAAGTAAATACGACAACGTTATTAGTGTATCATGAACGATGTAAGTCTTACTTGCACGATTACGGCGTTCAAAATACCATTGCTGCATTGTTGTTCGAAAAAAGTCAATGAGCATCAAGACTGGCATCTTTCTGGCGTAGCGGGATAGTGCGTTTATGGACTCCGCGCTGTTAGATGTCATCATATTATACCGCATGCCTTCAAATCTAGACCGAGCCCATTTTTCTGGACATGCCCTGTCCAAGTACGCATACAATTCAGGATTATAATTGTTAGTCCTTTGCATCCAATCATTAAATTCTTCGATTGTATATGCTTTACACGCCCCCCAAAAGAATGACTTGATGGTTTTCTTGGATCCAAACTTGGTCACTACATTAGAATATAAATGATGACCACAAATTCCATGATGTGAGGTCGGAAAAATGTTTTCAATGGCTGCGGCTATTGCCGCATGCCTATCAGATATGAAACTAAGAGATCCCATGTCGCCAACACAATCGTGCAGTTTCTCCATGAACCAAGACCATGTTTCCGTGCACTCGCTCTTGCATATTGCATATGCTACCGGTAATATTTGATTATTACCATCCATTGCAACTGCCAATAACATAGTGCCCCCTTTTGGTCAAATTTCACTATTCACGCGGTAAAATTCCGATTTACACTTAAACTTTTATTTCTTACATTATTGTTTCACAAATACATATTTTCTTACATAATGATCTTATTAATGGATCAAAAGACCATTTTACCCTTCTTATGGTAAAAGGACCAAATTACCCTTTTTCACCATTTTTCTCCAAACTCTTGGAAATTTTGCTACAATTCCCGATAAATTATTTTAAAACTTTCAATATATTTTAACCTTTCTCTTAATGATTTTCTCGAATAAAAAATCAAGATTTTTGGGTCGTTACAATTATAGTACACGTTCACCAATGTGTAAAGAAAATTCTTGAATTTTTATCATGTGTACATCTATTTACCGTTGCAGCATCACTAGTGTAAACACCCCTTATTACCAAAATAATAAGACGCGTCGCTTCTTGTAAGGAACTAATAACCGGAAATAAAATTGTTCATAGAAAGAAACTATAATGTGCGTGTATGACAATCAACAAAGCTGAAGGACACATAATTCCAAATGTTTGTGTTTTACTATCGGAATCAGTATTCTCGAATGGGCAACTGTATGTAACACTGTCTAGAAGAATATCACGTGATAGGAAACTATTGATCAAACATAACTATTAGACATTTGATGAAAGTAAATTAATCCCTGCGAGGAAAGTGTTCACGTAAATGAAATTAATCACCGCCCGTACATTGTGCGGGTACGCACCTAGGAAATCTGATGCAACTTCAAATTGATCAACAATAGCAACAAACTAACCAAACTAAAGGAAATGTGATGCAACTTCAAATTGAGTAATATGATGTCAATGAGTTGGGATTAAAGGTAATTAATTGCATAATCTTTCATTTTTGTATATCCTTTCAAGAACTCTTAATGTTCATCTTTGTTTTTTGAATTTTACAGATTTGGTCAGGTTCCCTTCAATAGAAGCACATATATGAGCTTTTTATTGAGTAATACGATGTCATGGGTTAGTTTTGTGAATTTTCTAATGCATTCAATAGTCATCTCTTCGTTCAGGTTGTTATTGTCTCAACAGGGGGTTGAGAATAACTTCATTTTAGTTAAATTATCCCATATGTTCCTCTTGAATTCAAATGTTTCTATTATTCATGTTGTTTGACATTGGACTTGCTGTTTTCCCTTCAAACAGTTTGAACTTTCATACAACACCTCATGCTCTCATACAAAGAAAGCACTTTCATACTTCCTTAACCCCCCTCCCCCCACCCCCGTGCGGCAAATCTGAAACCCAAAACCTAACTCGTAGTCGCCGAAACGAAACAATATGCTATCGCTGCATTGCGCGGGTATGCAGCTAGTATATATATATATATATATATATATATATATATATATATATATATATATATATATATATATATATATATATATATATATATATATATATATATATATATATATATATATAATGTTTTAAAGAAAATGTTGTACGATTAAAATGTAAAGAAATTTTTCTTTGAATTTTAGTTTTTTCTAATGTTATAAAATAACAATTATTGAAAAAATATTTTACATTTAAAAATCAGTTTATTTAAATTTAGTTGATTTTAATAGTTTACAGACTTTAAAAAACAAACGGTCTTTCTTTTGCAGACTGCAGACGTTTGGTCCACCTCTTCTTCTGCATATGTGGTCTGCAGACTGCAGACGTTTTACCTCTTAAAAAACAAACAGCACCTTAGACTTACCCTCATGCTTCCATTAATTACCACATTCAATTACTGAGAAAATTGAAAGTTGTCTTGAGAGGACTAACATTTTCTAGAAGTTGACAACTCAAAGTTAATCATGCGCAATTGAGCATGCGACGTAGCTTCACAACCAGGTGAGAATGCCTTGGAAAAAATAACGTCATGTGATATATTTGAGTTAAGAAGAAATAATAACCTCTTTTTAGACCATGGGAGAATATCTTGGACAAAACTACCCTTAGATGATTTTATTTTGAGGCAGCAATCATTCCACGATGAAAACAAATTCTCAACTTGCATTTGAACGATGAATGCAATTAAAATACAGACTGGAACACTTAGAAACAAACACAAACCCAAATACTCGCACTAATTTCACATTTGTACACCACACCAAAAAAGAAAAATGAGACCCCAATGTACACTATCACTTAAGTATAACCTTCTCTTCTATCTTGTTCCTCTGCTTCCTTATCTGCATCTTCAACAAATTTGACCCTGCATTTTTCACTCATTGATCAATCCATAAATGAAAACTTCATTCTAAAATAGAACTATGTAGGATAAATAACTTAATAAGTACTTAAAAACTCAGAAGCATAAACTAACAACTGTTGGGACATGGATATTGAAATTATCTCAAAAGTTGAAACTTAAGAGAGCAAAAAGTTACCTCATTGAGAGATATCGAAATTGATCTCCAAAATAATTTCCATTAAAGATAAAAAGAGAATTAAAAATCTTATTTTAAAATTATACAAAACTAATAGAAAAAATTGGAAATTCTTTGTTTTTAAACAATTTAAAAACTCTTAAGGTTTTTTGGTTTTAGGAAACAACAATAACCACTAATCAAAATTTCTGAATAAACAACAAAAACACACAGATTGATAAACTATATATGGCATATTCCATTTGCTAACCTTTTTCCTTGGTTTTCTTGCTAAAGACAAAATCAACAGACATTGGTCTTTAATCTGCAGGTCTTAAATTTAGTCTTGTTTCAATTTCTACGTGGAACCCAATGACTGTACACATGATTTCAGGGGCGGCTGAAAGTGAGTGTTGATCATTTGATGTGTTTGCCATGGTTCGTATCAGTATACATATGTAATAAGAAATGTGCTTATAAGAAAGTTTTTTAAGTATAAATGCTACAATTAGGTATATTTATCAAAGAAAAATGTCTTTATCAGAAAACAATTGAAAGGGTAATGATATACAAGTAAAAAATGAAAGTAGGATGCCGTATTAGACAATTAGATGAATGTACATTGCCATTTGGTCCTTTTTAACTTAAAATAAATGCAAGATATAACAATGTACTTTCAAAAAATTTCTAATTAGAAGTTTATATTTTAAAAAATCTAAGTTTCCTAAATAAATGAAAGTACATTTCCTTGTTTATACTATAAGATTCCATCCAACTTCAACCATTCCCTGTGATTGTCAAGAACATAGCAACACCCACACAATATTACAATTTAAGAAATTCAGAAAATGGATTAAATTAAACAGACAACATACCAGCATGTCTATATTTTCATGAATATTGTTATTCCTACACAAACACCATAATCTCCAAGGTTCTTGTAATGGAACAAAGTTCTTGGCGTCAAGAGATAGATCTGGAAGCATCAACAACTAAGTTATGTATGTGTGTATAGAGAGACAACTAAGTTATGGGTGACTCACTTGAGTTCGTGGGTAACTCACTGGTGTTCTTTGTAAGTTCAAAAAGAAAAACACCATTTTCTTGCCGATATGTCGGTGTTAGGCACTTTTGGCGAGTGATCCAGCCTATCCATAATGTCTCTAAATGCAATTCAGTCCAAACTGCTCCAATCCCAAATATACATTGCCTGAACTTCATCAGAATTTCAATGGAACTGATTAATTCATTTTCTTGGCGACTCTGGAACTTTTTATATACATCCGATCCATATAGAAACCAACAGATTGTACAAATGAATAACAACCAGGATTAGATGTGATGTGGGAACCTTGGGGGGTTAGTATCTACGATTTCGAGTTCTGATAGTGACTGATGTATGAGATGGTTTTGAGGGTTGAGATTGTGGCTGATGGAAGTAACGAAGATTAGGAGGCTGCGTTGATGGAGAAGGTGGGTATACTCTTCAATAGACAGGAATACGAAAGTTCTTACTGAGCGTTGGCGGTAGTTGTATCGTATATTCAATCGACGGATTATATGGTTACAATGGTACCGATAGTGTTAATGAAGGTGACGAAGCAGTAGAAGGAGTCGGCGTTGTTGATGGTGACGATAATCACAAACCATAGCTTTAAAAAAATCAATTATTAAACCGTTCAATTCAAAATCCAAATGAATCTAGGAGACTCGATTTACATAACTTTGTTAGGGTTTTTTTGTTCTTTATCTTCACCAGCCGACCAAGAGCTCTAGGTTTACTGTAAACCTACAACTTATTAAAGAATCAATAAGAAGAAAACAAAATCAAAATCCCAAAACTATGTGTTAGGAACGTAGAAATAAAAAAACCCATCAAAATGTAGACGAAAATCGAGAACAAATCAATATCATGAAGCAGATGAAAATCAATATCAAAAAAAGAGAGAATAGAGCAGAAGGTTTATAAAGAAGAGGTTCAAATTTTGAACTTCAAATTAGGTCACGGGATCGACGGTGAGAGTACAAGATTGAGGCTGATATCCTCAAATCACGGTCAAGGTCAATGTATTTAACGGATTTGATCGGAATTGTTTAAACAAAAATAAAGTGATAGGAGATTACTTGATTGTACATTATGCATAATTAATTGGATCTCTTAATTTTAAGAGTTTCTATTTTTAGAAACCATTTTTCCTTTTTAAAGTAGTAGTAGTAGTATATATATATATATATATATATATATATATATATATATATATATATATATATATATATATATATATATATATATATATATATATATATATATATATATATATATATATATATATATATATATATATATATATATATATATATATATATAAACACACACACACACACACCGTATTTAGGTTTTTAATTTCCCGTATTTGGGTTTTAATTTTCCGGATTTAGGATTTAATTTTCAGTATTTAGGTTGTTTTTTATTTGTTTTATAATGGTATGCTTTTTTAATTAAATGATATTTGACTTTTTAATTTTAATTAATATGTATTTAATATAATTTGAAATATTAAATTAAATGTTATATTAATTTTTTAATTGATAAATGAATTTAATAATCGAAAATAGGATGTGACATCGTGGGTTCGGTGGGTATTGGTTACATGGGTGAAAAATGGGGAAAGATTGAAAAATATAGAAGTGAGAGAAGAGAGAAAAGCTGAAACGACATTGTGGGTTCAGTTGGTTCAGTGGTATTACTCCCCCCACCCTCATATGGATTTTGTTGTTTTTTTCCTACCCCAAAGGTATGCATATCTCATATAGATTTTGTTTTTTTTCCCTACCCCTAACTCCCTAAGGTATGTATATCGATGCAAAATTTTGAAAAACATATGACTAATCATATCAAATTTTCAATAGCTGAAAAAAAAAATGATTTTGTGCAACCACAAACACCAAAAGTGTAATCTACTTTATAGTTTTTGATACAAACACCGCGCACAATCATTTTCATTTCCCTCCTTTCGTAAATATTTTTGATTACCCTTCTAGAAGAAAAAAAATACACAAAACCCTTCTCCTTTCCCCGTGGCTTCTCGTCGCCTTTTTCTTGGAAAACTTTCTCACCCTCGTCAGTTTGCCATTTGCAGCGTTGCCTGACAGTCTCCTTCTATCGTGGGCCTTCTTCTCATCCCTTCGTTGGCAAAGGAGAACCTTATTTAAAAAAAAGTAGAACCAATTTCATCAACATTTTCTACATCCTTAACCCAGAAACATTTGCGTGAACGTCTTCAACCATTGTCGACATTTTCACAACTCATCGTCGAGGGAAGTGAAACATTTAATAGCTTTGACCTGGTAAGATAATCTTCTCATCCCCAGAAACATGAACATGTAATTTAGGGTTTGCATTTGGTTATATCTTTTTTGGGTCAGATTACATTTTCACTACAAATTTGTGTTTAATCTTGTTGGTTTTATCGATTTTTTCAAATGCACAGTTGATTTGAAGGTCTTTTCGGGGAAATGGGTCTATGTCTGTGTGTTTGCATATACATACATGTCTTAGTTTATAACTTCGTATATGTATGCATACATGTGTATTCCCATATGTACATACACCTGTGCGCATTTCGCCATTTCTATGAGTGCGAAATACTCAGTGAAATTTCACAATGGGATTTTCTAACAGCGCTTTCTATTTTGGACTTCTTTATTTTGTGAAATGATTTATTTTTTATATTTTGAACTCCTGAAGTCTTCCTCAGGGACCATTATGGTTCTACTCTGTTATTGCTATATAATCAGTATATACACATGTTTCTGTGTTCAAGCGGTTGCAGACATGTAGTTCATATGCTGAAAGTATTTACTTCATGTTAAAGAGTATTAAGAAATATGGTGGGATAATGTTACTGGACATTTACAGCCCACATTTTTATTCCTTTTGCTAGTTAGACTTTGTTTTGAGCCCATCATAGTGGAGAAGTCATCTTGTTGGTTTAAATTTAAAATTTTAAATATTCAACATAAAACATTTGTTTAGATTCAAAATTTTTAGCCCTTATTGAGTCAATTTGTTTGATACATGTGTGGCATCTGCCATGAGAAATATTTTAAACTTTTATGTGGTTGTTATCTATTCTCGTTCCTCTGTTTATTAGTTTCTTAAACATGTATCCTTTCAAGTCCATCTTTACTTCTTCAAGCACATGATTGTGTAATTGTTAGTGGTGGTCTATTTGGTGTTAGTGAACATTCATGTTGAGTTTTATTTTGGCCCAATCAATTCACTCAACTAAATTTGACCGGTTTTAAATGGTTATCATGTCGATATGTTTCCCATGGAAGCACGGACTATGACATTTCTCATGATAGCTTGCACTCCTTGTTTGTAATATACAAAGGATCATGAATGGAATAAATGTCTCCCACTACAAGAAATAAGCTCAATACCGGCGTCACCTTTAGCGGCGACAGCCGGTATTGCCATGTCAGCGATCCGTGTCCTTCTCAATCTCAACTGTAGGTGAATTGCTTGATCCAACGGCGAAAAAAGAAGCGTGAATACTTCCCTCCAACGTGTCGCCGCTAAAGCTCAAAACGTCGCCGCTATTGATGTGCACACGGATCACCATCTACACCGTCCATTGACTTATGATCTAACGGACCAGGAGGAAAGCGGGAATACTTCCCTCCAAAACACGTCGCCGCTAAAGCCCTAAATGTCGCCGCTATTGCTGTGCACGCGGATCGCCATCTACATCGTCCATTGACTTATGATCCAACGGACCAGGAGGAAAGCGGGAATACTTCCCTCCAAAACACGTCGCCGCTAAAGCCCTAAATGTCGCCGCTATTGCTGTGCACGCGGATCGCCATCTACACCGTCCATTGCCTTACGATCTAACGGACCAGAACCAGACACCAAAACCAGTCGCTAAAACCCTAAATGTCGCCGCTAAAGGGTTGCGAACAAACACCAAAACCAGTCGCTTTCCTCCTTCGACTGTTACGCTTCACACCAAAACCAGTCGTTTTCTCTCGAGCTCTCCGGCGACTGAGTACGTTTTCCGACCAAATCCACCTCAAAACATCCTCCGGTGCACCATTTCACTTCTATCTCACTTTTACCGGCGATTTTCTTCGATTTACCGGCGATCTCGAGCTAATTCCGACGTCACCTCTTTTTCCGGCGATTTCATTGTTTTTTCCGGCGATTCCTTCTCTTTTCCGGGGAAAACTATCATCTATCAAGGTAATATTTTCGGTTATCAAGTTATAATGTGTTTTAAAGCGAGTTTTCCTAACTTTTTCTTCGTGTTAGGACCACCACCACCACCGGCGGCTGCTGCCGGAAAACCGAAGAAACATCCGGCCATCATCACCAAAAACAGCCTCTAGCTACCACACCTAAGTATGTGTTAATGATTTTTGCTATTTTGTTAAAGTCTTAATATGTTAAGTTCTTAATGTGTTAAGTTCTTGAAAAATGACTTATTATAAGCTCTTAATGGTTTATGAAAAAATGTTTAATGGTTTTGATTTGTTTTGGAAGTGATGGTGTTAAGTTCTTAATATGTTAAGAACTTAATTTTTAAGTGATTAATTATTAAGTGCTTAACATAGAAAATGATTTGGAATATATAATATGTTTGGAAAATGATTTGGAAATTCTAATATGTTTGGACAATGATTTGGAAAATGTATAATGTGATGGTGTTAAGTTCTTAATGTGTTAAGTACTTAATTTTTAAGTGTTTAATTATTAAGTGCTTAATTTGAAAAATGAGTTGGAAAATATAATATGTTTGGAAATGTTTTTGATAAGTGCTTAATTTTTAAGAACTTAATTATTAAAAACTTAATGCTTATGTTAAAAACTTAATTATTAAGTACTTAATTATTAATTATTTGATTTGTTATAAATGTAACGTTTAGATCGTTTTAAATATAACGTTTAAATATAATGTTTAAATTGTAAATTATAAAAAATATAATGTTTAAATCTTAAAATTAATTATTAAATACTTACTTAATTATATAGATTTTTTTTAAATCATTTTAAATATAACGTCTAAATCGCAACTTATAAAAAATAAAGTTATACGTTAATGTAACGTGTTAATAAAATTATTTAAACCTAATTAACCTAAAAGAAAATATATAAACTTATTTGAACCTAAACTCTAAATGTAAACCGTAAACAAAAAACAAAAACATAAATTTATTAATCCTAAACCCTAAACCCTAAACCCTAAACCCTAAACATAAACTTATTTAAACCATAAAACTTAAACTCTAAACCCTAATCCCTAACCCCTAAACCCTAAACCCTAAACACTAAACCCTAACCCCTAAACCCTAAACCCTAAACCCTAAAACCCAAACCCTAAACCCTAAACCCTTACCCCTAAACCTTAAACCCTAAACCCTAAACCCTAACCCCTAAACCCTAAACCCTAAACCCTAAACCCTAAACATAAACTTATTTAAACCATAAAACTTAAACTCTAAACCCTAACCCCTAAACCCTAAACCCTAAACATAAACTTATTTAAACCATAAAACTTAAACTCAAACCCTAACCCCTAAACCCTAAACCCTAAACCCCAAACACAAACTTATTTAAATCATAAAACTTACACCCTAAACCCTAAACCCTGAAACCTAAACACAAACTTATTTAAACCATAAACTTATACCCTAAACCCTAAACCCTAAACCCTAAACCCTAAACGCTAAACCCTAAACCCTAAACCCTAAACCCTAAACACAAACTTATTTAAACCATAAAACTTAAATTCTAAACCCTAACCCCTAAACTAAAAACATGAACTTATTTAAATTGTAAATGTTTTAGTGTTTAGGTACTCTGAAACGTAAACTATATGTTTACATTTCTTCGTTTCAATCATCAAAAGCTTAGAAATACCCGCTCGAAATTGATTTAGTAATTAATTTCGAGTTGTCCCCGTTTTGGGACTGCTTTTTGAATGCTTTATCTCATCTAGGATATGAATGTGTATTACATTATTGTTTGTTTAAGAAAAATTTGGTTGTCATTTTCTCTTTGCTCCTCGGGTATATACTTACAAATATACCTGGGAGCTAAGGGGAAATGCTGCCGAATTTTTCTTAAACAAACAGTCATGTAATACACATTCATATATGAGATAAAGTATTCAAAAAGTGGGTGTAGAAGCCTACCTTTGCAAATACTCTATCATCGTTGTCCGATTATCTATTCCCCTTCTGAGGATAGTTTTTGAATTATCCTTTCAGCGATCTAATTGTATAACATATTGTTTTCTATACATATTATTTAAACCCTAATATATGTTCTAGTTGCATAATGCCTATCGATAAAAGCTAGACTACTAATCCAAAACGTAAGTCACCTGAGTTCGAGCAAGGCCTCGAATCATTTGCCAAGATTTGCCAAGAACATGCCGATAGCAGAGGTTATGTTAGATGTGCGTGTCAAAGATGTCATAACACTAAATTATTGCCTATGCATCTAATGAAACATCATATGCGGGTATTTGGGTTCTCTCGGTTATACAAGACGTGGTGCTATCACGGTGAAACTTCAGATGTGGATGATGTGGCACCAAGGAACGATACAGTTGTGGATGATGTGGCACCAAGGAACGATATGACTGATGTTATTGAAGATGTTATGGAGGAGGTGATGGAAGAGGATAGCAACATCGACGAAGGGAACTTGGATACACAGAGTATTGTTGTTTGTGATGATTTTGAAGACCTATTAAAGGAAGTCCAATCAGAATTATATCCTGGGTGTGCTAAGTTTTCTTCCCTAGACTTCTTAGCAAAGCTTATGCATATCAAGGTGAATCACAAATGGACTAATAGTTCATTTGATGAACTCCTTGAGTTGTTGCAATCTTCATATCCGGAAGGCAACAAGATCCCCTCATCACATTATGTAGCAAAAAAGACACTAAAAAGATAGGTTTGGGGTACGAGTCGATACACGTGTGCAGAAATGACTATGCTCTCTTTTGGAAAGAATATAGCTCCTTGCAGAATTGTCCTGTCTGTAATGAGAGCCGGTGGATCAATGAAAAGACAAAAGGTAAGAAGATAGCTCAGAAGGTGTTACGTTACTTTCCTGTGACCCCCAGACTCCGACGTTTGTACTGTTCAAGGCACACAGCAAAAGATATGATCTGGCACAGTATCGGACGATCAAAAGAAGGTACGATGCGCCATCCTGTTGATGGGTCTTCATGGAAAGAATTTGATCAAAACTACCCTAACTTCTTGAGGAACCCCGAAATGTTCGCCTAGGGCTTGCAGTTGATGGTTTTAATCCATATGGCAACATGAGCTCAGTTCATAGCACGTGGCCGGTTATACTCACGACATACAATTTGCCTCCATGGCTATGCATGAAAGAGACATCATTCATGTTATCCTTGTTGATTCCTGGCCCTAAATCACCTGGGAAGGACATGGATGTTTTTCTTAGGCCGTTGGTGGAAGAGCTCAAGCAGTTGTGGCAGACGGGGGTTTGTACTAAAGATGCAACGACCAACACGTTCTTCACTATGAAGGCGGCATTGTTATGGACGATAAACGACTATCCAGCTCGTAGTAGTTTATCAGGTTGGAGCGGACAAGGCTACAAAGCATGTCCGACTTGCAATGAAGACACCCATTCCGTTAGTGTAACAAATAAAATCGTATATGTTGGTCATCGTCGATTCTTAGCTGCTAACCATCTTTTGAGAAAGAATCTGAACTTTAACGGGAAACATGAGATGAGGCCCCCTCCGAGACAATTTAGTAATGCAGATATAAAAGCTCAACTAGATCGTCTATTGTTTCGTAAACCAGGCAAGCATCCTGAGTTTGGATTAAAAGAACCTGATAGGCAAGACTTCGAGTTGAATTGGTCCAAACGAAGCATATTTTTTGAACTCGAGTATTGGTCTTCTTTGCAGCTGAAGCACAACCTTGATGTAATGCATGTAGAAAAAAATGTGTGCTGCAGTCTGTTGAGTACGCTTCTAATGAACGCCAAGACTAAAGACACCTCTAATGCGCGGTCGGACTTGGAAAAGCTAAATATCCGGAGGCCGCAATGGTTGCATAAGAGGGGTAACAAGTTCTTCCGACCACAAGCAAAATACTCATTCAAAAATAAAGATCGAGAGCTTTTTTGTCAATTTGTTAAAGACATTAAACTGGCAGATGGGTTTGGATCCAATATCAGTAGTAAAGTGTCAGATAACAATAAAAACATTACGGCGTTGAAGTCTCATGATTATCATATCATTATGCAACGTTTGATGCCTATTGGAGTACGGGGGTTTTTGAACAAAGATACCTATACACCGATAGTGGACCTTTGCATGTTTTTTAAGCAACTTTGCTCAAGAACACTGTTGGTGAAGGATATGAAGAAAGCCAAGAACGACGTTCTTACAATCTTGTGCAAGTTAGAGTTGATTTACCCTCCAGCGTTTTTTGACATTATGATTCATTTAGTTTTGCATTTACCTGATGAAGCTCTTTGCGGAGGTCCGGTATATATGAGATGGATGTATCCGTTTGAAAGGTATATGAAAAAATTAAAGAACTATGTCAGAAATAAGGCAAGGCCAGAAGGTTGCATGGCTGAAGGTTATGTCGCTGAAGAAGCTCTAACATTTTGTTCAATGTACCTTCGAGATGTCCAGACTCGATTTAATCGCCCTGACAGAAACGAAGATGCTGTTGTTGAAAAAACAAAGTTCTGGGGGTCTGAGTCTAAATGTCGCCCGACTAGCGCAAGGCGAAACAAAGATCTTGATCCAATCGATCAACAAAACATTGAATGGTTTGTACTAGACAACTATGCAATAGTCAGAGAGTATATGAAGTAAGCGTTTCTATCTTTAACTTTTTATTATATGTTAACTATATATTTCGATCATATCTTATTATATATTTTTCTCATCAATGTAGAGAATTCGAATCCGAACATCCTGGAAATGATATTAAAACCAATTTTCCTAATTGGTTTCTTCAGAAGGTCTACTCGATGAAAATAGAAAATTCCCTGGAATTCCACGAATAGTTGTCAGCTCTTTCAATGGGTGTGGGAATAAATGTCTCTACTTACACTGCTTGCATAGTCAACGGTGTTAGGTTTATGGTACTTGATCGTGACGCACAACGAAGAACGCATAACTCGGGTGCTAGCGGTCGGCGAGAACGGTGAAAAATATTATGGCCAATTAGAAGAAATTATTGAGGTGCAATATACGTATGAGTTTTCGGCTGTAATATTTCGCTGCAAGTGGTTTGATACTCGAACATAAAATAATATCACCAGTATCAACACAGAACGTGAAATATACAAAAATAAACAACTCATATTTGCATCCCAAGCCAAACAAGTATTTTTTATCCGAGAACCTTCTCGAAGAAACCAAAACAATAATCCCTGGTGGGTCGTCGAGGAGGTCAACCATTGAAAAATTTGGGATGTTCACAACGGCGTCCCAAATGATGACATCGTCTTAGCCGAAAATGTCGACGTCGTTCATAACCCCTCTTCATCTAATTGTGGTATTGTAATCGATTTGAGTCAATACTTTCAAAACATTCCTAATTATGATACCGGTATCAAGTTGATCCGCCAACGGTTACCGTCAATACAGTGATTGATTGCGAGTTTGATGATGCTGATACTGATTATGATACAGAGTCTGCTTATGACACTGAAGTATCCGAGGGTGAAGAAGATCATTAAAACAATTGTAATTTATTTATGTGTTAGGAGATGACATCGTTTTGGATAATGCTACTTTATATCATGGCCGATGTGATGGGCCATGGTGGAGATGGGGCCGGGGATCGACCACTTCCGCCTTGGAGAGGCGCGGGTCTACATGAGATGGATGGTAAGTGTTATTATAATTTTTTAATTTATTGTATTTATTCATTTATTATAACAATCGTGACTAATATTTATAAATTTATATTGCAGGTGTACCGGCGAGAAGAAAAACGAGAGGCAAAGCTAAAAACCTTGAACTGCAACGACAACGCGATAAGACAGGGCAAAAATTTACATTGGAGTTTGATAGAGCGACTACGTATACCCCGGTTGGTAGACCGTATGACCTCTTTGTTCGTGAGGTGGGGATATACATGTGGAATAACATGTCCTTTGATCGAAAAAATTGGAAAAGTGTTACCAAAGCCGAGAAGGATGCATTAGTATATCATCTCAAGGTAAATTATTTATATAACTTTATTTTTGTATGTTATTTATTTATTTATTTATCTTTACTTGACTAAGTTATTTTCAATTTGTAGAGGAACTTCGATTTTGATGCGATTGAGGATGATTGCGAGCGTATGCATTTGAAAGATGGTATTGAAGCGGTGCTGATGAAGCGGTATAGGGACCGAAAAAGTGATGCAAAAACTAAGTTTGATGACGCAGGAGGATATAAGGATATAGACAGGGCTAGAACTCACCCCCAGGGTATGCCTCTTCAAAATTGGAACAAAGCTATAGACTTTTTCTGCATACCAGAATATCGAAAACGTTCTGATTCTAACAAAGGAACCTGTGAAAAACAACAATACACCAACCGTGGGGGGACAAGCACATATAGCAACGCTTGTTTCAAATCGGTAATACTTTGTATATATATTACCGCTTGTTTCAAATCGATAATGCTTTGTTTCAAATCTAATTTTTTTATAGTTAAACAAGGTAGAAAGAAAATCGAACAATTCAAAAAGGCTCACACCCGCAAAGATGGGACATGGGACAGTGACTTGGCTTATCAACAATATGTAAGTGTTTATACAAAAAAATTAGCTCAACATCATCATTATATTTAATATATGTAAAATGCTAACTTTTTATTTATTTATGTAAAATACAGATTGAGTTGGAACGTGAGTTTGAGTTATTAAATGATCCCTCCCCGGAACCCGCGAAGGAAGTTGGGATATTTGAAAAGGTGTTGGGTTCTCGTCGTGGACATTACAAAGGGATTGGCCGTAAACCTCCCGTGACTCCGACTATACCGCCTCATTTTGATGTAGGTCAACCTTCCCAAGAAGCACCTACAAAGGTAAATATTAATTGTTAACTACTTCATTGTTAAATACTTAATTTGTTTTTATCTAATAATAAACATTTTTATTTTTTTGAAGGATGCGCTTGCACAAATGCTTGTGGATCCAAGACATAGAGATGCATTGGCAGAATTTTTACGTACGTACACGCCAGGGCACGGTGGTGGAACGAGCAAGGATGCCGGGGATACCCAAGGTGATGGAGGCGATCAAGATGATCAAGACGACGACTTAGAGTAGTTTCTTATTTTTGTTTTGTGACTATTTTAATTTGTGTAAAGAAAATTATGTTTTAGATATTAGTATTTGTTTGGAATTGTTTATCTCGTATGTTGCTTCATTTATTACAATTTTGGTTTTATATTAAAAATATTCATAATTCTAAAAAATATAATAATAATTTAAAAAAATAATTTAAAAACCCTTTGGCGGCGACACCTTGCACCTTTAGCGGCGACGCCATCTCCGGTGACACGTCATCACCGGAAACTGAGGCAACCATTAGCAGCGACATCTTTAACGGCGACGTCAGTCTTTAGCGGTGACAGGTATTACCGGCGACTTGTAAGCATTAGCGACAAACTATTTGCGGCGACATTTACCGTTTTTAGCGGCGACATTTGTCGCCGGTAATAACCCCGATCCTTGTAGTGTCCGGAATTGGCTGTGTGTCATGGTTCGGATGGTATAAGATATTGACATCTGGCAAAATCTGGAAATCATATCTTCATACAAGATGTATATTGTATGGATAAATCTTATAAATTATAGCTTTATAAATGAATTTTTGATTAGCGTCATGATACGTTTGTCGAAAAATAGACCACATTTGACTATACTTACTGTAATATCATCTTTTAGTTTGTCACTAACAGTATTCTCAATGTAAATTGCAAAATGGTTGACCTCTTTATGCATATTTATAAATGATGAAACTAGGTGATCTTCTAGAGGAAAAACCAATTAAAATAAAGATTATAAGATATACGATAGATTTGTTGGTCTATTCTCAAAGGATTCCAAGTCAATAATGACCAAAGACTTGGTAAATTAAGCATCATATTATAATTTAATTCTTATTTATATCCTATTTGATAATTTGGTGGTTTCAGAAGTAAACGGCATCAAAAAACTTCAAATCACTCACTTAATATTATTTTAATAAAAATGGAATTTCAATTTTTTATACGGTCATTGCTCTACTTTTTCCAGCTTAATAAGTAATCATATGACTAAACATTTGATTAACTTATTGGACACTCTTGGTGCTTGCAGCCTTGCAGGTAATGAGAGCATTTCCTCGTTGTCAATTAGTTGGAAGGTGATTTCCTTTCTGCCATGTATAGTGATTAATGCCATTGTAGAGGTTGATCATGATTATGGTGGTGGTGCTGCATGAGCATTAGGGGTAAGCATCGTGCGGTTTATGCCAAAACCAAACCGCAAACAGCATGTATTGGTTTTTGTAATTTTAAAACCGCAAACCGCATGTATTGGTTTTCGTAATTTTAAAACCGCAAAATACGGTTTTTCAAGCGGTGCGGTTTTATGGTTTTTCCCAACAGTGCGGTTTCAAGTGGAGCGGTTTTGATTTTTAAACCATACAACGAAATAGTGTGGTTTTAGAACTGCAAAAAACCAAAAGTGAAGTATTTTTTATTAAAATTTTACCCTTTATTCCTATATCCAAAACGACATAGCATAAAACATGAAACAGTTTTTGTTTATTTCATTTTAAACCTACAATCAAAAGTTTGGTGAAGTCATAGTCTTGTCCAAGAATACGATCATATAACAGATTCTTAGACTATTATTATTATGAGTTACGTATGAACTATTGAGTTATGATGCTATATTTGATATTTAAAGTCATCAACAAAAATATACATAGCCTTAAACAATCGTAATAACATAAACGAATCTTAAACATATATATAATAACACAAACTATTTTTAATATATATAATATTAGTGGTGTGGTTCGGTTTTTAAGGGCCGGTTTCTAGGGTAAAACCGCAACGCACCGACTTTGGTCGGTTTTTGTCAGATTAAAAATTACACCATCGGTTTTTGTATTGGTTTCGGTTTTTTGCGGTTTTTTTAGATCGGTTCGGTTTTTGCTCACCCTTAAGCATGGTCTGTGGATTGAACTAGGACCGAACTAAATTGGATTTAACCATGGACTTGATTACGATTATAGTGGTGGTGATTAGAGGTGTTCGATCCCACTTTGGTTTCGGTTACGATTCGGTTTTTATGGTCCAAACTGAATTAAGACCAAAGTTGATGATGTTGGTGTGTAATTAGGGATGTGTATGGTTCGTGGACAGGACCAAACCGGACCGAAACCGAAAATCAACACTCTTAATGACCGAAAATCAAACCATATTATGTAAAATCGGTTCTACTTCTGTTTGATTTTTCCTGTATGCTCACCCTTAATGGTGCTCGTGATAAAGAGTGTTAATATTAGCTTACAACAAAAAGTTAGGAAAAACTTGATCTAGATATGGTTTTATTTTGTTAGTGTTATGGTTTTATTTTCAAGTGATATGAAATTTGTTTTTATTGTTAAGATACTATTTCATTTGTAATAAATACGATATGTAAACAGTTTCCTATGTATTGTATAAAACTTTGATGTTACCTGAAGTTTGAGTCTTTTTTTCACATAGAATGTATTTTAGAAAAAAGTTTAATGTACATTACTAATTTATATTTAAATGTTGTGACAAATCTTTCTGCAGCTAAAAGTCAATTTATTAATAGTTACAAAGTGGTGGAATAGCCAATGAAATTGCTGCATTTAACCACCTTTTGAGCTGCTGCAGAAAACATGTTGAGAACCAAAATGGCGATTAACATCTATCGGGCTGTTGTCAAATAGTTTGAGCTGCTGTGAAAATGTTTTTGTGAGATTGCGCATCATGTTGTATCTTTTAGTATTTCTAAAAGAATATAAAAATGTTGTATAACATTGAACAAGAAATTCAATCCGACTATTGTTTATTTTAATAACCGTATAATAAATTAAGCCATTATCATAAGATACTTATGATTATATATTTTTCCATCGTGACTATTCTTCGCCTTATAACCACATGAATATTTTGTAATCGTAATTAGGTTTGACAAACGTGTCACGTTTACGAGTGTCAGATTGAAATTTAAACGGGTTGAAATAGCTTGACATTAACCCGGCCCGTTTAATTTTCATGTCGTGTCGAGTCAACCCACTTATTTTCGTACTGAGTTTGTATCGGGCTAGCAAGTTTATGGTTTTCTTTGTACTAAATGTATCGTGTCAAGCTAGACTGAAATACTATATAGGTTGAAAGAATAGGAACTAGGAGGTGGAAAAGACAAATTGAAAGGATTAATAGTTTGGGAGTTGGAGGGTGAAATCCACAACAAATTAATAGGAGTAAAGTCCAATGAGTAGAAGGTGTTGAGTGTGATTTTCTAGTATGTGATACTAATAAAAAAGTAAAACTAAAAATTAGCTTTGACTCATACAACTAATTAGTGGTTTTCACATTACAAAACAACTCATGCCGTGTCGAGTCAACCCGCTTATTTTCGTACTGAGTTTGTATCGGGCTAGCAAGTTTATGGTTTTCTTTGTACTAAATGTATCGTGTCAAGCTAAACTGAAATACTATATAGGTTGGAAGAAGAGGAACTAGGAGGTGGAAAAGAAAAAGTGAAAGGCTTAGTAGTTTGGGAGTTGGAGGGTGAAATCCACAACAAATTAACAGGAGTAAAGTCGCAATGAGTAGAAAGTGTCTGAGTGTGATTTTTGAGTATGTGATACTAATAAAAAAGTAAAACTAAAAATTAGGTTTGACTCATACAACTAATTAGTGGTTTTCACATTACAAAACAACTCAATCTAAACTTGTCTTTTACATTTTGGTTTTGATTTTCAGCATGTCCGGTCAGATCTCTTACCCAAATTCATTTATTTGCGTGTCAGATTTGTATCGTGTCGAGAATTGTCACCCCTAATCGTAGTTGTATCTAATGTTCAACAACGAGTATAAATACACATATTAGCCAAAGTCACTATTGTTCACTTTTAGACACACATAATAAATTAAACCATGTCTACAAAATAATTCTTGTCATATTTTTTCTTTTATCCAGAATATTCTTTACCATATAGCCATATGACATTTTGTAATCGTGGTTGTATTCAATGTAGGGGTGAGCAAAACCGAACCGGGAAACCAAAAAACCTACAAAAACCGACAAAACCGAAACCAATAGAGAAACCGACGGTTTGGGTTTGAGTTTTTTAAAAACCGCAAATTTCGGTTTGGTTTCGGTTTTGACAATGTCAAAAACCAAGCAAAACCGAACCGAACCGAATTTATAAAAATATATGTTTTTCTGTACAGATTATCTAGATATATATATTATATTTGCGAAATGTAAACGTAAAGAACAGTTTGGTGCACTGGTTAAGTCGACGCCTCTGAACCTGAGGTCTGGTGTTCGACTCCCGTCCTAGCAAGTTTTTGAAGTATGTAAGTTTTTCCATGAATTTATTCATCCCACATTTTCTAGCAAACTGTATTCGTCCCACACCTCCTAGGAGATGAAACTTTGGCCAAACTAACCCCTTATATAAAGGATAACCCATCCCCTTTCATGTATACCTTGAAGTTTCGGTTTGAATGGGTTTAAACCCGAACCCAACCAGTTACAAACCGAAAACCGATCCACTGAACAGAACGGTTTGGGTTCAAATTTTTAAAAACCGAGCTATTCGGTTTGGGTTCGGTTTTTGGGTCAAAACTGACCTAAACCGACCCATGCGCATCCCTAATTCTATGTCCAGCCATGGGTATAAATGTGCATATTAGCCGATATTAATAAATTTTAACCATGCATAATAAATTAATTCATGACCATAAACACTTGTAATCACGTTTTTTCTTATATAATGGGTACTTTTACTCTATAGCCACACAAACTTGTTATAATCGTGGTTGTATTTTATGTTCAGTCACCTGTATAAATAAATATATTAGCAAATGTTACTATTGTATACTTTATAACCACATAAATTTACTTTTAATGTATACTTTATATCATTTAGACACACTAAACACTTTCATTATGGCTATTATTAACTTTCAGTCACAGATAATCTATATATCTATTATAAAAGAAACAAAATACTTGCACAATATTAATTTAAAACCCTCATAACTTTTCAATTTTTTCTAACAATTAATATAAATTGGTTAATGAATAATAACTAAGTGCAAAAAATAAAACTTTTTACCTATACACAAAATTATTACTTTTAAAATTAGTTAACATTAATAATTAATATAATAAGTGGTTTATAATGAATATGGTAAGTGGTATCACAACTTTCAACAAAAATGATATTTTGTAGATTTTTAATAATAATAATTGATTTTTAAAATAAATTAATAATGATAACTGATAATAGAATATAGTTATGAATTAATTTATAAACAATGGTTGATATTTTAGATAATCATAATGATCAAAATTTAGAATAATGTTAAGTAGTAAATGTTAAATTAAGTAATGTAACACTAAATTAAAAATTATATTTGTTTTAATTCATTATCAAATTGCATGTAGAGATCATTGAATGATGTGACTCTAATATATATATATATATATATATATATATATATATATATATATATATATAATCATATGAATTAATTGACGTAAATTTATATATTAGTTTATATATATATATATATATATATATATATATATATATATATATATATATATATATATATATATATATATATATATATATATATATATATATATATATATATATATATATAATCATATGAATTAATATATAAATTAAGTAATGTTACACTAAATTGAATGATGTGACTCTAATATATATATATATATATATATATATATATATATATATATATATATATATATATATATATATATATATATATACATATATATATAATATATATATATATATATATAATCATATGGTCAAATTAGTTATAAATTTATATATTAGTTTATTATAATAATTTTTATTTTATAGTTAATATGAATGATAATTTTCAATAGTATACATTTGTAAAACTTTAATTACATCATTTTATGTTAAATTAATTGACGTAACACTAAAACAAAAATTATATTTGTTTTATTCATTATCAAATCGAAGGTAGATGTCATTTATTGATGTGACTCTAATATATATATATATATATATATATATATATATATATATATATATATATATATATATATATATATATATATATATATATATATATATATATATATATATATATATATATATATATATATATATATATATATATATATATATATATATATATATATATATGGTTCATTAGTTATAAATTTATATATTAGTTTATTATAATAATTTTTATTTTATAGTTAATATGAATGATAATTTTCAATAGCATACATTTGTAAAACTTTAATTACATCATTTTATGTTAAATTAATTGACGTAACACTAAAACAAAAATTATATTTGTTTTATTCATTATCAAATCGTAGGTAGATGTCATTTATTGATGTGACTAAAGAGTTAAAAAATAATCATGCTGGAAAATATTTTTGTACCTAGATAATAGAAAATGCTATGGAAAAAATATAAAAACTATTAATGTTGAATGCATAGGTGTCTATATTGAGTGTGTGACTATTAGGAAATGACTAGACACATATTTGTGCATTGAGCTGATTAAACTTATGTAGTTGAAATTATATATAATAATAGTCACACACTCAATATAGACACATATGTATTCAACATGAATATGTTTTATATATTTTTTTCATAGCATTTTCTATTATCTAGGTACAACAATATTTTCCAGTATGATTATTTTTTTAACTCTTTAGACACATCTAATCATATAAACCATGAACATAAACTTCTTATATACATAATTTCTTTTATTGACACTAACGTATACCTATAGTAACATGAATATGCAAGAAAATCATTGCTGCTATATAAAATAGACTTCTACCACACTTAATTCATATGACCAATAACACAACCATTTGGACACATATAAAAAACATAATAAATTAAATCATGACCACTAAATACTCGTAGTCACACATTTGTTATTTTTTCATGTCAATTGTTTACTTTAAGACACACGTATGAAATTAAACCATCTCCATAAAATACATATAGTCACCATTTTTATTTTATCATAATTACTGTTTACCTTGTATACCCACATGTTTTTTTTCTTTTATCATTACTATTGTATACACTATAGACACACATAATAAATTAAATATTGACCATTAAACACTTGCACTCATAGATTCTTTTTATTTTATCATGAAAATTGTTTACCATTTGACATGCTTAAGAAATAAAACTATGATTATAAAATACTTGTAGTCACATGTTTCTTTTTTCTTTTATCACGACAGCCGTTTACTTTTAGACATGTATAAGAAAATTAATTTGTATCCATAAGATACTAATAGTAACATGTCATTTCTTTTCTTATGGTGATTATTTACTTTTAAGCACACACTAAAAATCAAACTATGACCATAAAATACTTATAATCACTTGCTTTTCTTTTATCATGAATATTCTTTATTTTTAGACACACATAAGAAATTAAACTATGACCATAAAATACATATAGTCATCTATTTTTCTTTTATCATGACTATTATTTACTCTTAGACACACATATAAAATTAAACAATGATTATAAAATACTTATAATCACAAGTTCTTTTTTTAAATTGTGACCATACAATACTTGCAATTGCATGCATTTTCTTTTATCTCAAATATTCTTTACTTTTAGACACACATAAGATATTAAATTATGACCATAAAATACTTTTAGTCAAATATATTTTCTTTAATCATGACTATCATTTAGTTTTAGATGCATATCAAAATTTAAACTGTGACCATAAATAATTACGGTTACAAGTTTTTTCTTGTATCATGAATATTATTTAGACATGCATAAGAAATTAAAGCATGCTCATGATATACCTGTAGACACAGCTTTTTTATTTTATCATTGTCAATTTCCTACTTTTAGTCACATATAAGAAATTAAACCGTGACCATAAAATACTTATAATAAATTACTTATAGTTCCATGTTTTTTTACAATGTAGCTAACAACATTACTCGTTGGTCATAGATCACAACCCCTTACACTGAAAAAGTTTGTGTGTGTTCTAACCATTATGGTTAAACTTTCTCTTGTTAGAAAAACAACCTTACTACTACTATGTTAGATTGTATTTTGGGTTTCATTTAATTTAGTTTCTAAATTTTTTGTTTTCGAATGCTCTTAAATTTTGGTTTTCATTTTGTATTGATTTTTCAGAGATAGTTATGATAAGTCGGCCGGTATATGTAGAGGAGACAGACGGGCAAGAGATGGTGGAAGGGAATGAGAAAGGAAAAACGTGTATGATCTGTGGAGATGAGTCCTATTACTATATTTATGAAAATATAAATATTTAAAAAAGAAAAAAATAAGGCCTAAAAATTAAAAATACGATTCACATGTGAATCTCAACTAGCGGAAATTTTGAAAAAAAAAATCATTTTTTGTACATCAATATTGATATCTATTTGTAGAGGATAAAAAGTTATAAATTTCTATATATTCAGAAATTTTTTTTGATAAAAAATAAGGCCTAAAAATTAAAAATACGAAAACAACGAAGTGAGTTTTTTTATAATCCGGTAGATGCACGTCCACCGTAAAATGTATAATCGTGTGCATGAGATTAGTCCCTTGGTACCATGGTTTATATTAGTCCATTGTTGAACTTTTGCATATATATATATATATATATATATATATATATATATATATATATATATATATATATATATATATATATATATATATATATATATATATATATATATATATATATATATATATATATATATATATATATATATATATATATATATATATATATATATATATACTAGCAGCGGCCCCGCGCGATGCGGCGGCGGTGGGGGGGGGGGGGAGGAGAGGTAATGGGTAGACGGTTAACTGTTTTATTTGGTCATTTCATTCGAAAAAGAAGTTGGTTCATCGGAGTGGTATTAGCATATTTGCAATTAATCCTTAAAATAATAATGATTATAAAATAACATTTGTCCCTCTAGAAAGTACATAACATATTCCAATTCTTTTGACAGATTTCATTCCTTCCAAAAACATTTTACAAACCAGACGATAAATTACAAAAGTAACATTGTTATCGGCATCTCCTAGTTCCTCATTATTAATGCTTTTAGCACATGTTAAAGTTGAACAGTGTGTTCCAAATGTGATGAATCCATAATCTTTTCGTCTTGCAGAAGGCATATTACGGGCAAGCTCAATTTTCACCACTTCCCCATATTTCTTTAATAGGTCCCGCACTCGACCGTGGGGCCATGAAGCTGATAGACCATCTATAAAAACAATCTTCACCTGCCAAAAGATAGTCAAACAGTCAAATCCATAGAAAATCATATTAATTAAAAAACAAAAATCATCATTTTTCAAGATAAATTTATGAGCCTTATTACGATTTGCAGACTTTTAGCTAATTTTGAACTTGAAAATACATAGAGGCCTTGTTTCCTTTTATCCATTAATTCATTATATTAAAAACATATGCTAATACTTGTAAATTATTAAGATTTCGATTGTTCCTATTCATCATATAGGACTTCTTTATACACCACATTTGATGTGTAGCATCCATCATGAATGAATTTTTTGGCCAGCTTTACTAATACCTTCGTATTGACGCCGGATATTCCTCTGGACAATGTCACGTAAAGTTGGCCATGTGAAAAGACAAATTCTGGTAGATATACACCAACATTTGGAATTGTTTGTCCTTAAGCTTTATTGATCGTCATAGAGAAACTAAGACGAATTGGAAATTGCATTCTTTTCAGCTTGAATGGGAACATGTCTTCGTCAGACGGACATAATGGAATTCTTGGCAAAAACACTCTTTTGTCGGCATGTTGGCCAACGGCTATTTCTGCGTCAATCACATTTCGCTGGAAAGCTCTGCATATCAACCTGGTACCGTTGTATAATCCATTAAAGGGATCGATATTCCGTAGCAGTATCACTGGGCAACCAACTTTTAAACGAAGGTAATGAGGATGCAGACCACTAACAATTAGAGACTTCAAGAATTCAACAGGGTATAAGTTATTCTTATCATCTTCAGCTTCATCGAAGCTATAGTAAACCTTTTGATCTCCATAAAACCATTTGATAAGTTTATCATTAATGTCATCAACACTTTTATTTTTGTTGACAGTATCGCTCTTGAAATGATAAAATTCGAATCATACCCGTTTGATTGCAAAGATGGAAATACTGCATCAATTAAAGCATCGAGTGAGTTACCTTCACCGGTGTATGGAATGGCCATGTCATCAGGTATCCGAATAAAGCTCTCTTCCACTGTTTCCTCATTTCCATCACCAACCCGTAATAAAAAATCAAAAAACCATGGATCAGTTATCGCTCTCATATTGAGAGTCAAGCGTAACCTTATAATGGAATGTCATAGAAGCGACATGCGTACGCTAGAGTCTACGATTTTTACTCGCATGCCACGTTTGACAACCGACAAAACCTGTCTAAAGTCACCTCCCATAACCATTATCTTCCACCGAACGGAAGGTTCTCACTTGTGATGTCTTGCATACTTCGATCAATTGCCTCCACTGCTTGCCTCTTAGTCATCGATGCTTCATCCCAGATGAACCTTTGCGACACGAAGTAACTGAGCCGTGCCACTTTGTTTATTTATATTTCACATCGAGTTGTTATCAACGTTAATGGGAATCTTGAACCGTGAGTGAGCTGTTCTCCCTCCTGGCATGTTATTAGTCGCGACACCAGACGTAGCCATTGCAAGTGCTATATGACCACGGGAACGAATATTAGCCAACAAAGCCTTGTTTAAAAATGTCTTTCCAGTTCCACTGGGACCATCTATGAAGAAGACTCCGGAGATATCTTCATCCACGTGCCTCATTATCTCATCGTATGCAAATTTCTGGTCGGCATTAAGAGATTCTCATGCATGTATGTGTTCGTTATCCACAAGTATAGCGTATTCTTCTTGCACCTCACGGGAAACTGTTGATTGTAATATACCATCTCCATTGACACTTGGAATATCAAAATCATTAAGATTCTTTCCCATGCATTGTAGTAAAACTTGAATGTCGTGAAGTACCCGATTCTGGACTCGTTTAGAACTTTGATATTGTTTCCTAAAATCTTCGAAAAGAGAATCATAGTGGTCATCCCATAACTTCCGAACATATCCCGGTTTACAATAAATAAATATCGTTGCAAATAACCTTCTAAGTGCACATAGAAATTCAAATAATGAAGCCTCTTTAAGACAATGAGACAAATTATCATCAGTCTCAATTAACCCTCTCTCAAGAGCTGCTTTTCGAAATGTGGGCTGTAATACACCATTTGTCGTATATAAATCTTCAAAGCTGGTAGGGCCTTTAACATGACATAAAAGAAGCCGTAAATAGTACCTCTCTCCTTCAACTGTATTAGCATAAACCAACCGACCGAGCATAGATTTACCTTTTCGAGGATTCCAACACCGTGTGGCCGGATTCCAGGTAAAATATTTAGGAAATTCCTTATAGAGATGTTGTCTCGCATCTTTGTGTAGTCTATTCCTTTTGAAAAAAAAACGTTAACATTGACTTTTTATGTCTCTCTCTATCAACAATGTATTCCATTCTATCACCTTCTTTGAACCTAACTAAGTGCTTATTCGGTAGATGAGCGTGCAAAGCCATAACAGAAGGGTAGCTATAAGCTAGAGGAAAGCTAAATAACCGCCACATTGCCTCGGGAGGGGAAAGATAACGCACATCTTGATACTTATTTATCTCATTAATAACGACATCTTCTCCGGCGTTATCGAAGTGGGCAACTTGTTTGTCATGACCTTTGTAAATATATTTGAAAATGTGTTTCACATATTTGATACTTGAACAAACCTCAACGTTGATATGATAATTGAACATCATTACCAACTTTGGGTTGTAAGGAACCACCCATATGTTATCTAACTGAATATTTCTAACGGTCACCTGAATTCCATTATTTCTCCTTCGATACAGTGGATATGAGTCTTCTCCTCATTGTGTATTTTTAAAATTTGGGATTTTAACCTGAAATAAAGAATGTTGAAGAATTCTCTGTTGTCATTTTCTAGAACCAAAATCCTAAAAAGTTACAAATACAAAGCCCAATGTAAAAACCAACACAAGCATTTCATCGAATATTTTTGCTATATAAAATGACACATTTACCAACAAAATGATAAAAATAGAAAATATAAATCTCATCTTTTACACAAAGTATGGCATTCTAAACGTTGGTGGCTCAACATGAAAAAACTTCATATTAGAAATAACATAAACAAAAATAAGACATTGTAACATGAAATATGACCCCTTGTTATTAAACCCATCATAGACTCCACATTTTTGTACAACCAAACACAGAAAACTATTCATAAACAATATCATACATTTAAAATGTGAATTAAGCAAGACAATTATGTAATCATACCAACAAAAAGAAATTTAATGCATTTGTAGTATCATTCAGTCGTCTCACAATGCTAACCTCTAAATCTGTTGGAAATTAAGCTACAACGTTTCTGATATTTATTAGGGGTTAATTAGTAATTTAAGATTAGGTAGCAGTTATGGAAGTTATTAATGTGCAGTTATATTTAGGACCTGGTACATATAATGTTGTAATGATTGATAATAAAAGTCGTCATTTGGTGTATATAAACTCTTGTGTGGGTTATGTATCTCATGTATCCTGCACTTCTTCTTTAGTATATATTGCAAACTTTTGTAGCATTGTTATTTTCAGTTTGATCCAAACAGAATCATCAATATTCTTGTTGCACCTCAAGGTAAATTGTTGATTGTAAAATAGTGTCTCCATTGACTTGGAAGATCAAAATCATTAAGATAATGAATTAAAAACCTATAATATTGTCCTTTTAAAACTTATATTCTACACAAATATCTCTATTGTTGATTTGATCCTTAAAACATGATGATAATAGTTTCCTTTCGGCAGTATGTGAATTGTTTTATTTTGGAAATTTTTGCACATAGTATAAAATAGCAGTATAGGCAAAACTTATAGCTTCTCTAAAACTTAATAAGTTTTTTTTGGTTATGTATGGTCATTTTTGCACTTTGAAAATGTATTTTTGTATTTTTAGATTTTAAGAAAGTGATTATTCAGCATTCATCTCTAATGTAATATTCGTGCGATGTGGCCGTGACGTTAAGTTTGTTTTGACATATAATTGACGACCACCGCAGACGACAATTATATTAATATTAGTGAATCTACTTTTTTCGGAGGATGTCGAATAGTTTTTTCAAAATTTTCCAAGGCATAGGCACAAAATTCAAAAATTAAAATTTTCAAAAATATCATTACCAAATTATAAAAAAAACAAAATTTGAAGATATGAAAACCTTAAGCAAATTTTTTTTTTAAATTTTCAAAGAATTCCAGATTTTTCAAAACAATTAAAATTTTCATTTCAAAAAATTTCAAAATTATCGAAAAACAATTACCAAAAATTTCAAATAGTTTTGAAGATATAAAAACCTTAAGCGCAAAATTTTCAAAAAATTTCAAAATCATCCAAATAATCAATTTTTTCAAAATAAAATCAAAATTTTCAACAAATTTGAAATGTTTTAAAAAATATCAAAATTTACAAATCACTATCACCAGAGTATTCTAATAATTTGTTCTTCTTATTGTAAATATAATCAACATTTTCAGATTGACTCATCTAATTAAACATGTTTAAACAAATCACACAAACCCAACATGTTTAGGTAAGTTATAAATTCTAAACCTAACCCAACCTAATTATTAAATGTATTACCATTGGGCTGACATAATTATTTTCTTCTAATTCCAAGATGTTTAGGAAACGGATTGCACACGAGTTTATCTATTTAAAATTAAAAAAAATAATAATAAACTCATACCTAATTATATATGTTAACAAATTTACAAATTTGACCTAAGTTTTACTTTTCTTTTTACGAAATTGATCCAAATTTTCAAAAGCTCTTTTTTTATAATTTTAACTCACATTTAATATATGTTACTAATTTTTTTCAAAACTTTTTTTAAAAAATATAAGCGGCATGAGGAGTTCGTCTCACATGTCTATTTCATTTTCTACATTAGTAAATGTTCCTTTTACATTCTACCTAACAAATATAGTAAGTTCTCTATTTTGCTTTACCTTTGGTAATTAAATAAAAAAGTTAATAGTTGATTTATAGTCATCTAATCATGTGACTAATAAACTTAATGGTGGACGGAACCGACCAGAGATGAAAACGGGTTCGTAAGTGGTGGGCTGCGGGGCTGTTGGGGCCAACAGGGTCGTTAGGTTCACAGCTCCTCCGGTCATAGGTTTGCAATAGATAGATGGGATAGGGTTCATTAACCATGCCAACCCTAGTTCCTAAGCTTGTCATCATGTTTTGCTATTTATATATTTGCGTGGGTTGAGAAATATGAGTGATTTGTGTTGTCGGTTGGAAAATATGGAAGTGTGACGAAAGAGAAAGCTGATATGACATTCTGGGTTGGAAGGGTTGGGAGAAATCGACTATGTCCACCTTAACGATTGAAATAATAGTGAAATAATAACAGTGCTAAATAGTTAATATTTTCTAACGTATTATACTTTTTTAAAAATCAATGTTGCGTAGGATACTAAAATTTAATAAAAAACTGTTGAAAAATATATTTAGTTTACTATCATTTGATTTCCTAATTTCTCATTGTAATCATTAAAAAAACATAAGATTATATATGCCCTTTTCAATCATAATTACTACAAAGTTATTGTCTAACATTTTTTATAAGGTAAAATGAATCAAAACATATTTCTACAACTCTACATATTTGTAATAGTAATGGTTCCACAAAGAAAGCTCCACATGGATGCACTGAACAAAAAAAGGGTCAAGAGATAAAATGGGAGTTGTAAAAAATAGACTATAAATATGTTATTAAGCATTAAGTTATCAAATTGGGTATATAAATTGGTTAAATATGATAACAAATTTGAACATAACTACACATATCATTATGTTGCAAAATCATTGACTTGGGAGTTTTAGTTATTACAATACAAAACGGAACATAAGCAATGAAAAAAAAAACCAAAGTCCTAAATACTTCAAATATTGATGTGTTCTTATCCGCAGAACTACATGAGTTTCTAGTGAACCAGTTATGCTCAAACCCAGCGACATCCGGTAGACCAAAAGGATAAAACTATGCACTATGTAGACAGTTTAACCCATCACTTCAACCATATTGCATGCTTGCATCTTAAAGAGAGATAGGATCTTAAAGATCTACTGAAAACAACTATACATTAACTTTACACACAAAGCTAATTATATAATTGAATTATAGTGAACTAAGGACCATATATAAATACCCAAGTTAGCTTCTTCCTAGACAACTCTTCTGACACATAACCGTCATACATGAGTCCAATTGTCTTGATATCATTAAGATCGGTTTCTTGTTTCGCATGATTAGACAGTTATTGGCAAAAGTACTTCGTCTTGCCAAGTGGTTCTCTATATTTCTACTACCAGACCTGTCAAAACATGATTTTTTCAAAATTTTCACATAAACTAAAAAATTAAACAGATATAAACATAGTCTATTAAGCGAAATTAACCTAAAATTATATGCTTAACAGCAATTGTCAAACTTGTGGCTTATAAGAACTTTAAAATTGAAGTAAGAAATAATGATAGGTCCAAGAACACCATGTACCCAAAATTAACCATTTTTACTTAATAAGGTGCAGTTTGGTTCCTGAGGTTCCATGTGCAGTTTTTTTCCATGTGAAGATTGAAGGCTCAACAGGTGTTGGTTTTTGGTGCTGCTAATTTTCGTCTGTGGTCTTATATTTAGCAATTCGTTCTTACTGGCTATTAATGCAACTCTGGAAAAACCAAAAAAGCAAAAAAAAAAAAAAAAAAAAAAACTGAAAGTTGGTTGCTGTTATTGTACGTCTTGATCTGCTTCTTGGGTCGATGACCTTTGTGGGCAGCTACCATTTAAATTTTTTTGCTTTTCTTTTTCTTTATTTCCGAAAATAACACTTTTAACTAAGAACTTTTTTAATTAAATTATCCCATTTACACAAAAGTGGGTTGCTATTACCGTAGGTCTAAAAAAAATACAAAAGTGAGAGTGCACGTCTAACAAAAAAAGAAATAAAATGAAAGTACGTTGTTATTACTTTAGGTTTGGAAAAGAATACAAACTCCAAAAAAATGAAAGTAGGTTGGTATTGCAACTAAACTCCCAACCAAATATAAGGAATGCTTCAAGATCAATAATTTTAGAAGTAGTAAATAAGATAGAGACGAAACCTGGAACTTTATGATCTTTGGGAAAGTAAAAGCAACCTAATTTCTCAGATAAAAAACCAGAAAAAAATCAACAATTGTAAAACTACATATGTACGTTCTAATCCCAACTCCTTGATCTTTTCCACCCAGTTCAAAAAAAGAGAAAGAGAGAAAGAGATTTAAGAGAAGGGAAATTGGATTACGTTTAAAAGTCGGTGATTCGAAGAAAGATAGAGCACATTGACATTTTAAATATGATTAATTATTATTAGATAATTAATAATTTAAAAAAAAATAGGGTAATATAATCAATGTATGTTAGGGACCAAACGCATAACAAAACCAAGAAGTAGGAACGGTAAGTTAAAAAAATATTAGGGACCAAATGTGCAAATTACCCCGTACCATAAGAATATTTGTGTAATTTATAAATAAACGATTTAATAATCTTCAACCAATAGTAAATCTAAACAAATCTAGACATACATATTTATTATAAACTTGAAAGCCATGTGCCAATATGCAATCCAATCACCTATTATTCTCGGCTAGACAAAAAACAATATTTTGCTATGTAGAGATTCACAATATTTTGCTATGAAGAGCTTCAGAGCCCTGTTCATCATATGAAATATTAGGCAAAAACATTTATCACATTATAATAAATTATTTAGAACATTGGATAACAATAAAATTCCATTAACGGTCTCCTTTTTTACTTGGGTTTGTTGATGTTTTGTCACAATTATTTTATTTTTGGCATTTATGAAATTAGATGCAATGATAAAATGACCCTTACTCAATCGGCAATACATCTTTTCAACAACATCAACTATAATCACAATTTGATCACGACCGTGATCCGTAACCACAACAAATACAAATCTACACCAATAGTTACATGCAATAAATCCAAGAACATAACAATCAGTCCACATTGAAAAGACCAAAACTTACGTATTCTTACTACTCCTTTTAACAAATCAAGACAACATATAGAACTGGACATTATAATAGATAAAATAATTACTATACACAAAAAGAGCATAACACCAAAGAAAAATCAGGCTAAAAATATAAAACCAGTGTAAAACATTAACCAAAAAACAAATAATGCTTTCTTGCACTCAAGAGAGTCTCTCACCTTCTTGTACATCAATAGCAACATCATGTGGTATGTTGCACTTTTGCAGTTACTTGCAAACTATCTCCTTCAAAAGTTCACTAATCCTAGAAATTAGACCATAGCATGTTCGTTAAGTGTATATAAAGTTAATAAAACCTCATGACTTGTTCCATTGTTTGTCAAAAACCCTTGCAATATTTGAAATGCAATTCCATTGATGTCCCTCTGTCATAATCTGAAACTGAACAAATGTGAGTGAGTATTGAGTAATCATGATGCAGGTAAGGTAAATTAGGTAAATCCATTAACCTGACCTCTCTTTTAATCTTCAAAAAAGACTTCAAATTACACATTAGTCTATTAGGGACATTTTAGTCTTTTTTTTCTTCTTATTTGGTTCTCCTTTTTGATCCATCTACAGCTCTTCAATTTCTTTGGTTCTTTTCTTCTCTTATGGGAATTTAGTCACTGGTGTCTATCATCTTCTTTGCCAAAAGGCGCTTCAAGTACACATGCTAGACCTATAGGTTAATGATCTTGTTCAGATAGGTCTAAGCTCAAAACAAGCTACTGGTTAGATAGGATTTTTGAATTTCTTCTATATACTTAGTATTTAATATAAAAGATAAGAGGCTTACCGTATAATTTATTTTTTATATTTATTGCAGTTAGGTCCTCATGAAGGTGTAGATGGTATTCTCAAACCCAACAACAGCTGGCACCTGGTATAGGTAAATTACAAGGACAATGTACTCTCTATGTTACTTGGCTGCATAATATTAGAACTTGATAACTGCATCAACAACCACGACTAAATAAGGGGAAAAAGCCACAAAAGAAATTAATGAGAAATAAAAACTAAATGGAAGATTATTTTTTCTATGAAAGGAAGAGATTGAAAGTTTTGTTCTAAATTATGCCTTATTCCATGAGATGTAGAAGCACTTCTAGTGTACCTCTCTACTCAAATGATGAACAGGGAAATCAGATGCTATAATGAGCAATACACAAAATGGTTATAGTTTCAATTTTAAAATGTGTAATGCCTTGACACGAAAAATATGAATATCAGATGCTATAATGGACAATTTTATGAAAGTATGTTGGTATTTCAACATTTATACCTTGTTAAACTTTGCGTTTAGCTTTGGAATGATAGATACCCTCTTCTTTTATCTCATTCAAATTTGCAGCCACATAGGGACTTTACGCCTACAAAAGTTATCTCAATTGGTATTAACAGAAAGGAATGAAAGTACATTGCTTTTAACCAATAGGAAAATAGGAATCAAAAGACACCAAAATGCATGGAAAAAGTTTACTTACTTGAACATAATTCATTAGTGGAGCCGTCTTTCGCAACATGAGGCATATCACAGCAAAAAAATATTACCCAAAATTCCCTTTCTCCAATTTATCTTACAAGTTACAATAGATGATAATACTTATAAAATTATATTCAATGCAAGGAGCTGGTTTTAAAGAACATAGCTTGCTAAAGTAACCAACAACCAAGGCACTGTGAGAATGGGTTGGCTCCAGGAATGAGAAAAAGAATAGTGATAACATTGTCTACAAAATACGTCACAATTATCCTTTTCAGAAAAAGTAACAAATTTCATTGATATCTAATTGTAACCACATCAAGAAAGTAAAATTCTTTCATTTATATATAACTTGAGACATGTAACGTACTTTCATCATGTTTTTTTTTTAAAACATGATTGAATGAAAAAAATTATTGAAGTTTTTTAACATTCATTACATCAAATATTAGCTTGCATGTGTTATATAGATTAATTTGCACCAGGTTACTAAACTGCTACCAATTCCTGGTTTTATTGAACCAGGAAACGATTACTAATTTCATCTTGTACAAAGTTAAAGAAAATTGCAATAGAGTACCACTTTCGAAGCAGCAGGCCAAATGTGTAAATATGAAACCTCTTGCTCTTAGGACCTGCATTATAAAACCAAACTTAGCCTAAAACAAATTTCTAGATAGTACTCGTGTAACTAAATTTCAAAGTACAATGCCTAATGGAAAATTTGCAACAGTACCTGTTTCATCATGCTTGCCATTACATACTCAGTGAGAATTTGAACGAATTTACATACTTTTCTACATTTTGCAATATGCAATGGAAATTTACCTAGACTGGACTTGAAACCTATTTTCAGACTGGAAGTTTGAAGATCGCAATCTATTCACCTAGTCAAAGCAATCAGATTAGTTTTAAAATTAGTCAACAAATATCTTTAAATTTATAAACGGAATCATAACTTGTTAAAATATAAACGCAGTGAGAATTTGAACGAATTTACTTTAAGGGTGGGTTCAGGAACTCGTACTCAAAATGACCAAAGGAAATTACAGGAAAGAAACATGAAAACACCAAAATATTCAACAGATTAGAAACTCAACTCGAGAAGAAAAATGAAACACGAAAACTATCATTCACCTATGCAAACAATGATCCTGAAACAAAAACAATAAAAAAGAAAAACGGAATCACCTATGCAAACAATGATCCTGAAACAAAAACAATAAAAAAGAAAAACAGAATCGGAAAATGGGTAGGATACGAACTCATGAACACATATAGAAGATGAACAACCCCTGAAGTGTGCTTGTGCCTTACATGTACTTTCATTTCAAAAATAAGAAACAACATAAAATGCTTTAGTTCATGCTCAATTCATACCTGTGATTTTTGTTCATGCACCTTCTTGTACTCATGTTTCTGTTCCGAGATTTGAAAACAATATAATGCTTTAGAATCCCGCTCCAACTATTTAATAAATTTGCGACGAAATCAAAGGGTTTGTAGATAAGAAAAATAAAAGAAACAAAATTTTCCTTTATGAAATCAAAGGGTTGTTCAAGTTGTCGACTGATGTTATAGAGAAGAGAAATTACCTTAACTACACCCAATTGAGCCGCCAATATGAAACATTGAAAACCAAAACCCGAAGCACCTCAAACCATAAGAATGCAGACAAAAGAAACACCATTGTAAGACTTTGACCAATCTATCCCAGCCACATCAATTGCCGCACCAAACATTGAAACGCCTATTGCAGAAAAGTCAAACCAGAGCATTGAATCGATCCCCTTTTCAGACCTTAGACCCACTTTAGCTTTGAATTAAAACTTGAAACGTGTAAATAAACATATATCAAAAATAGGTCGTCATTTTAAATCAAAATTACAGAGTACACACCACAGCAAGTTGACCAAATTGTAGATCAAGTTGATCTTCGTTCTCCCATGGCATCGATTTTGTAGAGAAAGCAATCAATTCCCATGTTCCTAAGACCCAAAATTTTACACTCATATTTGATTAATGTGATATAAATTTACGTAGAAACAATAAAAAAGAGATATAAAATCACATAAAGAAAAAAACTTATGGTCTACGAACCAGGGAGTTTCAAGTTCTCCCCTGCACCCGGATAAATTGCATCAACAATTGTCCACTTCCACCTCTGAAAGCCAAAGACACCATTTGTGGAGGTGGGTTTATCGAGAATTCGAGAAGAATCGAAATTGTGGTTTTACCATTTCTTTGTCTGATGTTTCGATTGACTCAAACCCTAGCTTCATTAGCTAGTTTCAAGCATTTTAGAAGCGATGGTGGTGATGATCGTATCAATTCCACTGTCCAGCCAGATTACGACTTCCTTAGGTAGATTGCGAGAAAACCAATTTTAGGAGATCGACTTCTAGAAAGCCTATGAACAGATGCCATAATAAAAAGAATAAATACATAGAACCAACGATTCTTGTTCTGGAGAGGGATATGTGGCGTTTAAGATATAAGACCACGAAACCCATTTCAACGTGGATGAGATTTTGAGAGCCACTGAAGAAGAAAATTCCGGTGGATGGCGGTGGCGGGGTGCGTTTCACATCCGTTCCGTTTTTAGATCATAGCGTTCAAGGAACAGAGAGAGGCGGTTGCTCGGCTTTATCGATTTTTAGAAAAAGAAGAGCGAGTGAGACCGGAGAAAGGTGATTGGTTCAGAAGTTCCAACGATGGCTGGTGGAGGAGACGAAGATTGTGGCAGGAGGCGATCTTATATAATAAAGATGGAGCGGTTTAGGTGAACGTGGGAGGTTGGTTATACGATGATATGGATATCGTGGGAAGGGTTGGTTATACGATGATATGGAGATCGTGGGAAGGAGCTGTTTAGGTGAACGTGGGAGGTTGAAGAAATCGTGGGTTGAAGAGATTGAACCGCCTATCAGAACGTGGGGAGAAGAAGACGGAAGCAGTGGGATTTGGATGAAAAACCGCCATCCATATTGTGCATTAAAAGACTTGTAACTTTTGTGTTGAATGCTTTATATTTGTACCTTGGGGCAATATGTTTTATAATATAGATATATATATATATATATATATATATATATATATATATATATATATATATATATATATATATATATATATATATATATATATATATATATATAGGTTCAAATACAAATTAAATCTATTGTGTGAACGTAGGACTGATTCTTGTCCAATCATTTGTGAGGGGCACTTTAGTAAATCAATATAATAATTAGTTATATTTATTTTCTCTCTCTACCAATTTCCTTATTATTATACGATCAGTTAATACCCCATCTACTGTCATTCTCTCTCTCTCTCTCTATCTATCTCTCTCTCTCAAAACCCTAACCCCAATCGAAGATGATTAATGGTTTGATGATTGGCAATAGGACAAAATCGATGATGCTCAGTGACTTACAGAAGGGAATTTCTCTCTGATTTGGAGTTGTCGATCGAAATCAGAGTGACAAAGGTTCATTGAGGCGAAGGGATCAAACACCTTTGGAGATCTGCGTATTCATCGATGAAGAAAATGATAATCGGCTGTAGTAAATTTAGGCAAAAGGTGAAGTTTCCATGGATATACAGACGCCATCTGTTGTAGAAGAAACATTGATTGGGAAAGATTGTGAAGAGAACGATCCCACCTTCGCTTTTGATTGGGGAGATAATGAGAAATTTTCAAGGGGAATATATGGAATTCACGATCTATCGGATCTGTTGTCCCTTGTTGACCGTCGTGTCTCAATTGAAACCCTCGCTGGTAAAAGACTCGTGATTGTTGTGTGTATATGGAAGATTTAGTTCATTCTCAGAGAATGTGTCTCCTGGTGGTAAGCCATATTGGACACCGAGAACAGATGAAGATATAAAGCCCAAAATACCCATTCTTTGAGAATGAGAGTCATTCTTTGTGTACCTATTCTTTGAGAATGAGTCATACTTCACGTAAGATATTTTTTTAAGAATGTCTGCATTTTTTGTGTACCCCATTCTTTGAGAATGAGTCATTCTTTGTGTAAGTCGGTAAGCATAAATGTAGAAATCCTAAATTGTGTCTTAATTCTCCAAGAATATGTTTTCGGTGTCCTAATTGATTCGCATTCTCAGAGAATGTACATGATTATATATCTTGAATGCTTATTTGATTCTCAGAGAATGCACATGATTATGTATCTTGAACCATTCTCGGAGAATTAGGTTGCCTATGTGAAACTACGTAACAGTCATCATATAAATTCTTAAAGAATGTGATACTAAAAACACAAACCCAACCATGTACATTCTAAGAGAATGTGATACTAAAAATACAAACCCAAACTACGTAACAACCATCTACGCATCGTCAATGTAAAAAACCTAACCATATACATTATTAGAGAATGTGATACTAAGAACACAAACCCAAACTACGTAACAACCATCTGCGATGTAAAAATGGTAAATAGAGAAAATAAAGGAACCGAAATTAATAGCACGGTCCGTCATTTTTGTTTCGATCTTCAAAATTGATTTGAAAAATATGGTTTCCTTATTTTTAGGTATATTAAAATGCCCATTATACCCTTAATCGGATGATTTTAATTATTTTTATTTAATTCTTTCATTTTAATTACACAACTGACACTATCATTTAAGCTATTGATTTTTTCAATCTAATGGTCCAAAATTGGTCCTACTTTCACACAATACTTAATAAATGTATTTAATACTATCTCTCTCAATATATATATATATATATATATATATATATATATATATATATATATATATATATATATATATATATATATATATATATATATATATATATATATATATATATGTATATATATATATATATATATATATATATATATATATATATTACATTTTTATTTTAATTTATGTGACAATTTTTTGTTTTATAATTAATATACTAATATATATATATATATATATATATATATATATATATATATATATATATATATATATATATATATATATATACATATATATATATATATATACATATATATATATATATATATATATATATATATATATATATATATATATATATATATATATATATATATATATATATATATATATATATATATATATATATATATATATATATATATATATATATATATATATATATATATATATATATATATATATATATATATATATATATATATATATATATATATATATATATATATATATATATATATATAAAAGGAGGATCGTATAGGAACCCAAAATTCGGTAAGAACTGCGAGGATAAATCTGAACCTTTAATCTTGAAAATTAGATTGATTAGATTCAATGTGAAAAAATGACACGTTAATGTTTTGAACAAATCTGAACTTATAAATTTGATGGAATCAAATACCTTTTTTTTTCTTATATAAAGTATATTAATGAAATTATAAGTTAATGTTTTGAAAGAGCAATTTTCATATTTAATGTAAATAGATCATTTTTTTAAAAAAAAATTTATATTCAACATTGCAAATATATTTTGAGTATATCAAACAAGATTTTAGCGAAGTTATCACAATCCATTCTCAATTGTGAATCACCATCTTCTATCAATTTCTTTGTGTTGAATGTGATTATGTTTTTTATGTTTTAGATTTGAACTTTTTTGAAAAAAAAAAATTATTTTTAACTTTAGTCTGTCTTCGAATAACCAAAATAGAACTATCTTTTCCTATTTAACTTAAAACAACAATATTCTTTTTAGAAAAAATGACTAAAATAGCCAAATCATATAAGTTTTACCTCAAAACAGCCAAAAATTAACCATTTTTCTCAAAATACCGAAACAAAGAGGAAATAGCAGGTGGTTAGAGGAAATCGTAGGTGGCCCATGCTACCTGCTATTTCCTCTTCTTTCTTCTATGGAATTCGCAGGTGACATTGAGCATATTGCAGGTGAGGTAAAGCATATAGCAGACGAGGCTTGAAAAAATGAGACATTGAACTTTTTTTATACAACCTCCTGACGAAATCGCAAGCGATGAAGAAAATCGCAGGTGGGCTGCGATCTGGTTGGCTATTTTGAGAAAAATGGCTAATTTTTTGCTGTTTTGAGGTAAACTCTTATGTGATTAGATGTTTTAGTCATTTTCTCTATTTTTTAATGGTATGACAACTCAAAGTTAAACATCGTGAAACCATGCGAACTAAAACACCAACGTATTATTATTTTCAGCAACAACAAACTTTTATTCTTAACCCAAAGCAACAACAATTTTTTAACCAAAAATGTTTGCCAAAAAGAAATAAATCATATGGGTTTGTGTATGTATGTGTGTATATGTTGGTGTACTGTGTGTGTATGTATATATGTATTACCCACAAATTACTTTCCGTGGGAAAGTAGATCGTGAGTAAACCCCATTACCACGGATATGGCCGTTGATGGAAGTCTTTTATTGTTGTAGTGCATAAAGTCATAGGAATATGTTCAAATGAGAACCACTAGAACGTTAAGAATCGTGAGAACCGATATTCACACATTAAGAATTATGTTTTTTTTCGTTTTTTTATTTTTTCACACTTTTTTATTATGTGAAAATACATCAAAGTTAATAAATTACCTTATTTTTTAATATGTTTTATAATATTCACAATATAATAAAATTTGTTGTTATTAAACTGTGAATACTATAACGTAAGTTTTTTATTAAACTATGAATTAGTAGTTCTCATGGTTCTCAACTTTTTAGTGGTTCTCATATGAACCCTTCCCTATATATATTATATCCCATCTCCTTGTTTGGGATTTCTTTTGAGTGAAATATAATTAAGGACCACGAATTCTAAAGTTACGTTTGTTTAGAATTCCTTTGTACTCCTATATACGAAAATCAAAGTCAACCCTTTACCTTCATGATATATATCGAGATCATACGTCTGTTATGATCTATTTTTTAGAAAAATATTTTCAATTTATGTGTCAGATATTTAAAATAACAAAAATATTTTTTATTGTTAAAACTTATGTATCCCTACTAGAAAATTCAATTTTTCCGACAAGTAATTTCGTAGGTTGTTGGTTGGAAACGGTGTTTCTGACAAAATTAGTCTGTGGGCAAAAGGGCCGTGGGAAACAAAGTACCTACATACTTCCGACGAAATGTCTGACAAATTTCCGACGAAAACTATTGTACGAAATTTCCGACAAAATTCCCACTAAAATAGAACAGGGAAAGGCTAAAAGATTAGAAAGTACGTAATATGAATTGTTTGTTACTTCGTTGAGTTGCAGAATGCCAGTAAAGCACTCTATATGGAAAAAGTCAACATGATTCAAAGTGGCACCTGGTAAACCCTATAATGAAATCAGTTGATCACCATCCTGCTTCCTAGGCCGTTTTTCAAACCCCTTTTGAATTGATCGCCATATTTATAACCCATTTGCTGTCAACTATATCCTCTCTGTTCCATATTAATACGCCATTGCCATTAATTTATCATGCTCGCCAAATTAAACATGAAGAAGTCTCAACTTGGCTCTTCTGTTGGTTAGAATTTCCCTGTTTAGAATTTCTTTTGCGTGAAATATATTTAATATAATTAATTAGCACCAAGAAATCTAAAGTTACCCTTGTTTAGAATAATTCCTTTGTATGCCTAAATTCTAAAGTCAAAGTCAACCCCTTATCTTGAAACAAGTCCCGGGACTTGGTTATATGTCACCGAACCCACATATGATATACATAGAGATCATATGTCCGTTATGATATATTTGTAGAAAATATTTTCTATTTATTTGTTAGATATCTATTGTAAAACTTATGCAGAAGTTCAAAGTTTAGCAAAGAATTTTTAAAAAAAAAAAAAATTGACCAAGAAAAAGGCTAAAAAATGGAAAGTATGTAATATGAATTGTTCATTACTTCATTGAGTTGCAGAAAGCGAAAGCACTCTAAAAGGAAAAAGTCAACACGGAGTAAATATTCCATGTTACCAGGTAAACCCTAGAATGAAATCCGTTGATCACCATCCTCCTTCCTGAGTTTTTCAAACCCCTGTTGAATCGATCGCCATATTTATAACCCATTTGCAGTCAACTATATGCTCTATACTCCGTATAAATACGCCATTGCCATTGATCAAGCTCACCAAATTAATTAACATGAAGAAGTTTCAACCTGGGTCTTCTGTTTTCCTCTTGGTTCTAACTTTCTCGTTTTATGTTTCATGGGCAACCTTATCATCCCCAGGTTCTGGAGAACTCATACGCTGCCTGCAATCCAACTCCAACAATGTTACTACCATCTCCCAACTCATTTTCACCCCTGTCAATAGTTCTTTCCAACCCATTTGGCAAGTTGCAGTCCAAAACACAAGGTTCCTTAAACCCTCCACGCCCAAACCATCAGTCATCGTGACACCTGTGGAAGAAACCCTTATCCAAACGTCTCTATACTGCGCCAAGAAGCATGGTTACGAGCTCAGGATCAGGAGCGGGGGCCACGACTACGAGGGCCTCTCCTACACTGCTGATGTTCCGTTTGTTATGCTTGATTTTACCAACATGAGGTCTATAGACGTGGACGTAGCAAATAGTATCGCGTGGGTCCAGGCAGGCGCTACGCTTGGTGAACTCTATTACGCTATTTCTCAGAAAACCGACACCTTGTATTTCCCGGCAGGTGTTTGCCCTACGGTGGGTGTTGGCGGGTACATGGGCGGTGGTGGCTACGGAAACCTGTTGAGGAAATACGGTACCGCTGCTGATAATGTTGTGGATGTTCGCTTCATGGATGTCAACGGTAATATTCTCGACAGGAAGTCGATGGGCGAAGATTTGTTCTGGGCGATACGAGGAGGTGGTGCTTCCAGTTTCGGAATCGTTCTTGCATTGTAGCTCGGGTTGGTTTCGGTTCCAGAAAAAGTAACTGTCTTTATACTGAATAAAACTCTGGAAGACGGGGCGACCGAAATTTTCCATAAATATCAATACGTTGCACCAAATATTGATAGAAATTTGCACATAAGAACCCAGGTGTTTGCCGAATATATCGGCAACACCACCAAGAAAACCATAAGAATTATGTTTGAGGGAATTTATCAGGGCACTAGAGACACATTGCTTCCGTTGCTGGACGAAAAATTTCCGGAGCTCGGTGTTACACCGGAGATTTGTGAAGAAGTTCAAATGGTGCAGTCGACGGTTGTGTTTTGGGGCTTGCCAAGCTCCACACCGACCGAGATTCTCACGAACCGATCAGCCATAGCCAAGCTTAACAACAAATCAGACTACGTCCGGACACCGATCGAGATTCTCACCGACCGAGATTTGTAAATCAGACTACGTCCGGACACCGATCCCTATAAGTGGGCTCAAAAAGATATGGAGAAAGCTTATCGAAAACGACGGATCGGCGCTTCTGATGATCAATCCTTTTGGCGGAAGGATTGCTGATTTCTCAGAGACAGCAATTCCATATCCTCATAGAGCTGGAGTGTTGTTACAGATTCTCAAGACTGTCAATTTTAACGGTCAACCTTCAGACACAACCCCTACATCCCTCAGGAGGATAGCTTGGCTTCGAAGCTTGGATGTGTTATTGACGCCTTATGTGTCAAAGAACCCGAGAGAGGCATACTCCAACTACAATGATCTCGATTTGGGTGTTGGAAGTGCTAATTATGAAGAAGCAAGTGTTTGGGGTGAGAGGTACTGGAAGAGGGACAATTTCAAGAAGTTGATTCGAATCAAGGCCAAGGTTGATCCACAAAATTTCTTTAGACGCCCACAAAGTATCCCAGTTTTCTAATAACTCGGTCGACTCTCTCCGTCATGTGAAGCTCTTCGGTTGAAGCAAGATCCAAACTTGTATTTAATTTTCTTATTTCTTTTCCATTAACAAGTGTACCTTCTGTCGGTTTCTTTTCCTTGCTATGTATGATCTCCATGCTAATGAAGACTTGATCTAAAAGTCAATAGTCACGTTATTGTAGGTTGTATGATTTTATCTAATAAATACATTCTCTTATTATTATATTTCTTTGTTATAATTTCTGTTGTGTGATAAATCCGGTTCTCAGATCAAACGCAATTTTAGACTTGGTTTAAAGTATGATGATACCCATGATTGAGACTAACATATGTTGGAACCGGTATAATCTGTGTAAAGTTCCCATACTGGTATAAGTTGGGGGGTTGACATACATGCATGGGATATTATATGAGGTCGTAAGTGATTTTCCTATAGCCATTAATTAATTAGCAAATGAATTTTAATTAATTTGACCTTAACTGGGTACATGTACGTTATCTATTTCAAATTAAAAAGAAGTTTGTATTTTAGTTTATTTGACACATATTTTTAATATTTGACTTGGATTATGAATGGCGTCTTTCAAAAAAAAAAAAAAAAAACTTATAGCGATATTACCCGTCATTTTACGTTATGTTTGAATATTTTGTCATTAATCTATTAATTAATTAGCGTATTTTTGGGTATGGGGTACGTTTTTTTTTTCCAAATGTGACACGCGGATCTTACTCCGGGTCATGTGGATCCGGTTTGCTTGATTCGGATGCTGCGTGTTCTATATTAACAGTTTCTGGAATACGTGTCTTTCCATTGAGATCGCCGCCCCACCGCTTCCGGTTGCAGACTCAGTAGTTCTCCATTTTACGTTTTCTACACCCCTCAATCCTGTAATCCGCATAGCATTTCAACACACAACGTGAAGATTTCGATCGATTTGTAAAACGGATGGAAATGGACTCGACAGATCATTTGAACAAGTTCAAAGTGGGTTCAGTTCCGACTTTGTACTACATCCCGGACTTCATCTCCGATTCCGATCAAAAACTACTTCTAAATCATGTATGTAATCTAATAACCCAGGTTTCGAATACTGTCTTCTCTCCTTCTTTGTCGTTGTTCATCAGGGTGGTCGAGAACAGTGTGAATTTCACTTCGAATTCGAGAACAGTAATGTAGTTGGTTAACCCTCATTCTCTAATTGCAGCGAGGTTTTTTTTTCTTAGATTTACACAGCTCCAGTTTCGAAATGGAAGTCTCTGAAAAACCGGAGATTGCAACATTGGGGTATGCTATTGCTGTTTATCTATTATCTTCTTAATTTCGTTAAACTACATATTTGGTCTGATTTTTTTTCGTTTGTTTTCATATGATATTTGTCACAGGTGGGATTGTTCATGAACAAGGTCTTTTGCCTCAAGATTGTAAGCCCTAATTTCCCCCCTCTTATTATTTAGTGTCGTTGTATTAATTTCAGCATTCCTTTATTAACATATAAACAAATAAACTATTACTACCTAAAAAGTAAATAAACAAAACACAAAGAAATCAACTTCCGACAATATTTATGAAAACTACTTACGCACTACACACCACTAAGAACCATATACAAACACTATATAAAGTACAACATGCTGATGCAAGTTTAACCAATATAATGCAGCATTGCTATCATAAAAATATAATTTACCAAACAGTTGCTAGGTTTAATTGAGACAGCATACAAAATTTTGATCCAGGTTTAACCAATATAAGGTACAACACAGCATGCACTTTTCAAATCATCAAACATCCAAGTCCCTTTTTTTTCATATTCTTAATTAATATCACAACCACATTTAAGGCTTAAGAAATTATAAACAAAACACCCATTAAAGGCACCACCAGAGAAACATAATCTTTCCTTTACTTAAAATATCGCACCTTTATTGCTTTGTACAACCATATTGTTTGTGATGCAATATAAATAGAGGCATTCCAATGGTCATGAGAATAGCAATGAGAAGCCTACTTTTTTCATGTATTATAATTTCACAGATTTGTTCATTAAAGCATCCTACTTTAAAAAATTTATTATAACAGTATTGTATATTGAAAATCATGCCCAGTAATAGCAATGAGAAACCATTTTTGTGCATGTTTTAATGGGGATAAACATGAAAATTTTACATTTATCCTTAAAAAACTACAAAAAAAATGAAAAATTCAATGAAGGCCACGTTTCACAGATCACATCACACCTGTTATAAAAAATATACCTGATATACTCCTAATATGAGGGAAATGAGGTGCCCATCTGCAAAAAATATATATTATACAAAGATAAAAGATCACATGAAGAGGGACAAAGGGTTTATGGTGCTTAGGAAATCCGCACAATGCTAATGGATTTTTAACCCCTGATCATGATGAGGCTCAGATTCAATTCAACCGCGCATCTGAATGTTTCCAAAAGGCAGTAGAGGTGGTATCTATTTTTCCAAATTTTTTATAAATATGATAAAAAAATGTTATCTGTTTGTCATCAAAATTGTTGTTTCAGTGTCCAGGGAACGACTATTAAACTCATCTAAGGTATTCTACTACCTTTAACACATTTCAAATATTTTATTTATTTATTTATTTGCATTGATAGTTTTTAATGTTTCCAGGCATCTGATTTGCACAACGAGATCCATAAACAAGGAATGTTTAACCAATCCCAACAGTCTGTGGGTGGAGGGTCTATTGTATCTTCAAATCCAAAGGTTGTAACAAATTAACGATAGATTTCAAAATTATATTTTATTTTTTCCTATTATTTGAAATTTGTGTGTTATAGAGTTTCACAATAAAAAAGAGTAGTAATCTGAAATATGATATATTCGGGTGGGTACTTCTTGCTGTTGGCATTGGCGGACCTTAGTTGGAGCTTGGGGTAGCCCTGTGTGTTAATAGTTTTTCCTAATCTTGCTAATATTTATTTTATTGAAGCGTTTGTTGCATTACTCCTTTGTGTATAATTATGCTCATAGAAAGTATCAATTTCCAAAACGAAAAATGATATGATTTAGTAAATGTTTGGTTTTGAAGGTTCGAATTATTGCATTGTACAGCCCTATGAACTTCACATTGATTATAAAACAATCTATGCTAAAACTCATAGATTGTTGACAAATATGTTTATGTTGTGATTGCAGATTGTGAATGAATTTGGCTCCTGTGGAATTGATAAAGACTATCTGCATCATCTGGTCAACTTAGCACGGATGCATCTCGGTGATGACCTAATTTTGTAAGTTGATTTAGGGGCGGTTTCAGTTTAATTTAATGAGCTTAGTGGGTTAAGCACTTAATGTGGACATCTATATGTCGTTGTTTCTTTTTGGTTTAGTTTATACAAAATAACTTAATCGTCCATGCAAAAAAAAGGCTTAATGTATTCAGACACCAACCTGTTACCTATAAAGTCACAACTGTTATTAATTTATATCATATAATTTGATTATATTTCATAAAAAATTAAAAGTAACATAATAAAAAACATAAATATATAACTAATAAATACTTTATCCTAATATTTAATTGAAAACTGTTAAATATTGGATTGATTATGAAATGATTAAGATCAAGATTCATACCATTGGTTCTACATTACATATACCATTGTTTAATAAACGTTTTTTCTTGGTTATAAATGAGCATCCTTTTGGCAATTCATAATTAGTAAAATAGCAAGAAATGTGATGGTATTAATTATTGGATAAAGGGTAATGTATGTATTGCCCAGGCCCACGCATAGCAAAAACGGGATACCTACAGCTTCATGTGGTTCGGTGTTACACCATTATCACAAAAATTACATGGTTTCTCAATTTAGAAAGGTTTCCATGTTTAGTTTCTTGACACGCGCTTTCTATTAATAAAAAAGTTCAGATTTTTTTTTGATATTCAGGGGAAACAGATCTACAACGTCTCCCAGGAAGCTTTGAATCTATTGAAGAATATCTTCGTGTTTTTCAGCCTTTACTTTTTGAAGAATGTCGTGCAGAACTCTATAGTACTTGGGAGGAATTAACTGAAACTTCATCTAAGAATTCACATACAATGGTCTGCATGTAGTGATTCAGACAGTTCTCGCAAAGACCACGTATATTGGGTGAAAATTCAAATTCATATTTTGTTTTTGAGAGGCGAGAACGAGGTATTGTATTATATTCACTATATATAAATATATACCTGATTCTTTTTTATAATTGTTATTAAATTTATGTGTGGTTACGTAATGGTATGATGTGGTACTTTTACCAAAAATGATTCTAGATGGAAATTTAAAGAGGGTGATGTTGCAGTTCTTTCAACTCAGTATTTCACTTTTATTATTTTGCTATTATTATGCATAAGTTAACACCAATTTAATTTAAAATATTGACTACTAAGTTAATTTACAGGGTTCATGTATTTGTTCAGCCAACAGTAAATCGCATTGTCAGCAGGTGATGATTTATCTAGACTTATTAATTAAATGGTAATAAATTAATTAAATGCAACTAATTTATTGTTGAATGTTTAGTCTTAAATATATTTGCAACAAAGAAGGAACAAGGACAAGTTCTATTGCGCTTACTGCACTGGATATACTGGCAATGATTTCGTGGTAAGTTTGCGTATTAAGTTTTTTGTGAAAATTTATCCCTCAAAGCACTGTTGCACCGGAACCCGTGCGGAGCACGGGGCCCCACTAGTTTAAATAAAAACTAGTTTGACCATCCATGTAAAAAGAATTTGTTAATTTGACAGTACGAGAGACGTGGCATTCTATTTTCTCTTGAGATAGCTAATTGGGGCTGTCATTATCATATTCGATGTCGTTTTAATATATTCATTTTCTAACAAGAAATAGTGGTCTTCAAGGCATGGGACGACATCATCTTTTTTACCTAAGTTGGTCACGTATCTTTTTTATATCAAGATCATATGGCTAACATATAAAGAATTATTCGAACTTAACAATTGTGATTTATTTATAATTGTTGCTTACTTAATTTGTGTAGTTTAGAAACTATATGAACTGGGACCGATTACTACTATTATAAAAACGTTAAAGAACCCAGTTAAAAAGCTTAATATAACGCTGTTTTAATTGCAACCGGGTTCTTTGTGAGCAGGTCATATGTTGAAAATCTAATGAAACCGGTTTAAATACCAGGTCATACTATTGTAATAAAGTCCGGTTCTTACATATACACCGGTTCTTTTTTATATAACCGGGCCTTATTATGCGTCTATATTACCCGGTTCTTATATTATACAACGGGGTTTTATTATGAAAGTTAGTCCAATATCTAATTTAAGTATATTTCACCGTTCAATGATATGCAACCGAGTCTTTCTACTTTTATTATTTTTTAATAAATCTATAAACTCAATACCATCATGCATACCATTATAGTTATCATATTCTATTTTTACGTCCAACAAGTATATGTATGAATGAATTTTTTTGTAAATTTGCACTCGCTAGATAACCAACCATAATAGCGTTATAGAAATAATATCAAAGAAACAACGTCTATGACAAAAAAAGTCTTTAATTTTTAATTTTGTACTATATAAAACTTGTATAAAATATTATAGAAAAATAATCATTAATGTTATCGTAGAGATCATCCGAAACATCTATTATAACAATTCCATAAACTGCAAAAAAAAAAAAAAAACAAATACAATAAATAATGAGTTTTTTTGCTATCATCACAAGTTAGTTGAAAAAAAATATGTTATTAAAACATTCATTAAACTATAAGTAGGATGTTGTAAAGATTAATAACTAACCATATATTTACTTTTAGATAGCCACGTCCTTTATATAATTACTCAAAAATTCTCTAGCCCACCTAGAAACGATTGCAACCAACACCTTTTCCTCAAATTGAGTTTTGTCGCTCCAGAAGGTACGTACCATACTATAAAAAAATTGAAGTAAAATAGAACATAGAGTTAATTTCAATTGAAAAAATGAAAATATATCTAAAAAGTACTTACTTTACTCGGAAAATCATACTGTTTGGTCATCATAAAATCAAACATCCATTTCATGACATAGTGTCCGCTCTCTGAAACGCCGACTTGTTGGTTGCACTAAAAGCATGATAGGAAGTAAACAATAATAACACATATGAAACTACAAAATATATTTTTTAAAACATATAATTAGATAAATTACCTTTGCATGTATCCATTCAATTGGAGGTGATATGTCATTTTCATACTTCACGAAAGCCCTAAAAAGAAACAAGCAACAGTGTACAATCAAATTTATAAAATCATCATTTTTATATTATATTAAGAATTTTCTTACATGCCAACATGTTTTTTGAGCAGGTAGTTGGTGTCAACAGGCTTTTCTATAGGCTTCGTTAGAGAATCCTGAATGTACACAATGTGATTGTGAGGGCAAATGTAACACCCGGCTTTTAAAACAAAACACCCCTGAAAAAAATTTCATTTATAAAGAAGGTTTCAATACATAAAACCATAACAAAGGGGTATATTTTAATAAACACGGGTACAAGTGTATCAAGGAGAGTATAAAATACCATAGTCTCCTTTGAAGCCGGGCTGCTACAGACATCATCTATAAGTCCACTTCTTGAGTCACGGACTTTATCCTTACCCTTATCAGGGTTATGCTAACCTGCAGGGACATTTAACAAACGGTATGAGCTACAAAGCTCAGTGAGTAATCGTATCTGCAAATAACGTGTACAATAAATACATCCATATATAATTCTTTATATATGATACATATATCGATCATTCATCTGTCAATACCAAATCCCGTTTTATAGCCTTTTCTGTCCAAACGTGTATATCTGTCTGGATATCGGACCTAGACTGCTAGCCTTACCGGCTAATCATATGTATCTCAGGATTTCATATCTTACTGCATAGCCTTACCGGCCGAATCGTGATATCATGTGATTTTCAAATCACATCCGACAATTGTACACTTTGTCACATCCAGTCTGTTATTTGCACACCATTCAAATCAATTCTGTATCACTTCTGTCCCATCTTTCTTAGTCATACCTGACTATACCCTATATCATGACTATATAAGTCGTATCATTTGTCATGGCTATACAAGCCGCACCAAAACATTTCCAGCGTATGAATCATAGCCCGAAGACCGCACCAGTCTGGGTTCAACAACCCGGTATCATAGCCATAAGGCTGCACCATTTCCGTATAATCATATCATAGCCATATGGGCCGCACCAGTTGGATATAGCATCCGATATCATAGCCACAAGTGGCCGCACCATCTGTTAATAGCTTGTTCACGATCAATTATGGCTCACGGGTTTACCCGCTATTGCCTAGACTCACGGCTCCGTTCTTGCCATCGCAATGACTCACGGCTTATCCGGTCTTGTCTTATATAGGTTCGACTCACAGTTCCGTTCTTGTCTATTAAAAACTCACGGCTTATCTGGTCTTGTCAATATTGACCGACTCACAGTTCCGTTCTTGTCTATATTAGACTCAAGGCTTATCTGGTCTTGTCATGTCATTATTATTGACTCACAGTTCCGTTCTTGTCTATATTAGACTCACGGCTTATCTGGTCTTGTCGTATCATATATTTTTACACTTGTCATTTTCGTCCCCCGAAGCCGTTTCAACATGTAACAGTTCAATCATCATATATCATATATGATATCAGTGAGATTACTCACCTGGAGCTTCGTTGCATTTGATTCCGGTTGTTTCTTGCTTTTGCGTGCACCACAACCATTTTGTCCCATACCTATTTATCCATTTCATATCAAATGATAATAGGTTAATAATCATTTCACTTGGTTCTAGTGCACAAGAGTCTAATATAAGACCAATTCCAAGCATTAACCATTGGTATAAAAATTTAATACACTTCCCGAAATACGCGTATTCTACTACAGTACTTTCGGGAGGTCGTATTCATATTCCGATAATTTTCCATGAAGTTTCACAACATATTAAACCTATGTTCAAAATTTCAGGTCAATCGGATAAGCCTAGCATTGAAATCAAACTTGGAAAATGCACCAAATTTTAACAGGGAAGGAAATGTCTTCTGCCGCAGGATCGGGTCGCGATCCACCCTTGGGTCGGGTCGCGATCCCTGCGATTCCAGCCAGTAAGCCCGTTTTTTATGCTATAACTTCCCATTTTTCTCTTGTTAAGCACTTATTGCTCGACTTAATCACAAGGAAATGTTCCAATACCAAAACCTTTGACTAATAACAAGTTTTAACCCATAAATTGATCAAATTAAATTCCATTTCCAATTTTCCCGTTTTCACAATTTTAGTCCAAAAACCGAAATTATTGAATTCTACTTGCTTCTAATGATTTCTTTCAGTCATTATAGCATCTAGAACTCATTTTAATCCATTAGAATGAAGTTTATCACAAGAATTCATCATCTAGGGTTCTTGATCAAAATCTCAATTCATCAAGAATGGCAACCTACTTCCATATTCTTAGATTAAGTCCATTTAGCATGACTTAATGGAAGTATTAAACCATTTAAACCACATAATCATAACTGAAATTTATGAATTTCAGTTTCTATAAAACCCATTAAGAACTTCTTCAAGAACTTGACTAAAAGGGCAATCTACATACCTTAATTGCTTGGAAATCACCATCTTCCAACAATTGATCCAAGTTCTTGCTTCAATGTCATGATCTCTGCAGAAATCACATCTCCAAGACTTCTCCCGTTGCTGCACAATTGGCCAGTCAAAGAAGAGAGTCAACCTCTCTATTTATACTTCCAAAGTTTACATTTTTGGTCCCTAAGTTCCATTTCTTGAACTTTGACCACAATAAATCAAGTTTTATGACATAAAACTTCCATTTCTTATATTTTGCCACAAGAAACAACATTTTTACATAATGGGTCCTTCACATGGTCAAATGACCAAATTACCCTTTTGTGGTAAAATAACCAAAATCAGTTTTTTTTAACATTTTAAGTCCAAAACTCAAAATATTATTTCAAACTAAATACTTTTCTGTCCAAAAGACCAATTTACCCTTCTAAGGTAAAATGACCATTTTACCCCTTTTTATTATATTTACATAAAAAAGAGTGTCTTGGCGTTACAAATTCTCCCCTCCTTCAAAAGATTTCGTCCCCGAAATCATACAAGGAGTTGACGATATGTCTTCCTCGATTAGCTTTCGGTCTTCCGCATCCGGTCGGAATCTCAATGGTGTTGCCCAAGCACTTAACCACACTAGTCTTCTTATCTCGTGGTTATATTACAATTTGCATATCATTCCTCCGGTTGTCCCGGGTACCTTATCTACTTATCTACCTCATTTCATCATAAGGAATTTGTTGGAAATTATCAATACAAAATTTCTTTCTTGTCGTCCCAATCAGATTTAACCTTTCCAAAAGATTACTTTCATACAACCATATTCCTTTACTTGGAATTTCAAAGGTTTATATTTAGTGATCCACATACCACTTTCATAATTTCTTAACCATTCTTCAGATTCGTTCGTACCCGGCAAGTCTTCTCTTCAGTTTGTGCAAGAATCCAGGATCTAGCCAATGGCTTTATCACATCTTCATTCCAAAAATCGAAAGATATCACGGTATTCCATACTGTTCTTCATGTGAATCATCAAACTACTAACATGTAGGCTGCTATTTCCTTAAAATTTCTATCCAAGATAGACAATCTTCTCATCTTCTACTAGGGTCTGCTGTGCACTTTTCAAGCACATCTTCTAAAATCTGCATCATTAGGTCACTTTGTTCACCAATACACGGTACTTGCAGAGACTTTATTGCAAAGTCTATAACAATGTTGTCCCATTTCTTTTCTGGGACCAACAACGGTTAAATTTATTCGCACTTTTCTGATGGTTTGACTTTACTTTGCGTACAAGTCAAATACTTTTCACATGTCTTTCAATATCTTTCTTCAATCCCCGCCACCAATACATAGGTTTATCGTCCTATCCAGTCTGGTATTGCTCCGGGTATACTGCATATCTACCCCAATATACATCTTTTAAGGGTAGATTTCATATCTTACATTGCTTTGAAACTCACATACACAACCCCCAAGGGTTTTCAATCGTCGTGAGTTTCTAGCTAGCTTCTTTCAATAGCTAACCATTCATTCATTTTTCATGTTTTCATACCTGCACATTTCTTTCTGTGCTACCCGAATCAACTCAGGTAATCAATTCGCCACACTCACGCATGTGGTTGTATCTTTCAAAAGATACTCTTTCTAATTCAAGGCATCTATAATCACATCCGCCTCTCCGAGATGGTACAAGATTTCATAACCGAAATCTTTAACTAATCCATCTATCTTTGCTATCTCATGTTTAGCTTCTTTTTGATCAATTAAGTGTTTCAAACTTTTATGATCCGTACCAACAGTAAGCTTTACACTATACAAGTAGTGTCTCTAAAGCTTCAATGTCAAATCATAGTTGCTACTGCAACATCATGCATCCACAGTCAAATCCGAACGCATTCCTATAATCCAATTTATCCGCTTAGCATCAACGCTAACGTCAGAAATTCGCACAAGGTTTATTCCAAACCATTACCAGATCTCTGTGGTCTTTCTACCACTCAGACTTTTTACTTTTCTAGATTCATTTTAATCAATGGAATAACAATTAAGGAGCAGTTTTCTACAACTCTCCTATAATAACCTGCCAATCCAAGGAAATTACTAACTCCAGTCAAATTCCAAGGCGGTTTCTGTCTTATCACAGTATCATTTCCCACTGGATATACTTTATCATCGCTGGCCTTATTAACATGCCCAAAGAATATAAAACTTCGTTTTGCCAAATTTTCATACTTGGAGAATTTTACAAATCACTTAACTTAGTGAATTAACTCCAATGTCTGGTACAAATGTACCTCATATTCAGTCTGGTTTCGAGAATATCAGATTCTCATTAGTCAATGCACATATACATCAACTTTTCTTTCTTCTTTTCAAACAAGATAGGGCTCCATACGATAACACATACGGTCATAAAAGACCCCAATTCAAGAATTTCTTCTAGTTGTTTTCCAAATATGCCATCTCTACAGATGCAAATTAATACAGAGCCCGTATACTAAAACGGCTCCCAAAATCAGTTTAATCATAAACTCTTCTCATCAATCTGGCTGTAATTCTGGAAATTCTTTGGAGAAAACATCCAAGAATCCATTTAAAGTAGTACACTACTATCACTGCTTTATTTAACTTGGCCAATACCACGTATGCCAACTACAATATCATTCCTTTACTAACTCTTTTCCGAGTTTAAACAAAGGAAAATAATCGGTATTCTCAACAACGGTCATTTACCATGGATTTTCATCCGTTTCATTTCTGTTTTAAAAACCATAATGTTCTCGTTTCTACAATTCATGTTAGCATAATTTGTTGCTACCCAATTCATAAGCACAATTGCTTCAGATTCACTGGTAGTCATTGGCTTCAGATTTATAGGGAAAACGGTCCCGTAAATCCTAGGCAAACTACCTTCCAGGTGTTCAATATCTAGAACATATTTGCTATATGCTATAGCTACTTTCAAAATTTCATCTAAAATCATAGATGAAATATTCCAACAAGACATCAAGTCATCGATCCCAAGCATAGCTTCATGGATCAAATATAACATACACGAGTTATATTCAGAATAATTATATCGGAGATCATATCAGTCTCCTCACGAGCTTCTTCCACAATCTGCTGGAATGCTCAAGGTACCACCGGTCTTTTTTAACCATTCATTTCTTCTTTCTTTCCTGGGTTCATCACCTGTTACTCCACATTTAGCATGTGAGTATTTCATAAAGAAGTGATTTATAGTTCCACGCTGGAACCACTTCCATCCCACATAACAAACTCGAGCAATATGCTCCCATTTTCTGAAATTTCAGCATGTCAACAGTAGAGTCTCAACTCTAAAATGTTCCAAGTGCTTTTCCTGCACTTCTTATACCACATCATCTTTTCGTTCTGGTCCCTTCCCTTTAAGGCTAGACCCAATTCGTTTTAACTTCTTTTGAGAAGTTCACTAATATTATTTCTGCTTTTCTTGTAGTATCAACTACTATTCTTTCACCTTGAATATCAATCAAGGTGAGCAACCGATTTCTTTTTCTGACCACATCAGCTAACATTGCCCAACACGTGGATTTTCTGTTATTCGTCCCCCTTTTGCTCCTCATACAACGGAGTCTTGAGAAAGGGTTGGTCCATTTCTTAGAGCTTCGCGCCCTAAATGTCTCCCAAGAAGATTCACAGTTCATACTTCTTATACGTCAGAAGTTAGCAACAGTTAGGTTATATATGTATAATAACAACTATATAGACCTAACTATGCATCATGTCTACTATCTCAGGGTTTAAGTCCAGGAATCTACTCTATAGACACCTAGTTCACTTAAACCTCGGCTCTGATACCAACTTGTAACACCCAGCTTTTAAAACAAAACACCCCTGAAAAAAATTTCATTTATAAAGAAGGTTTCAATACATAAAACCATAACAAAGGGGTATATTTTAATAAACACAGGTACAAGTGTATCAAGGAGAGTATAAAATACCATAGTCTCCTTTGAAGCCGGGCTGCTACAGACAGCATCTATAAGTCCACTTCTTGAGTCACGGACTTTATCCTTACCCTTATCAGGGTTATGCTAACCTGCAGGGACATTTAACAAACGGTATGAGATACAAAGCTCAGTGAGTAATCGTATCTGCAAATAACGTGTACAATAAATACATCCATATATAATTCTTTATATATGATACATATATCGATCATTTCATCTGTCAATACCAAAATCCCGTTTTATAGCCTTTTCTGGCCAAACGTGTATATCTGTCTGGATATCGGACCTAGACTGCTAGCGTTACCGGCTAATCATATGTATCTCAGGATTTCATATCTTACTGCATAGCCTTACCGGCCGAATCGTGATATCATGTGATTTTTAAATCACATCCGACAATTGTACACTTTGTCACATCCGTCTGTTATTTGCATACCATTCAAATCAATTCTGTATCACTTCTGTCCCATCTTTCTTAGTCATACCTGACTATACCCTATATCATGACTATATAAGTCGTATCATTTGTCATGGCTATACAAGCCGCACCAAAACATTTCCAGCGTATGAATCAAAGCCCGAAGACCGCACCAGTCTGGGTTCAACAACCCGGTATCATAGCCATAAGGCTGCACCATTTCTATATAATCATATCATAGCCATATGGGCCGCACCAGTTGGATATAGCATCCGATATCATAGCCACAAGTGGCCGCACCATCTGTTAATAGCTTGTTCACGATCAATTATGGCTCACGGGTTTACCCGCTATTGCCTAGACTCACGGCTCCGTTCTTGCCATCGCAATGACTCACGGCTTATCCGGTCTTGTCTTATATAGGTTCGACTCACAGTTCTGTTCTTGTCTATTAAAAACTCACGGCTTATCTGGTCTTGTCAATATTGACCGACTCACAGTTCCGTTCTTGTCTATATTAGACTCAAGGCTTATCTGGTCTTGTCATGTCATTATTATTGACTCACGGTTCCGTTCTTGTCTATATTAGACTCACGGCTTATCTGGTCTTGTCGTATCATATATTTTTACACTTCTCATTTTCGTCCCCCAAAGACGTTTCAACCTGTAACAGTTCAATCATCATATATCATATATGATATCAGTGAGATTACTCACCTAGAGCTTCGTTGCATTTGATTCTGGTTGTTTCTTGGTTTTGCGTGCACCACAACCATTTTGTCCCATACCTATTTATCCATTTCATATCAAATGATAATAGGTTAATAATTATTTCAGTTGGTTCTAGTGCACAAGAGTCTAATATAAGACCAATTCCAAGCATTAATCATTGGTATAAAAATTTAATACACTTCCCGAAATACGCATATTCTACTACAGTACTTTCGGGAGGTCGTATTCGTATTCCGATAATTTTCCATGAAGTTTCACAACATATTAAACCAATGTTCAAAATTTCAGGTCAATCGGATAAGCCTAGCATTGAAATCAAACTTGGAAAATGCACCAAATTTTAACAGGGAAGGAAATGTCTTCTGCAGCAGGATCGGGTCGCGATCCACCCTTGGGTCGGGTCACGATCCCTGCGATTCCAGCCAGTAAGCCCGTTTTTTATGCTATAACTTCCCATTTTTCTCTTGTTAAGCACTTATTGCTCGACTTAATCACAAGGAAATGTTCCAATACCAAAACCTTTGACTAATAACAAGTTTTAACCCATAAATTGATTAAATTAAATTCCATTTCCAATTTTCCCGTTTTCACAATTTTAGTCCAAAAACCGAAATTATTGAATTCTACTTGCTTCTAATGATTTCTTTCAGTCATTATAGCATCTAGAACTCATTTTAATCCATTAGAATCAAGTTTATCACAAGAATTCATCATCTAGGGTTCTTGATCAAAATCTCAATTCATCAAGAATGGCAACCTACTTCCATATTCTTAGATTAAGTCCATTTAGCATGAATTAATGGAAGTATTAAACCATTTAAACCACATAATCATAACTGAAATTTATGAATTTGAGTTTCTATAAAACCCATTAAGAACTTCTTCAAGAACTTGACTAAAAGGGCAATCTACATACCTTAATTGCTTGGAAATCACCATCTTCCAACAATTGATCCAAGTTCTTGCTTCAATATCATGATCTCTGCAGAAATCACATCTCCAAGACTTCTCCCGTTGCTGCACAAATGGCCAGTCAAAGAAGAGAGTCAACCTCTCTATTTATACTTCCAAAGTTTACATTTTTGGTCCCTAAGTTCCATTTCTTGAACTTTGACCACAATAAATCAAGTTTTATGACATAAAACTTCCATTTCTTATATTTTTGCCACAAGCAACAACATTTTTACATAATGGGTCCTTCACATGGTCAAATGACCAAATTACCCTTTTGTGGTAAAATAACCAAAATCAGTTTTTTTTAACATTTTAAGTCCAAAACTCAAAATATTATTTCAAAATAAATACTTTTCTGTCCAAAAGACCAATTTACCCTTCCAAGGTAAAATGACCATTTTACCCCTTTTTATTATATTTACATAAAAAAGAGTGTCTTGGTGTTACAACAAATCACCAAGGGGACCCAATGCTTACTAGTAAATATTCTAACTTTTAGTAAAAAGATGAAGAAATAAAGCAAATACTTAATAATAAAGATAACAAGTTATGATATTTTTGCCAATATGGTGTGATGAGGAAGGTGTTTCCATGGTGAAGCCCCATCGCATCAACAAAGTAACTGACGACAGCCCCAGGCTTCCCCTAAAATCTTATATGGGTTTAGGAAAGGACATGTATTCATACATGTTCAAACCATCGAATGTAGAACCCTATAAACAAGATAGCACAACATGTTACTATCAACCAATATCTTAAGATCCACCTAAAAACATTAAGACAACAAATAACAGTAGAATTTTAATGTACTTACATCCACTAAGAAGTTATGATAGACACATCTAATGTTTGCCTTTTCAACTAACAACTATATTCTTCGCGTGTAACCCTAAAATCATACGTCCCGGTTTGCAAGTGCCGAAATGAAGCTACAAACTTAATTATTGGGTTGTTCTTGAAACAAGCATGAATTGATTCAATTGGCCTTGCTTTGTTGTTCATTTGGTTTGCCATGTTCTTGTTCATACATCCCCTTGTGTTTGTTGGCGTCAAACTCATGGTTGAAATTTGTTGCGTTGTTGGTTGTTCCTACAATACTAACCTATTTGATTATTAATTGTGTATTATACATATGAGTTTAGTCAAAATCAAACAGATGCAACCAAAATAAGTAAATGAAAGAACAATGTTACGTGTATATTCTCATGCTGATTCAAGATCATTAACTAGCTAAAAAGGTAAATGATAATGAATGTATACCTTTACGACAACAATTGCAACACGTGGCCATTGAATTGTTGTTCCAACCACCTGTTGTAGGTTACTAACTTCCATTGTTACTAACTTACATTGTCTTAATGGGAACCAGAACATTTTCAAAAAATATATCGATCTCTTCTATCAAAACCTTTAGGTGATTTTCACGTAAAGGAAGTGAGTGGATTAACCCATTCTCATGTGGAAAGACCAACCAATTGGCACATTTTTTTTCATATCTGGGGGCGGTTTTGTTAGGGGTCCTGGGTGGCCCAGGAAACGGCTAAATTCCGTACATGTAGTGCAAACAAAAATTTCTAATAGGGTACAACTCCATGGAAAAAAAAGTGCCACTACTTAAAGAATAAACTGTCACTGTAGCCTGCAATTTAAAAGTCCAAATGTACAAATTTTACCCGTTACGACCGCAACGGTGGGGCTAGCAATATGCAAGGCGAATGTAATGGTTTGAAATTCTTGATATTACAAGAAAATGAAGCGGCATTTGATGTACATTGCTTTGCACACCAACTTCAATTAGTGAGTGTGGTCGTAATTAAGAAGCATCATGGTGTTCGTGACTTTTTTGAGGAAATTTCTTTGGTGGTTGACGTGGTTTGTACTTCGTGTAAAAGAAAATACTTGCTAAGGGAGACATCAAACTTATCATTTGGTTTATAAGCTACTAAAACTGACTTGAATTTTGCCCGTTGCGACAACAACGGCGGATAGATGTTTTTCCAAGATGAAACTCGTGAAAATCGACTTGCACAACAAAATTGGTGATGAGTTTTTGAACGATGTGTTGGTTTGCAATGTTGAGAAAGAAGCCCTAGTGAAAGTTAAGTTTGAAGATGTAATTGAGCATTTTACAAAATGTGTATACATCGAGGTGAACTTTAGATTGTATGTGCAACAAAAAATATGTTATATATAACGCACTCGTACTTTTAAACGTTTTTATGTTATTATGTTTGGTCGGAAAATTTTTTTATGTTATTATATTAGGTCGGAAAAAAAATTCGATGCCACGAGTATTGGTAAATCAGGCGTCCTCCCCCCAGTTCATATCTCTATATGGCAACACCAATTCGCAATAAGTGGGCCGTTGTAAACATATAACATGTAGTGTAGTTAACGTCTAAAAATGTAAGTATACTACTATTTTGCATAATCAAATATTCAAAATTAATCACTAAAATTATGGCTATATTTATAAGTTGAAGGACGAAGAGGCTGCAACGGAGTCAAGGAATACAAAACAATCGTTATGGAGAAATACGAAGGCGGAAAGATGGAGAACATGATGCAAGAGAGTGAATGCTAGTTGATTTATATATTTTATTTCTGTATTTTTTTCATGATTTTTAATTGTTCGGTTTTTAATCATAAACAAATTTGAATTGTTGATTTAGGAAGAAGAAGCTGAGGTTAGAAAGGCTAAAGACGAGGAAGCTATAACATTGGAGTTTTAGAAATGGGAAGGAGAATTATCGGTAGATGTTTGAGGTACTACTGAAAATGAAGCTCAATGTGGGACCCAAGGCTTGCTTTTTGATTTTGTGAAGTAGATTAAGGTATATAATCGGTCCTTAATTTTGGAGCAGATTTTTATAAAAGTTGATAGTTTGATGAAAATAGATAATAAATGGCAATTCCAATCACTATGGTTTACATAAATGTGTTCCCTCGGAAGATGTTGCTGCTAAATTCAAATTATGGACTCAGTGCTTCTTACTAATTTTTTTCCGTGCTAAATACAAGAGATAACAACATACTTTTAGTTTATGGTGTAATATAGCATCCTACTTTCATTGCTTTCCATTATAGCATATTTTTTTTTATTTTCTTTCTTCTTAAGACATTATGCTTCAAAAAATTACCAAATTTTAAGATTGTTCTTTTGATAATTTTCTTATTATGACATTGTACCTCAAAAAATTGCCAAATTATCCAATTTAGGTTTTGTAATGATTTATATGAATTAACTCATGTAAGCAGCACCATCTACCGGTAAGAACTCCAAAATTGCCAGAAAGTTTATTTCCAAAAGTGAGAAATCAACTAAACACAAGGACCATCTTTGTAATGTACTCTAAAATAAATAAATACAAATTTTAATTAACTACAAAAGGTAAAGTAAAATGCTATTGACGAAATTAAAATTTTAATTATTTCTTTTACATCATGCATTTTCATTTTCTTATTATAGCATTGTAGCCGAAAGCATAAAATTGTACAACAATTATTTTCTTAATATAGCATTAAAATTTTGTTTTTCTTAATACACACTGCTAATGTATCATTTTGCTTTTATTTTCTCTAATAACAATGTACTTGTATTTATATCAAAAAACAAAGTGTATGTATTTAATTTTATTTTCTCTTTACTTTAATATTTTACTTTTATTTTTCTAATACCAATGTACTTTTATTTATATCAGAAAACGCAGGACCATATTTGAAAAATAATTTCTATTAGACATGTATATGTGTGTATGTATTTGTGTTTGTATGTATGTATCTATGTATGTAACATCCGTGTTTTGGGCCTAGGAGTTTTGAGCTTAAATCGACAAATAAAACTTATTTTGTAAATAAAGAAAAACAAATGAATAACTAAATTTAATATTTTGTTATATTTTATAATGTGAATAAATGAGCCAAATATAGTTTTAAAATCAAATTGTAACCAAATGTGAGAAATTTTGTCATAAGGACTAAAAGTGTCAATTGGCCAAACTCGCCCTAAGTAAATTTGACTAGTCATGGATTTCTAAAATTAGAAGATATATTAAAGGAATTGATGTTGAGTTTAAATTAGGTCTAATAATTCCTTGAATTAATACTAAGGACCTAAATCGTTAAGAATTTTAGAGTAAGGGACCATTTGTGTCAATTTGGCAACCTAGAGAATGACTCAAGTGAAATAAGTAATTATATTTGGGGCATGAGTGTGAACTTAGAGACTTCTAGTTAGAAAAATTGACTTTATGGGTGTTAGGTGATGTAAGACCAAACTATATGGACTAGTTTTGAAAATTATGAAAGATATCAAGTTTTTTATGGGGGTTTCCCCCATTTCAGCCAAAACGTGATTTGAGAGAGAGGAGGAGAGGAGATGGAGATTTTCTTAGAGTCCTTGAGAGATTTGAGCATGTATTTGATGATTCTTTCAAACCTTGAAGTGTCCTAGCAATCTAAGGTATAAACCCTTCATCTTCTAGCTTTGAATTTGAGTTACGGTTTGGGGTTTTGACCCAATTCGAGATTTATGATGGGATGAGGTTATTCCTATGATTACCCAATGTTTATTTGATGTTTCTAAGTTGATTGGAGTCTACATTCTATCCATGGATGCTCTAGATTCAATTACTTGGTTGAATTAGGTGTTATAAACCCTAGAAATTGGGGCTTTTGTGATTTGTTGAGGAATCTAGAAATTGGTGGATGATTATGGTGGCTTTGGATGAGGGGATTCATTTTTAATGATTTCCTAAGGATTCCAACCTTTGATTTGTAGTCTTAAACCTTGAATCACAAAAAAAATAGGAATTTGGTGTTGGAAATGGGTTTTATTCATGTAGATGATGATTGAATCTCTTGTTTAAATAGATGAATGGATTATTTGCATCAATTTTATGTAATGGTGGAGTAAGGATCATTTCCTAATGATTCCATGGAATGGAGGAAGGAATCTCCACTTGTAATCATCAATTGATGGAATGGAATTGGGTATTCCATGTTTGGAGGTTTTGGAGTAATGTTTAGATCACAAGTTGAATTGATTTATTTGGATGATAGTGGTGGTTTAAATGAGTATAATTATGTTTAAATTGAGGTTGAATCATGTCCTTTTGATGTCCATAAGGTTGGGAAAGTGTTAGAGCTTGATTCGGGTCAAAAAGGGGTGAAAAAGACCAAAATCGGAGCTACAGCAGGCTGTATACGACCCGTGTCAATTCTGCACGACTCGTGTGAATATTTTTGGACTTACTGTTCAATCCTACACGACCCGTATCAGACCTACACGACCCGTGTAGCTGGCCAGAAATTACAGTTTTAGGAGTTTTAAGCTTTATTGTTTGGGCCTTGGGTCCTTGTTTTAATGCAAATCTTTGGGGATGTTTTAACTAAGATTTTCCTTATATTAAAGAGTCAAGGACTTCATTTTGGATGGTTAATGATGGTTCCTTCTTAGTTATAAGAAGTAAGTATAGTACGACTTTTAGATGAATCGAGGATGACACCTTCCGTTCTTGTATTGTAGGAAGGAGATATGTGTTATGACTTGGAAGTGAGACTAAGGACTTGAGCTAGCACTCGACTAAGGTGATTTGATGGATGGTATGATGTCTAGGAGCGCCTCCAAATGCATCAAACCTTGTGTGGAGTTAGTGTTGACTCGTCAGTTGACCTTGGGTGAGTTTACTGGGAGTACACATCCCAACTATTATCTTTTGTGTGTGTTATCAAATACTTTTCATGCATGATATTATGTGCAATGTGTTATATGATTACTACTTGTGCATTGCATGAAAATAAGTTTCTAAAGATGGTTTTAAATAAATATGATAATGATGTTTTGAAAGATGTTTTTGAGCATCCTATTTGTGCATTGCATTGCATATAGGATGGGATTGACCGTGTGAGCCCTTGAGACCGAGTTTTGCCCTTTTCTTATTTAAAGAGGGTGAGTATGAGTATGAGTTTGACCCTTTTCTCAATTAAAGAGGGCGAGTATGAGTTTTAACCTTCTCTAAAATAAAGAGGGTGAGGAGAGTTAGTTCCCGACAATAGGGAACCGCATGAGGGAGTTGCTAACCCTCATGGGGCTAGTGTGATGGCCACTAGTTCTAGTTTAACCTATACGGGGATCAAGTGACATGCTTTGTGCATGTCATTTGTGAACTTAGGTAGGTGCCATTGAGATGAGTTGGACTTTTATGAGATGGACATGGGTTTGGGATAGTTGCATCATGCATTACATTTGCATATCATAACTATCTATTTTGAGTAAATCTTTATGATGTTTTACACAAGTTTTAACGTGTGTGTCAAAACTATTTTTGGAGGTTTGTCCCGAGTGTGATAGTTCACTGCCCGCTCTGAATGGGTAAACCTCAGGTAAACTCACTAGGCATTTCAATTGCCTAACTTATTTTGATGTATACTCAGGTTGAGAAGTTTAGATGACTTTAGAAGAGTTGGACGTTTAGAAGGCCACGGTTTGTGTGGTTTCATTTAAGCTGTGTAATGGTATTTGAATTGTCACAGCTCGCTACTTTATAAACTAAAATGTTTTATCTAAAATGGGACCAATCGATGTTTTCCGCAACTTAAACCTAAAATATTTCTCATTAAACCTCATGTGTTTTAAAATGGTTTTGAAAGAAAAATGACTGATTTGAAGATGTTGAAATGGAAGTTTTTCACTAAAGGATGATTTTTGGAATAATGATGATAAACCATGGGTTAAAATGATGTTTTATGAAAACCCTTAAGCGATGGTGTTTCAATGTAAGAGTACTGGAGTGTCTGTAATACTTTTATTTTTTCCTTACTTTAGCATTTTACTTTTATTTTTCTAATAGCATTGTACTTTTATTTATATCAGATTACAGGGACCGAATCTGGAAAAGAATCGTTAGACATATCTATGTCTGTGTATTTGTGTTTGAGTGTGTGTATGTGTCTATGTAAACGTGTGTGTAATTACTTTTATTTTTTCCCTTAAATTAGCATTTTAATTTTATTTTCTCTAATAGCAATGTACGTTTAGATATATTAGAAAACATAATGCGTATATTTATTTTTATTTTTTATTTAATTTAGCATTTTACTTTTATTTTTTAAATAGAAATATACTTTCATTTATTTCAAAAACATACATTAACAAAATCTGAAAAAATATTTTTATTAGACATGTTTATGGTTGTGTGTATGTATTTACGTTTGTGTGTGTGTGTGTATGTAAGAGTGTGTTAACTGGAGTTTGTGTATTCACTTGAAACTTTTCCTTAATTTAGCATTTTGTTTTACTTATATCATAAAACACACGGGGACCAAATCTAATTTTTTTTATTTTACTAAATATGCTTTGAATATGTATGTGTATTTCTTAAATACACAAGCACCAAATCCTATCAAAATTTTGCACATATAGTTAGTTTTTAATCTATAAAATGACGTTTAGATTAAATTTATAATTTTATTATTTCTATTTAATTTATGATGTTTGGGCAGGTATTTCTTAAGATTATTATTCATAATTTTTTAAAATCACATAAGAAAAAATTTCAAGTATTTTATAGGAGTTTTTAAAGTACCATACCACAATCAGAAAAAACTTGAAAGTAGAATATTGTAATTGGTTGGTTTTCAGAATAAAATATTTGCTAAATGTAATGTCTTTTACAACTTTATTAATGAATAATATCTATTTTTATTGTTTAAGTTGTAATTAAGTATCTATATCCGGGTAATAACCTAGTCTATCTCTAGTAATAAAGCAATCCTAAAAGTGCCACATGGCATTTTTCTACTTATGTAGTTTTCCACGTGTCTAATTCTGATGAAGTTCTGTTTGGTTTTCCCGCCCTATGCTTTACCAACGAAATAAATTGTAATGCCTCAATTCAAGCCTAATTTTTAGCCACAAAATCAGGAATTTTCTTTATTTGAAAAACCGATCGCAAGATATGAGAAATTCAATATTTTAGATTTACAAATGCATCTCGATTTTGGCTGCCGTTGAAAGGGCTTTAACCCTAACTTGACGATCTACTTCTACCCTAACTTGATGAAATCAGGTTTCATTTTGCGATTCATTTTCTTCCAGTAAGACATCAATCTGCTCTGGCAGTGACTCCAGCAACATCGGTTCCATATTCATGACACAACTGCTACAGAGTTTGAATGGGGTGGTCTGTCTTATTGTCGAATCACGTCTATGTTTCTTTGGTACTTAGATCTGCTCATGGTTATGTTTTTCTTTGCTTAATTTCTTTGATATAGTAATCTTTTCTCCCAAATTGTTTAATTTTCATTGTCTCTCTCGATCTTACAGTCTCTATGATATCGTAAAGGTTGGAGCTCTTGAACGTCAAATACATCACAGACTCCACTTATTCTTTCACGATATATTGGCCGTTGGACACTATTTGAAGTATATTGTGATAAACTATACTATTATAAAGATCCAAAAAAACTATCGATTCCGTAATCGACAGAAACATTAGATCTGGAATAGGTGCTAATAGATTACAACAAATTATAATTATATAATCAAGTTCCTCTTGATGTTTATGCAGATGACATTCAGGACAATGCTATCTTAGTAGACAAAAATTCCCCTCTACATCTCAATGATTATTTCACCAACAAAAAGGTTTCATTAGTAGACATTGCTACTGTGTGTAAGAACTACTTTGTTTTCACTTTTAACCCTCATAAACACGATTTTTTATAATTTACGTAAACTTAATTTATATTAGGTTTTGAAAATGTACATGATATTACAGGATGCTATTGTTGACATGATCCTCTAATTGTAAATGTGATAAGTCATGCCTCCAGAAGCTATTACGTGAAGTGGCCCAAAAAGAAAATAAAGATAGCACACGTACTATAAGATCCTTAAAGACAATGGAATAAAACTTTGTTCTCATATTTGAAGAAAATGAAGATATTATTGCCATATTTTTGTACTAAATTGTTATGGAATTGCTATCATTTTATACAATTGCCAATTTTGTTGGCCTCTAAGCCTTTTAGGCTCTATTTTAATTCATTTCACAGTTTGTGAATTGTATCATATAACTCAATTCTTTTATCGTTTAGCTTTGTGGGTAATCTGGGTTGGTTGGATTTTTTAAAACAGAATATTAATTGGGCGTTTCTTGATATTGCATAGTATGTTGGATTTATGATCGTTTTGGTGACCTTGATGCAAACTTTGGGGTTGGCTTTTAAAGTATTAACTAGGATTTAGTTGTTTCTTGCAGGCTGTGATTTAAGGTATAAAATTGGTTTATTTGGATCTGAATTGGGATTCATCAGTCTATCAAATAAAGAATCACGGGTCATGTTGTTGGTGGGAAGTTTAAGACCGGAGGAAAATTGGGAGTGGAGCTTTCAGTGAAGTTTATTAAGGTATTCCCTGATTTTAATTTTTGTATATGTATATTAGTTTTGTTTATGCATATCATTTTTTCAGTAGTTATTTACTTTCTTTATTTGATTATATGCGGGAGTTAATATTCAAAGTGAGGAAAAAGTAGTTATTAAGCCGGTAATGATTTCAATCTCTATTTGTTTGATTAGTTTATTGTCAGATTCATTGATACAGTTGATCTCCAAACAAGATTTATGAATATTTTTATCTACCACTACTCAGATGAAGATAGCATAACAAGACCCCTATTACTAGTTACTGCATCCGTTGACAAAAAGGTCCTCCAAAAATACAATTATTGTTGGTCTTTGTGCATATTTGGTTTAATTGTTCGTTCCATTGAAAAGTATGAATTTATGTCCCATTTAATCATATACTCTTCGGGTCACCACTTTTTAACATTTTGTCAAACCCTAACATGAATATGTTTCCATTTGCTTTTGTAGGTGCTATAGATTCATGTTTTAAAAGCACTAAAATATTGTAGTCTGGATTTAGAAAACAATTCCAACTCTTTAATTTTGTTCCTGATCATTAAAGTTCCGTATGTTAACATTTTTGTTTGCATTTGCATCTGATAGTTATTGTGTATGTCTTGTAGAAACATCAAATGGATTTCATTTTCAAGGAGGATGGAGATGGGCTCTCGAGGGCTAAGAAGGTACTTGATGATTTCTTGATGCCCAAAAATAGACTATATTTCATGATAATTGTTATGCATGTGACTTTTTCCATGATCTTTCCTATGTTTTGCTAGAGGGCTATAAGATAATCGAATAAAGATTTAAAAGTTTGATATCTTGCAAATATATTCTGAATTTCTTTAAATGCAGCTATATTTCCATTCGAGGGTACCTGAGGATATAATTTCAACAACAAAAGTCATCATTTTTAGAAAAAGCTTGACCTTTAGCTTTTCTACAAGTGAACCATAACTTTTTGCATTTATAAATGTGTATTTAGGAAAGTTTTTTTAATTAATATGTCAATTCCTTTCAGGACAAAGAAGAACAGGAGCATGTTGGAGAACTTGATTGTATAGTTCATTGTACCTTTTCAAATATATGCAACTCTAGCGTTGTATTTGGACAAAATTAAATTGTTAACTAAAAATTGTAATTCTTATAAATAATAAACTAGAGCATTGAGCCGTTGAGAAAACGTCTAAAGGTATTTTTCTTAAAACAATATGAAATTGTAAGTGTTTAAATTTAGCAACTATACCCGATCGAAATACAATAATATAACTGGATAGATGTTCAAAATTTTGAAAATACAATGCTATATCCTCATTCCTTTTTATCTGATTACCTCTTACGTAAAAAAGTTTCCAATCAAGTTTTTAACTAATTAATACCAATGACAATTACTTAGTTTAAGAATTAGATCATTACAATATAATACTTACTCCAACCCCTAATAAGAAATCCATTTGGTCATAAAGCTCCAACATAAATGGATTTGCAATTTTGCACTTTATTTTTAGTTTCATAATGCTAAACAATCGGGTTGGGGGTTATTTTGTAATGAATGTTCAAAAGTCAATGTCTATTTGGATTTCAATTGGAATATATGTTTTAAAACTTATGATTCTAGCAATGTACTTTGGAAATCGTGTTTCCTTCTCTTTGAAATTTGGTTTTTATGATTTTAAATGATGGTGGTTCAGAATATTTTGGTTAACATAGTGGAAAACAATATGATATATTTAAATGATCGGATGATATTGAGGGTAGAAAAGATTTTGTGAATTTATCCATTTTTCTTAGTCTATAATTTATTTTTTATTCGTCAACCGTGTGATACACGGGATTGTAAACTAGGATATTTAATATAATTAACCATCAAAAACCAAAAACTCTAAACTTGCGCTTAGAATTTCTTTGTACGCCTATATTCCAAAGTCAAAGTCAACCCATTATATTGAAACTAGTCCCGGGACTTGGTTATATGTAACCGAACCCAGATATAATATACATCGAGATCATATGTCGGTTACAATATATTTTGTAGAAAAATATTTTCTATTTAATTATGTCTTAGATAATTATCGGTAAAACTTATGTTGTTCAAAGTTTAGCAAAGATTTAAAACAAAATTTATAACAGGTAAAGGCTAAAAATTCGGAAAGCATGTAATATGAATTGTTCCTTACATCATTGAGTTGCAGAATGCCAAACAGCCAGAGCACTCTAAGGAAAAAGTCAACACGGAGTGCAAATTCAAAGTTGCACCTGGTAAACCCTAATGAAATTAGTTGATCGCTCCTCTTTCCCGGGGTTTTCAAACCCCTTTTGAATTGATCGCCATTTCTGTAACCCATTTGCAGTCAACTATATGCTCTTTACTCCATATAAATACGCCATTGCCATTGATCAAGCTCACCAAATTAATTAACATGAAGAAGTCTCAACCTGGCTCTTCTGTTGTCCTCTTGGTTCTAACTTTCTCGTTTTCTGTTTCATGGGCAACCTTATCATCCCCAGGTTCTGGAGAACTCATAAGCTGCCTGCAATCCAACTCCAACAATGTTACTACCATCTCCCAACTCATTTTCACCCCTGTCAATAGTTCTTTCCAACCCATTTGGCAAGTTGCAGTCCAAAACACAAGGTTCCTTAAACCCTCCACGCCCAAACCATCAGTCATCGTGACACCTGTGGAAGAAACCCTTATCCAAACGTCTCTATACTGCGCCAAGAAGCATGGTTACGAGATCAGGATCAGGAGCGGGGGCCACGACTACGAGGGCCTCTCCTACACTGCTGATGTTCCGTTTGTTATGCTTGATTTTACCAACATGAGGTCTATAGACGTGGACGTAGCAAATAGTATCGCGTGGGTCCAGGCAGGCGCTACGCTTGGTGAACTCTATTACGCTATTTCTCAGAAAACCGACACCTTGTATTTCCCGGCAGGTGTTTGCCCTACGGTGGGTGTTGGCGGGTACATGGGCGGTGGTGGCTACGGAAACCTGTTGAGGAAATACGGTACCGCTGCTGATAATGTTGTGGTGTTACACCGGAGATTTGAGAAGAAGTTCAAATGGTGCAGTCGACGGTTGTGTTTTGGGGCTTGCCAAGCTCCACACCGACCGAGATTCTCACGAACCGATCAGCCATAGCCAAGCTTAACAACAAAAGTAAATCAGACTACGTCCGGACACTGTTCCCTATAAGTGGGCTCAAAAAGATATGGAGAAAGCTTATCGAAAACGACGGATCGGCGCTTCTGATGATCAATCCTTTTGGCGGAAGGATTGCTGATTTCTCAGAGACAGCAATTCCATATCCTCATAGAGCTGGAGTGTTGTTACAGAATCTCAAGACTGTCAATTTTAACGGTCAACCTTCAGACACAACCCCTACATCCCTCATGAGGATAGCTTGGCTTCGAAGCTTGGATGTGTTATTAACGCCTTATGTGTCAAAGAACCCGAGAGAGGCATACTCCAACTACAATGATCTCGATTTGGGTGTTGGAAGTGCTAATTATGAAGAAGCAAGTGTTTGGGGTGAGAGCTACTGGAAGAGGGACAATTTCAAGAAGTTGATTCGAATCAAGGCCAAGGTTGATCCACAAAATTTCTTTAGACGCCCACAAAGTATCCCAGTTTTCTAATAACTCGGTCGGCTCTCTCCATCATTTGAAGCTCTTCGGTTGAAGCAAGATCCAAACTTGTATTTAATTTTTTTTTTCTTTTCCATTAAACAAGTGTACCTTCTGTCGGTTTCTTTTCCCTGCTATGTATGATCTCCATGCTAACGAAGACTTGATCTAAAATTTAAAAGTCACGTTATTATATAGGTTATATGAATTTATCTAATAAATACATTGTCTTATTATTATATTCCTTTGTTATAATTTATGTTGCGTGATAAATCCGGTTCTTAAATGAAGACATATCAGGGCAAACGCAATTTTATACTTGGTTTAAAGTATGATGATATTTGACACCCATGATTGAGACTAGCTAACATATGTTGGAACCGGTATGGTATGGTCTGTATAGAGTTCCCATAATGGTATAAGTTGGGGTTTGACATACATGCATGGGATATTATATGAGGTCGTAAGTGATTTTCATATAGCCATTAATTGGCAAATGAATTGTAATAAATTTGACCTTGTTGGGTGTACGTTATCTGTTTCAAATTATAATTATAAATTATAAAGAAGCTTATATATTAGTTCATTTGACATATATTTTTAATAAATTTGACTTGGACAAAAAAAAATTAGTTAGCGATATTACCCTTCATTTTACGTTATGTTTGAATATTTTGTTATTTAAACAAAAACTAGTTTGACCATCCATATAAAAACAACACAAAAACAATAATTCAATCAGCTAGTTTTTTTTATCCCACTCGGTGTAGACATTACCAGCGTGGCATTCTATTTTCTCTTGAGATAGCTATTTGGGGTTGTCATTATCATATTCGGTATTGTTTTAATATTATTCCTGTGGAGACTGTATTTTCATAAAAATCATTGTTTTATTTATTTATTTATTTAGAAAAGTCATTCTGTTTTTTATAATTTTTTGAAAACTCGCTACTTTATTGTTGTTTTCAGAAAAGCCAATGTTATTTATTAAAATTTTCAGAAAAGTCATTGATAACAAAAAGCTTTTCAAAAAACATCCTTTTTGAATATATTTTTTTTTCAAAATACAACGTAATTTCCATCCATAAAATAGTATTTGTTAACCACTATGGGCAATAATTGTTCAATTTTTTCACTAAAATTAAAATCAAACTGAACATTTTGGTTTTTACGATTTTGATTTTTTGCACATCCTTATTAACCATAAAATCCATCTTTATAGTTTCGTACGGTTATGCTTGAAGAAAATATGATTTTGGTGGTTAATGATGATGTGCAAAAAACCAAAATCATAAAAAAACTAAAAATTGAAATCACAAAATCAACACGTTTTGAAAAACCTACGGTTTGGCTTTTGGGTTTTTAGAAAAGCCATTTTTCAGTTCAATTTGGTTTCTCATGTAATTAAAGTAATAAGTATGTATTAGTCTCGTTGTATTTTCGAAGGTAAAAACCAAAAATTTTAGTTCGTTTTAATTTTAGTAAAAAATCGAACCATTATTATCTCTGGTGGTTAACAAACATATTTTATGGATGAAAATTACGTTGTATTTTGAAAAATAAAACAATTCATAAAAAATGATGTTTTTTGAAAAGTTTTTTTTGTTATCAGTGGTTTTATACAAAAAATTTAATAGCTGTGGTTTTTCTTAAAACCAAAATAAATCAGTGTGTTTCAAAAAAAATTTAAAAAATAGCAGTGGTTTTTTGGAAAAAAAAACAAATCATTGGTTTTTCCAATAAAATGGCTAAAATGAAGTAGTTTTTTTCGAAATTTCCCTTATTCCTTTTCATCAGGAAATAACGGTCTTCAAGGCATGGGACGACATCATCTTTTTTTACCTAATATGGTCACATATGTTTTTTACATCGAGCTCATATGTGTTAAAATATAGAGAATTATTCAAACTTAACGATTGTGATTTATTTATAGTTTTTCCTAACTCAATTTGTTTAGTGCGGAAACTATAAATGTTGATCCACTACTAAAAATCGGGTTTTCCTAGATAATAATTCTCCGGAGATTTCTAGAAAATCGGTGTTTATGAGGAAGTTCCAAGGAAATGAAGTTTATAGGAAAATACTTCTAATTGATGTCAAAATCCTCACAATAGTCTCTACAATGGGAGTGGCATTCCCAATTTCCACCAATGTTGAACATTGTCATGGATGTATCAATGGATGTCAAAACCCCAAGCTACCAAGGTTTAACATAGTCATAGATGTATCAATGGATGTCAAATCCTAATCTAATAAGGCTTAACATTGTCATAGATGTATCAATGGATGTCAAAATCCCAATCTACCAAGGTTCGACATTGTCATAGATGTATCAATGGATGTCAAAACCCTAACCTACCAAAGCTTGACCTTTGTTATACTGTATCAATGGATGTCAAAATCCTAATCTACCAAGGCTTGACATTAACATAGATTTATAGGCATTAATGGTCCCACCAACGTAAAGGATGTATGTTCTAACATATTCTCAATTCAAATCCTCTATTAACCTAGGACACTAGGTTCAAAACAAGCCAATGCCATTCAACACTCAATTCATGAGTTGATGTTCTGTCATGACAATACACTAAGTATCTCAACACAAGCATATATTAACTATATATATATATATATATATATATATATATATATATATATATATATATATATATATATATATATATATATATATATATATATATATATATATATATATATATATATATATATATATATATATATATATATATATATATACTAGTTGTGTACCCACGCAATGCGGCGTGAGACAATGTGTCGTTGTAAATCAAAATAAAATCAGTGTATTGGATCGGACGTATAATATTTTCACTGTTAGTGGTAATTGAATACATCTATGGTCAATCGAATAACAATCAAGCAGTATACAATAGATAAATTAGAAAATGATATACATCCTAAATCATACATGTCCAATTAAAAAGTTAATCAATAACACACATTTGATAGTTCATAATTGAATCAAAATATAATATACATTTCAAAGTTCATACTTTTTCAATAGTATATAAATTACAACATCTACAATCACAAAATTTGTTTATTTAGAACATAATAGATAAAAGTCGATCCAAAAATATAAGGATATGCAGTGCAAGAAACATCAAATGATTATATTAGCTGCATATAGTAACAGTCGTAAATAATAAGTTTTTTTATTGTACCTTATTCGTCATATATGGCTTCTTTATTACCATGTTTGATGTGTAGCATCCATCGTGACTAAACATTTTGGCATGCCTGAGTAATACCTTCCAAAATAAATGAAAGTGTAATGCTAAATGACAGATAAAGATAAGCACGCTGCTATGTCTTCACTACAACAAAACAGGGGTAATAGCTACCAAAAATAGTGACCAACCAAATTCCGTCAGTAATTAGCTACGGCTTTCTGACGGAAAAATGATGAAATTTCCAACCCTAATTCACCTACGAAATACCGACGGTTTAGTGACGAAAATAAACGTGGTAGGTAATCCGTCACACGTAAACAACCGATAACCAACCGAATAGTGACCATAACGTTATTTGGTAGGTATTCTGTAGGAGTTTCCTACGGAATAGTGACAGACTTTTTTATTTTTTTAAATTTTCAAGGCCTAAACTTTGTTTTTTATGCTTAATTTTTTTAAAACAACGCCAATTAGTTCTCGAAAACTAAAAAATAAAAAAGTTTGGTAGGTAATCTGTCAAACAAGAACAACCGATTACCAACCGTATAGTGACCGATAGCGTTAGTTGGTAGGTATTCTCTAGGAGTTGCCTACGGAATAGTGACCGACTTTTTTATTTTTTTTATTTTTCGAGGCCTAAACGTTGTTGTTTATGCTTCATTTTTTTAAACATTTTTATTATACATAAATTACTTCATTTTCTCCAAATTGTACACAATATTTATATATGTACAAACTTACACGTTCAAAGTTAATTACTCATTTATTCCTTTAATATTATAATTTGTATAACTACATATTTTTTAATAGAGCGACACACGTAGACACATATACACATGTACATACACACACGTACCATCGGGATGTTTATTCCTTAGAAGAAAACCCAAAACCAACTCGTTCCTTAGTTTCTTGTTCTTATTCTACTATCGTTTCTCCCCATCGAGTTGTGCAAATGTTTGTTTCTTTATAGATATTATGTATAATTAGGGAAAAATGAAGTATCTAATATATAATATAGATGTTGAAAAATTAAGCTAAAACAACGCCAATTAGTTCTCGAAAACTAAAAAATAAAAAAGTTTGGTAGGTAATCCGTTAAACGAGAACAACCGATTACCAACCGTATAGTGACCGATAGCGTTAGTTGGTAGGTATTATGTAGGAATTGCCTACGGAATAGTGACCGACTTTTTTATTTTTTTAATTTTTCGAGGCCTAAACGTTGTTTTTTATGCTTCAATTTTTTAAACATTTTTATTATACATCAATTACTTCTTTTTCTCCAAATTGTACACAATATTTATATATATGTACAAACGTACACGTTCAAAGTTAATTACTCGTTTATTCCTTTAATATTATAATTTGTATAACTACATATTTTTTTAATAGAGCGACACACGTAGACACATATACACATGTACATACACACACGTACCATCGGGATATTTATTCCTTAGAAGAAAACCCAAAACCAACTCGTTCCTTAGTTTCTTGTTCTTATTCTACTATCGTTTCTCCCCATCGAGTTGTGCAAATTTTTGTTTCTTTATAGATATTATGTATAATTAGGAAAAAATGAAGTATCTAATATATAATATAGATGTTGAAAAAATGAAGCTAAAACAACGCCAATTAGTTCTTGAAAACTAAAAAATAAAAAAGTTTGGTAGGTAATCCGTCAAACGAGAACAACTTATTACCAACCGTATAGTGACCGATAGCGTTAGTTGGTAGGTATTCTGTCGGAGTTGCCTACGGAATAGTGACCGACTTTTTTATTTTTTTAATTTTTCTCCAAATTGTACATAATATTTATATACGTACAAATGAATAGATCTTAAATGGATATAATACGTACAAATGAGTAGATCTTATATATGTACATTTTCATTATACATTAATCTTTATATAATATTAATAAATATAATAAGTATATAATTATTCAAAGAATGAGTAGATCTTAAATAGATTTTAAAAAGAAATAAATTGAATGTGGTCAATTCAAGCTACTGGTTGCATGCGTTTTTATTTCCTGAATACGCACAATACATGATTTAATTTTTTTAAGGTTACTACCAAATACCTACCAGGGTTTTATTTCCTACCGAATACCCAATATACCAATAAAAATAAGGGTTTAGAAAAACAAGGGTTTCTGCCTAAACGGCTAAACCTCATGAGACGTAAAAACCCCCCAATAACATTCATCCCTTCTTCTTCGTTTTTCTGTCAAACAATTCCTCTCTTCTTCATCCCAACGATTCCGATGTATAGCTCTCCAATCGCCGGCTAAATGGTCCCTCACTGGTGTCTCTTACTCTACTGTTACTGCTAGGCGAGCAACAACCCTTGATTCCCGATCTGCATTCCTCGAACCCCGACCTGCACTCCTCGATTTTGCCAGCCATTATCGCCCTTCTCACTGCCGGCAAACCTCCGACGACCCTTCCCAACCTCCGGCGGCCCACATTGCTTCCTCAGTTTCATCCCTCGGAAAACAAGGTATACACAACCCCTGTAGATGGAATAACTGTGATGACATTGGTTGCTCGATTATTTTGTTTCTGATTCGGTATGAAATCTTGATTATAGTGTATTTCTGTTTTCTTATTATCCTTTTTATAAAATATCAGCAATATGAGGGTAGTCGAGTTCTTGCACTGTGATTAAGAGAAAGGGCTAAGACATTAGGGAGAAAGGGCTAAGACATTCCAGGATACAAGTTAGTTTATGTTGTGGCACTGTTAAATGCTTATGCTTCAATGTTTCTCTTCTTTTTCTCCTATTTATGTGGCACTGTAACATGTTATGGGTAAAATGTTGCATGTTTTGGTAATAGAAGAACTTACATCTGATATTCAACTGATCAAGTGGAGACAGAAGAATCTTTAAAGCCTGATATATGTTTATTCATTAGAAAAAAGAATTTAAAAACTTATGCATTACAGAAGAATCTTTAAAGGTAAATAGGGTTCTTTGTTAATGTAACAATCTAAATATGCTTAGAAGGAGTTAATGTTAATCCATTGCATTTTGTTATATTTGTTCAGCTGATTTTAAGATGATATTCATTTTACGTAAAATTTCATTTCTTATAATTAAATTTGTTTCTATGTTTTATCGTAAACTCTTGTTATTTAAATTAACTTCAAACTTTATTGTTTGTCATTTTTAATTATTTTAAATGGTAGTCAATAGAAAAGTTTTAGTTGGGATAATCTTAAAGATTACCAAAAAAGGTGCACCATCATCATGATCAATTTTTTATAACATTTACTATGAACCAATAAAAAAAGAATTGCACAATTTACGTTTGTGTCAAATTTTAGATAGATAAAATGTATGTACTAAATGTACTGGAATCAAGACAAAATTGGTTCCACGTGTATATGTTTTGTTTGTTGTACTATTATTCCCATTATTATTTTTTAACAATTTTTTAAATTATTTAACAATTTTAGATTACTAGTTATAGAAACAAAATGTATCGGAATCGAGAATGGATGTACACGAAGAGATTGACTACAAATAGTTGTTTCAACCCGGAATTTGAATATTATGTCAAGTATTTCTTAGATTTTGCCTTCACCAACGCAACAAACATCCAAGCTAGTATGAAGGACGGGGTGGAGGTTTTAGAAATTAGATGTCCGTGTGCGAAATGCAAAAATCGTTATTACAATACGAGATCATTGGTTTGCCACCATCTATATACGCGTGGATTCATGGACAATTATTCCTATGGTTTGCACATGGTGAATTACATCCAATAGTAGAAGTAGGTCAAAGTTCGAACTGTGAAACGACTCAAGACATTGATGACAATGTGTTCGATTATCCTAGATACGAGCAGATGGTTATTGAAACCATGCACCAACCTGAGGTTCCTTATTATCAGCAAACACCACAAGACCCAAATCAATCAGCCCAAGCTTTCTACAATTTGGTGAAACAAGCGAGTGAGCCTTTATGGGACGGTTCAAATAGAGCTTCCATACTCTCTGCTACCACCAGATTATTGAACTGGAAATCAGAGAGTAATGTTTCAGACGCGACATTTGATAGACTAATCCCGATAATGAAAGACTTTCTACCAACCGACGAGAAGCTTCCAAACAACTTCTACGAGACTAAAAAGATGTTGAAGCCGTTACTGTTGCCTTCACAGAGGATTCATGTGTGCAAAACCATTGCATTCTATTCTGGGGAGAGTTTGTTAATCTAGATCATTGTCTAGTATGTAATGAAAGTAGATACAAGACCTATGGGAATAAGGTTCCTAATTTGGTCATGACCTACATGCCTATTGGACCGAGACTTCAAAGGTTGTTCTATTCAAGATAGACGGTCAAATATTTGACTTGGCACGCAGATCATGTAGTAGATGCAGAAAAAATGATGCATCCTAGTGAAGCGAAGGCTTGGAGTCATTTTGACACAACCTATCCTGATTTTGCAGATGAGAAGCGCAATATTCGTCTTGGGTTGTGTACCGATGGGTTCAGTCCAAATAATTCAAATGGGAGTCCCTATTCATGTTGGCCGGTATTTATCACGGTTTACAACCTTCCTCCTTGGTTGGCCTTCAAACACCAGTACATACAACTTCCTGTGATCATTCCTGGACGAAAGAATCCAGGACAGAATTTGGATGTTTTCCTACGCACAGTCGCAGCAGGAGGTATACTTATTCATTAAATGCATTTTGTTTTATATAGTAAGTTGTTATGATGGATGACAAGATAAAGTATATTGCTATTATGTATAGTAGGGTAAAGTACACTGCATATATTGTTGAAAATGAAAATATGTTGTTATTATGGATGGTAAGGTAAACTACATTGTTATTATGATTAAAAATGAAAGTACATTGCATATATGGTTGAAAATGAAAGTATGTTGTTATTAAGAAAATAGTAAAAGTAAGGATTTAAATTAAAGTATATTCCCTAACTCTATATGTTCGTCTTACCAATTTTAGGTACAAATGTTGCGTGAAAAACTACAAACCATGGAAGAGCATATGGAGGCAAGAGAAGCAAAATTGAGGGAAGAATTTGAAGAAAGACAAGCGGAAATGGAAAGAAAACAAAAAGAAATGCAAGTTATGATGGCGGCTTTTATGCAAAGTTGTCCAAATTCTTTTCGACCACTCGGTAACCCGTCAAGTGATCCAAATCCTTAGCTTGATATTGTGAAGCAATTGTAATTTTTGTGTATGAAACTAGCGTCGTGAAACGTGATGCTTAATTAGCTTTTGTGAAGCAATTGTAATTTTTGTATATGAAACAACTAGCGTCTTGAAACACGATGCTTAAATAGCTTTTGTATCCGAATGATATTGTTTGGATGGGTTATTAGGTTTTGTATCGAATATATATGTTATTGTATGTTTCATGTATTCTCTTTTTTGCTACATTTACACTATTAAAAGCTGGAAATTTTTATTTATTTTTTGATTGTTTTAAATTAAAAAAATAGAAGTGACATATTAGTGACCGAACTTCTGTCACAAAAAAAAAGTATCAGATTTGGTAGGTATTCGGTGGTTAAAGCCATCCGTCGGTATTCCGTCACAAAATTGAAAAGGCGGATTTGATAACTATTCGGTAGGTAAAGCTTCCCGTCGTAATTCGGTCACTAACTTGAAAAACATGAATTGGTAGATATTCGGTAGGTAATACTTCTCGTCGGTATTCGGTAGCTAAAGTCGACAAAACAAATCCAGTCGGCATTTCGTCGAAGCTTACCGACGCTGTTATCCCGTGGCTATTCTGTCACTGTGTCGTCGAAAATCGATAGGTAAAAATTTCCCACCAGGGTTTTTCCTCCTTTCCAATTCTGTCAGAAACCCGTCGGTAAACTGAGATAGCTACGGAATAGCTACCAAAATCGTCGTCAGTGTTACCCTAATATTCTAGTAGTGCTTGAATCTAAACCTTCCAAAATAAGCCCTCAGGCCCAACACCTCAATCTTAGTTGAACAACAAAAATAACAAAAACTTGTCATTTATTGGGAGTACGATGTTATAATAAAAATAATTGAAGGTAAGTTTTGATCGGTAGTGGGATGTCATAATAAAAATAATTGAAGGTAAGATCAACCATGAACATAGAGATACAAAACTATTTGGCATGTCCAAAGACTCCATTTGCACGTCAGCCTTGTCAACAAAATTTAGAAACTTCCTCCATATTTACCACAATCAATGTTTAACCAGTCATTTTGTTTTGAAAATCCTACCAAACCTATTCATATTGATTACTCTATGAAGTAATATTTACCACAGCTACTATATTTAACCAGAAGCAAGTAAAGATAAAGAATCAGGCAAAATGCTGCACGATACAACAATTAGAATAGAAAGCGTTAAATAAGTATCTGAAATTTAAAGTGAGATGTGTGTGTATCTTTCATCACACGCACACATACACACACACACACAGAGAGAAAGAACCAATAAAAATATCAAGAAACTGTAAAAATATTTCTGACATTCATCAATAATCATCAAATATAATTTTAATACCAACAGAAATTCATACTTTAGCGTGAAACACGTGATCTCAAAGATTATAAGATCAATTAGAAAAATGTGGGAAGTTAAGTGCTACCTATGAGGTCAATGAACCAAAAGTGTCACATGGTATAATCACATAATATTATCTGACCTTTCCCACTGCCAAGTTAGTGAAATAAAAAAATGGTCTAGTTCTGTCCAATATCGGCCAAGAAACATGTCAAAACTGAAAATTTTATTACCCTTTTTTTCCAATGAAAAGAAAAAGAGAAAAAGAGATCTTTACCTTTGAAATCAAAGGGTTTTTTGGGCAAATCATCATCTACAGATTCCGAAATACCACCTGCCTAGATGTCAAATTACCGTTTATTGAAGAGTGCTGAAGCGGACACAAGATTTCATAACCATTTTTCAATAATAGCACTGTACGTTTAATTCTTTTTGTATTATCAAAACATTATACACAAAATTAAATTCATAGTCATGGCTAAAAAAATACCTTTTCACAATCGTCAACTTTGCACTCTAGCCCGGAGGAAACCAAGGTGCACGAGTGACTAATTACCAACATGCCCTTTGCTGTTCTGGGGCGAAGTCTGCCATTATATCAAGTAGCTAAATTTCGACAGAAAATCTAATAAGTATTTTAGTGTCAATGTAAAATGAACGATGTTTAAAATTTATGTAAATCTGACATACTTTGATCATTGTAAGGCTCTTGGAAGTATATATATGATCGAATTTTATTTAGCCCACAAGTTTGTTAAGCCTGCAGTTGTAAGAGAGTTGAATGATACATTCTCTGCAAAAGACACATATATGATATATGACAAAAAATAAAAATAAAAAACAAAAAAGACATACTAACTCAAAAAAGGAAAACAATTTGGAAGAAGACCAATCTTAAACAAAATAAATTAAACAATTTATTCAAACTTTTTTACTAAAAACACTACTAGAAAAGGGGGTTAATACCTACCAAAATTAGTGACCAAAATTTTTCGGTAGGAAATTACCTACTGTTTTCCGACGGAATAGTGACGATAGTCTCCAACCCTAATATCACAGACGAAGTACCAACGGTTTAGCGACGAAAGTCTAAGTGGTCGGTATTTAGTCGGTATTTCCTACGGAATACCTACGAAAATTCTAGGTTGTCACTAAATGGTAAGTAATCTGTCGGTCATCAGTGACGGATTACCTACCAAAGTTTGTTATTTCTTATTTTTCGAGGCCTAAATAATGTTCTTTCAACTTCATTTTTATAACATCTTTATTATACTTGTATGTGTATGTATGTACACATGTATGTGTGCCTAAATGTGTCAGCCTATTCAAAATATCATGTACTTATACACATTAGAATATTAAATGACTAAATGAGTGATTACCTTCGAACATGTAAATTTTAATACGTATATAGATATTGTGTATAATTTGGGAAAAATGAAGTAACTGATGTATAATATAAATGTTAAGAAAATGAAGCTAAAAAAACATCGTTTAGTCATCGAAAAAATAAAAAATAACAAACTTTGGTAGGTAATCCGTCACTGATTACTAACCGAATAGTGACCGATGAGCTTTTTGGTGGGTATTTAGTCAGTATTTCCTACGGAATATCGACGAAAATTCTTAGTTGTCACTAAATGGTAAGTAATCCGTTGGTAAGCAGTTACGGATTACCTACCAAAATTTGTTTTTTCTTATTCACCTTAATTTTTTTAACATCTTTATTATACATGTATGTTTATGTATGTACACATGTGTGTGTGCCTACATGTGTCAGCTTATTCAAAAAATCATGTACTTCTACACATTATAATGTTAAAGGAGTAAACGAGTGATTACCTTCGAACGTGTAAATGTTTATACATATATAGATATTATGTATAATTTGGGGAAAATGAAGTAACTAGTGTATAATATAGATGTTAAAAAAATGAAGCTACAAAAACGTCGTTTAGTCATCGAAAAATAAAAAATAACAAACTTTGGTAGGTAATCCATCACTAGATTTCCAACCGATTAGTGACCGATGAGCTTTTTGGTCTGTATTTAGTCGGTATTTCCTACAGAATACTGACTAAAGTTCTTGGTTGTCACTAAAAGGTAAGTAATCCGTCAGTAACCAGTGACGTATTACCTACCAAAGTTTGTTATTTCTTATTTTTCGAGGCCTAAACGATGTTTTTCAGCTTCATTTTGTTTACATCTTTTTTATACATTAGTTGCTTTATTTTTTCCAAAGTGTACATGATATTTATATACATACAAACGTGTACACATTCAAAGGTAATTACTCATTTAGTTCTTTAACATTATAATATGTATAAATACATATTTTTTTCAATAGGACGACACACGTAGGCACACACACATATATAAAAACTTATTTAAATGTAGTTACACATACAGATATACGTACGCACACATATAAAAACTTATTTAAATGTATGAAAACATCTAAAAATGATTTTTAATTCTATTTAATCTATGCATTGCCAAGATTCGAAACATGTTCACGGTTTTTAATTCTATTTAGTTTTAATACAATATGTTTTTAAATTCTACTTAGTCCTTGCAATACGTATTTATATGCAACAAATACATTTAAATACAATTTTATATGTATTTTTTGTTTAATATACTTATTAACATATAAAAACATATTAAATGTATTTTTCATATAAATATGTATTTAAGATTCTTCTCATATAAATGTATAAAACATATCTAAAAAATAATAGTAATAATTAAAATAACAATAATAGTAATAAAAGAATAATAAAAATCATAATAACCATAATATCAAACATACATACCATTTGTCGACCGCCATTACGCAGTGACGGAATACCGACCGAACTTACCTACCGTTTACCGACCGGTCCCATTTGCCTACCGTTTTGTGACTAATGTCAATTAAAATCCCCATAAACACATCAGGAACACCTTTACGCATTCAAAGTTTAGAAAATAAAAAACCCTTCCGTTTTTTACTCTGCGGCTCGTTCTCCCTCTGCCGCCCTCACCATCTCATTCTTCTTTCTCGTCCCGATCGGCTTGCTATCTCCGGCGATAGCTTCATACAATCCGGCGACCCCCATTCACCCTCCGGCGGTCCCCATTCACCCTCCGACCACCCACAGTCCGCCAGCCATAGGTAATTAGATGAAATTGGCCATTCTCGATCTATATTGTGCAAATATTAACGCTTTGCTCGAGATTAGTAACAAAGGTTTATAGGATTTTTGACAAAAGTATGTCCCTTTAAAAATCATTTGTTTATTTTACAAGAGTGATGAAGTTGGGTCGTTGCAATCGGCGCAGATGTTGATCTGAGATTTACAGCACGGATTTAGCAGAAACTCCCCTTCCGGCGATCTGAAAACCCTAGGAATCATGGTGTAGAAAGGGAAGAACACCAATAACAGTGAAACCACTGTTGATCGCACTCAATATTACGACGTAACAATGAACATACTGTTCGCCATGGTGTCGGAGCCCTATTATCTCCTCCATTTCCTCACATTCTTCTCTTATTTCTCCATCCGATTCTCCACTTTTCAATTATTCTCTCCTGAATTCTCCGGGCAACTCCTCCGCGAGTAAGCACTTTCCTTTTTTCTGTTATCTCTCTATCATATACACAGATGGTTAATCATCGTATTGATCTGCAAATATGTATCATTGATTACAGGAACTTCAAGCGCTTCTTGCTTTTGTTACATTAGCCGTTGTCAAGGTATGCAGCTTTGACTTCCACATCTAGTGCTCCGATGAAATTGTTAATCACACATGCCCTTACTTTGGTTAACAACTGTAAACTGCATTTAACTACGTGCGGTCAAGGAGATACTGGTGTTAATATTGACAAGGAGATCGGAGAACATGCACATATATAGTGATTGAATCTTTGTGAACACTCGCCATACAGATACCGGTGTTAATATTGACAAGGAGACAGGAGAACTAGCAATAATCATGCTTTTTTCATTGATTCTGTTTGCCACTGTGGAACTACTAGTCATCTTTAACAGTCGCATCATAATCTTGCTAGCACTTACGGTGTCAGGCGTGTCCCTGGTTTTGTACTTCGCTTATCAGGTAGCACAATTGTCATTGATTTGGTTCGTTACATTTTAGTTATTACTTAAACTTGTACATCATAAAGTTTGGTTATGTGCAACTTTTACTTGTAGATCTATAGTCCATTGATCCAAGCTTGGAGTTTGGCATACTTGAAGCAATAGAACTTACAAAATCGTTTTTTATATCATGTCCAAAGGATTGCAAAAGATCACCTAATCGATGAGAAAGGAAACCCAAACTTTATGGTCTTCGATAGGTGCTAAAAATTTATTCTAGTAATACTTTTTAGATATAAAATAAATTGAATAACTTTATGATCGAATTTAATTTTTCAGTATTTTTAAAAAGGCTGATATTAATAACGACGGCTACATATCACATGAGGAATTGAAAGATTTGATCCAAAAAGAGTTTGAGTTGGAAAAAGATCAAATATCAGAGGAGTATGCCAAAGCGGAGATTTTGACACACTTTGATGATGATGGCAGTGGAAGGATCGATTGGTTAGAATTCCTAAAGGGATGCACTACGTGGTTACAAAAATGGAAGAATGTTGAAAATAATTCCAGTTTTGTTTCAAAAAACAAATGGAAACAAGTAAGTATAACTTTTTCGATGATAATTACTCATGAAGAATGATATATCACCGTGTTTCCATTAATTACATAATTTACAGGTTGAGAAAGTAGTGTAAAGAACAGGCGTATGAAACTCACAAAAATTGAGAAAATCATGCCAAGAATCTTGATGCAAGTCCTCAAAGAACGTGAACTAGTGACACAAGATGGAAAAGCTAACAGAGAAACCATAGAAATGTAACATTCTTGAGTTTTTTTCCTTTTTAGTTTCCTTTCAAACTTAATGATTTGATTAATGGTTTGTAGGTTATTTTCTGATTTTGATGATGACAAAAACCAAGTAATACAACGAACTGAGTTAAAACAATTCATTGATACTCTCCAATTTGGTGTTTCACTGGACCATGATCCAATCTTAGATGCAATAATAAATGACTTTGACAAAGATGCCAATAGTTCGATACATAAAAAGGAATTTGTAGATGGATTCATGAAATGGATAGGAAAAAGCCATTCATCATGATCCAGCCATCAAAGATTCAAAACGTGCAATAGCAAAGTTTGAAGAGGTAACTCACAAGAAATGGTTTATTGATTTGTGTTTAAAATGTTTATCATTAATTTATTAACTTCTTGTACACTTATTGATCTTAACTTATGCAACTTTTAAGGATGCTTGGAGAGAAATTGACTTAAATATGAAAGGGGACGAACCTAAATCAAGAATCATGTATGTTATATTCGGTGTTGGTATCATTTATGTGATTTCAGGAGCTTTTGTACAAAGTGTCGTACAGTTCTCAGATGCGGCTCGCATATCTTTTCTCTTCACTTCGTTTGTTATTGCCCCGATTGCAATGAACACTAAAATGATAATCATGGCACTCCTAGAAGCCGCATCAGGTGTTTCCAAGAATGCTTCTTTGACAATTTCAGAGGTATGGACCATTAATCAAATCTAACTAGCTATTCTTGTTGTGAAGTCTATTTCAATGAAAATAATAATCTAAAAGACAAAAAAATTGCGATAAACGTGTTCCTCCCATATCTTTCCAAATTTTCTTGGCCTATCTATTTCATCATTGAATACAGTAGATGGATCAAATCCTTAACACCAATATTTGTTTTCTTTATAAGCAGATTTACAGTGGACTAGTAATGAATAACCTTATGGGGTTGGCAATGTTAGGAAAAAAGTGCAAAGCTTGGAAGCGGAAATGGAAAAAAGAGGAGCGAATTTGAGGGCGGAAATGGAAATAAGGCAAAAAAGAAATGCAAGAAGCAATTGCAACATTTATGTAAAGTCATCCAAATTCTTAGTTTTGTATTGAAAAACAATTGTAATTTTTATTTGAACAATTTTAGTGTATTAAACAACTATCGATTTACCGTTCGTTCGAACATGAATGTTATATGCTTATTGGTTTTTTTTGCTGCATTTAGGGAAAAAAATAGATTTTTTTTATTTTTTTAATAATATTACCAACCGATTTGTGACGGAAATTTTGTCATATTTATATGGTCGGTATTTGGTAGGTAAACGGGTGGTCGGTATTTTGTAGGTAAATTGGTGGTCGGTATTTGGTAGGTAAATGGGTGGTCGGTATTTTGTAGGTAAACTGGTGGTCGGTATTTGGTAGGTAAATGGGTGGTCGGTATTTGGTCATTAAAGAAAAACGACTGGTCAAACTAAGTAGTCGGTAGTACGTAGGTGGTTACCGACGGAATAGTATGGTCGGTAATTCGTCACAAACCTGTCAGTAATCGGTCGGTAAAATTTACCCACCAACCTTTTTCCTCCTTTCCAGTTCCGTCAAAAAACGGTCGGTAAACCGAAATACCTACCGAATAGTGACCAAAATCGTCGTCAGTATTACCCTAGTATTCTAGTAGTGAAATGAAATTAAAAATTTCATCAAAAAATTTTAATAAAAAGGAAATTAACAATATCTCCTAGGCTTATCTTTTATTGTATTTGTTTCCAAACTAAATTCCAAACCTAGGACTAATCATCTGCAACTTGGAACAAATCCTCTGCGATAAAAAACAAATCGACACATCATGTATTCATATTACATACTTGGATCTACCATACAAATTACAAAAAACACAAATAATTAGACCAAAGAAAATGCAAGCTGAAATGATTTTGTTGTATGTAAAACTTTTAAACACTTCCCAGATCTTGGAGAAGCTGGAATCAAACCTGTACCAGTATTCATCAAAATCAGTAGAAGTTGAAATCAGATGGAGATGGTGTAAAGGCCTGATTTACTTGAAAGGCGGATCAATTCTTGTTGTTGTAATACTCAAAATTGATTCCTCATCTTGTTCATATAATCTCAATCCACACATATTTTTTAAATTCCTAAAAAGGAAATACAAATATTTGTGAAAGAAATGCTAAATCAGAAAGATATAAAGACAAAAAACGGCTATTGGCTGAAGAAGTAAACCAGAAACAACCAATATATTTCCTGAAATATATTATATAAATAGAAGTAGAGGGGGAGGGTAAGCCACCAACGTCTATGGTGATGACGGTGGTGTTGTAAGGGGATGTACCAGTGGTACTATAGGAAAAAACATGAAATCAGACGCATTTCGTCACTCTATTGCCACCCACAGATCTTCCATTTCGATTCCGGAACCTCCTCGTTTATCTTGCGATGGCAGAAAAAAAAGCCCTAAAACGTAAGGCAGAAGCGTAGTCAAAAACAAATTTCAGAGAAGCATAACCCTAAATCGTTAATTAGACGCATCCAAAAACCCACAATCAAAAATTAAACCAAAAAACATGAAAATTTTATTAGGCTTACCTGCTTCTTGGAACGTACTGATGGTTTGCGATGGTAAATAGATTCAATATTAGGGTTATAGGTGTCGTATTGTGGTGTTGAGAGTGGTGGAAGAGGACATTTGTTGTAGCAGTGGTGGTGAACTGTGGTGATGAAGAGACAAAGATGGACATGGGACATGAAGTCGTGATCTGATGCTGGTGCGAGTGTGGGAGACGGCGACATCGAAGGCGAATCAGAGGAGGCAGAAGAGACTAGGATAGAAGACGATTACCGTGATTTGTGTAGTGGTGATGATGGCGGAGGAGAAGCAGAAATGCTGAATCGGCGATGAGGGTGGAGCGGCGATGACGACTTATATGGTTTAGGGTTTTTAGATGGTTTTATAGTGTCACATCGACAGTGGCGGAAAGAGAGAAGCATAGTGCGATGTGAATATGTAGTGTTCGTTTAGGCTAAAGAGAGTACCCCGATAGGGGCGTGATCGCCACGTGTGCAAGCCATCACGGCGTGCACACCGCCCCGTCTGTGCCGTGATGGCCGTGATCGTGAAGGAAGGTGATGTTGGTCACGGTGTATCACGCGAGTTTTAAAAAAAAAATTATTCCTAAAAGCCGTTGAACGGCTATATTTTAAAAAAAAAAAGTTTTTTAAACCAAATGTTTTCCTATATATACATACACCTCTCATCCACACAAACTCACACAATTCTCATATATACATATATTCACACAAATGGAATTTCTTGAACAATTCGATTCGGACGACGGCGAATTTATCAACACGTTTTTTAATGTTGTTGCGCACGGTGCCGCCGAAGGGTCTTCAAACGTTAGACATAACAGAACCTCTATCAACCGAGATCGGCAAGCTGCACACGATCTTTTGGTACGTGACTATTTTGCTGATCCTCCTTTGTACGGTGACAAACATTTTAGACGTCGTTATCGTTTACCTAGAGAGTTATTTTTACGTATTAGCAACGCTTTAGAGGCGCGATATGATTATTTTAAGCAAAAACCCGATAGTAGAGGTAGAATGGGTTTTAGTTGTATACAAAAATGTTCGGCTGCACTTAGGTATTTAGCATTAGGCATAACAGCTGATGCTAGTGACGAGTATCTGAAATTGGCTGAGAGGACCGTAAGGGACACTGTGGATTGGTTTTGTGCATGTGTTATTGACGTGTTTGACAAAGAATATTTTCGTAAACCTAGTGATATCGAGAACTTATATGCGGCACATGAAGCGAGACATGGTTTACCTGGTATGCTTGGTAGCCTTGATTGTACCCATTGGGCGTGGGAAAAATGTCCAACTGAGTGGAAAGGACAATTTACCCGAGGTGATGTAAGTGAGCCAACCATGATATTGGAAGCCGTTGCATCATTCGATTTGTGGATTTGGCATGCGTACTTTGGGGTAGCCGGGTCCAACAATGACCGAAATGTTCTTAATCAATGTCCAATTTTCAATGATATTTGGACCGGGTGAGCTCCTAGTATGTCATTCACTGTGAACGGACATCAATACAAACACGGCTACTATATTTGTGATGGGATTTATCCATATTACGCCACATTTGTGAAGGCGTACGCGGTACCTCGAAGTGAAAAAGCAAAGATGTTTACACGAAGACAAGAATCAGCTAGGAAGGACATAGAAAGGGCATTTGGGGTACTCAAACAAAAATGGCATGTGATCAAACATGCCTCATGAATCCATGACGACGGTAGGATGAAGACAATTATGTATGCGTGCATCATTATGCATAATATGATTGTTGAATATAAAGGTAGAGCGATTTGCACGTACGACGAGGCCGATGCGGTTAACCCGGAAATGCAATTCATTCCCGGAACCCCCGAATATTTACAACAAGTACTCGAAGTTCAAAATTCCGAAACGTGTCAATATCTTCGTGAAGATTTAGCCGAGCATGTTAATCGAAACAGATTGGATGAAGACGAGTAGTTTTTTTTTTTTAATTTCCATGTAATGTTTTTTTTAATTTCTATGTAATTTTTTTTATTTTTAAATTTCTATGTAATGTTTTTTAAATTAATATAATTTTTATGTTTAATCTAATGTTATTTAAATTAAAAATTAGGTTTTTATTTATTTTTGAATTTTTTTAAATTAAAAAAGATGATGTGGTGTGATGAAATGTGATAGGTATAAAGTGTGTGTTGTGATGGAGTGTGATAGAGGTAAAATCTGACGTGGCGCTGATGTGGCACCCATCACATTTGTGCAATGTGATGGGTACTCCCAAAGGTCTTATGTGGTAATTGAAGAAATATGGCAGGCTCGGGATTTTGGTGTTGTGCGTTTCATTGCATTTATCATGACTTGACACGTGCACCATCATGAGGATTTATACATTGCATTGGAATTCTTTTAATCATACTTATATAACAAAAACTTGGTGTTACGTCGTGATTACTTCTTGATGATGCTAGGCTTTTCATTTTTATTGTTTACTTTGAAGAATTAGTACAAGATTGTCGGGTTTGGAGATTATATAAATTGATTCTCGCATTATTGTTTTAATTGTTCTTATTTGGACAACTGTATTGATTTGGATTCGTTTGCTCTGGTGCGTAAGCTTTTGAAAACCCGATGCTATTTATCTTTAACATTAGTTGGGAGAATAGTGCCATGTTATTATATAAAATTATAAATTACATTTTTCTGGAGGATGTTGAAATTATGCCATGGTTAATGGCCAAATTCGGTAGAATTTGGTAATCATAAGTTTAAGGTTGTACAATAAATATTCTTAGTTAAATTAACAATCTGCCATCAAAAACAATTATTCTTTCCAACCTCATAAAGTTACATGTTTATATTACAAATTTCTTGTTTTCTCTACAAATCCTTGTAGAGACGATAGGATGGGTAAGGTATATGATTTTATCTTATTAACTTGGGTTTTGGCATCAAGATACTTTCCCCAATTAAGGAGTAAGTCGTTTGATTTACACTTTGAGCAAATTCTATGTACGAAAATAAAGAAATCATCGGATTACACAGAAATCGAGTAACAAACAATGATCAACACACTTTAACAGAAGAAATATGATCAAGACAGATTATGGAAATACATATAATAAACATTGTATATTATCTATCTATTTAATTTGCGTAGTTTTTTTATCATGTAACGTTTTTTTTCACCTTGTGACACGCGGCTTTTTCGTTCTATGTCGGTCTTCTCATTTGGGTCCGAATGTGGTTAATTCGTCGTCTACCCACCGACTACTCCCCATTTCCACCGCTACTCTTTTCTTCCTCGGTTCCTCCGCTTTCCCTCTCCACCTCCGTCGATTTCGCGTCTGCTTCAAAATTCCCCTTCAATCGATCAGCATTTCTTGAAGATTGTTCTTCAATTTCTCACTCATTACATCGGCATTTACTTGATTTCTGACTTTTGTTAACAGGCAAGATGCATAGCGGATGTGAAGGCCGATACAGATCACACCAGTTTCGTCGCCGGTACTCTGAGTCTCAAAGAAGAAAATGAGGTTTGGATTTGTTTGTTTGATCTCGGATTTACTTTCATCTTTATCTGAAATCTAATTTGTTTGAATTGAACTTCGTCTTTGGTCGTTTTAGGAGCATCTGAAAGTTCAGTTCATCGCATTTCCTTAATCACGTTCAGTTCATCGTATTTTGGCGCAAAGTATTGAAGCTGTCGGGTTGAAATCGAGTACAATCGAGCATAATTTGGCGCATGTCGAAGACATCAGATTGTTGAAGTCGGAATCGGGTGATTTGGCGCATTTGCGGTCTTCAACATCGGTTTATCGAAGTTGCAATGGAGTCTGGTCGGTTGAAATTGAGTACAATCGAGAGTTTGGAGCAGACGACGCTAGTGTAGAATTGCCCAACGCCATCATCTCGCCTCTTCTGATTCCTCGCGCCTTACATGTATCTCTTTAATCTCAATTTCTGAGTTCCTGTTAGACCCTCTCAATCAATGTTGCGTGTTCAAATTTGGTGTTATTGTTTGTCTGTAAGTATAACAATACCCCCTCAAGCAATGTTTCTGATTTCCTGTAAGTATAACAAACCAACAATACCAAATTTGGTGGTATTGTTTGCGTGTTCAAATTTAGACCTTTCAATTTCTGATTTCCTTATTTCCTGTTAGACCTCTTAATCTCAAATTCTGATTTCCTGAACATCGGATTGTTGAAGTTCAGATTTGGAAAAATGATTCCTCTTTTGTTAGTAGCTGCTGTCATTTGTTAGCTTTTACATGTGTTATGTGGAAGTAAGTATAACAGCGTGTAGGTGGTATTGTTTGTCTGTAAGTTGTGTGTTCAATTTTGATGGTATTGTTTGTCTGAGCAGTTACCTCATTTGCGGTTTTCAAGTTCAGGTTTCAAATTCTGGTTAGAAAAGTATTAAGTTGACTTATCAGGTCAAACTTTGGTTTATATGTGATGAAATAGTTCGATTTTTCCCATTTTGTCGAGTTTAGTTTCAAGGCTAAGAATAAACCTATGTAAGCCACTGTTCAAATAAGCCTCATGTTAATGGAGTTGTTGATTTGTACAATTGCAGGTTCAACATTGAAGTCGTGAAGTCGAACCGGGCAAGTTTCTTCGCAGCATAGACCTTATTACAGATGCTTATAAACTATGTTCACAAATCGTATAAACCAGATGGGACTCATGTAGCTGTTGGGAAGCGGGTACAACTATGTTGAGCCTTAATGTTCACCAAAGTTGGATCAAAGGACCACAAATAGCTATGTAGTTTACAATATAGCAATGAATTGTCAAACTACATTAGAAATTACAGTGTACTTTTGAATTAGCACATTTGAAACAACTAATTATAAAATATAACATTTACCAAATGTTATATTACTGTTATTAAGGTCTTTTCGAAGAATAGTGTTGGTGGTATATAGGTTCCCTTCGCAACCCGCTTCGTCTTCCTCTCTCTCATCAGTTCCATTTACGTCTTTCACAGAGATCTTGCTCCCAACTTCGGCTTTCACAACCATCAAATGCACCACAGGTAAATCCGCAAATGCTTTCATTTCTACTTCAAAATGGCTTAAGGTCTATTTTAATCGGGTTCCCAGAGAAGCGTTTTTTGTTAATATTTGTTTTTATTTGCTTCTATATGTTATCATGTGTTAATATTTGTTAATATTTGTTAATATTTGTTTTTATGATTAAGATTTGTTTTTTAAATATAAGATCCGGGTAAATATAACTTATATCTGCAAATGAAGAACAAATGTTGAACCCGTAGGAACCCCCCCTGTTTTTTCTTGAAATCTTATCTATTTTTCCTTGATTTCCTAGGTTAGGATTTTTGTAATCCCGTTTCTGTTAATGCAAAATCGTTCCAAATGATCTATTTCTCATATATTCTTTCAGATTTATAAGGGAATCTCTGGTATCTGTTCACTTTAAAGAACTCATTACAAACTATTCTTCATGGTTGTGTTTATGTTTGTCTTTTTTCTATGAATTTGTTCATTTAGAAAATTGTGTTTTGCAGGAAAATTAGACATTGTTGTCAAACAATCATGGGTTGTTTTGCTTATAAAAGTTAGGAGTTGTTGGTATTGGTTGTTGGAAGGTAACCTTTTATTAGTTGTTGTTTGTTGCTAACAAGGTTAGATTGCTAAGAAAGGTCACTTTTATTAGTTGTTGTTTGTTGCTGTGAAGTGTAGTACCGTACAATCCTATTTTCTTTCCCTACGATAAATTTACATTTTAAATAGAAAGCACCCATTAATGTAAATTTATCTATGTGGATTCATGTCACCTGCAAATAAGTCCTGCGTGAGAACTATTGCAAACATAGAAGAAGAGTTTCTATAGGGGTATTCTGATACTCTCATTTTAAAAAGAAAGCACCCTTTAATACATCATACTATTAATAAATTCCAATTATAGCATTGTACTTAACACTTTTTTCTTAGTAAAACATTGTACGTAGAAATTTTTAGCAAGTTATAGCATGTGAAAAATGCTTTCTTTGTAGTTTTTTCTTGCATACTGACATTAAAGTAGAGTGGAAAAAGATCATTTGAAAGTGAGATGCTATATTAGACAACAACATGAAAGTGTTTTTTTTTTTTTTTTTTGCATTTAGCCCAATCAGGGGCAAATGCAAGAAATAGCAATATAATTTCATATTGTTGTCTAATATAACATCTTACTTTCATTTCTTATTCTTTTTTTATTTTTATACTTCTTTTCTTATTAAACCATTGTACGTAGAAAGTACAATATTATTGTGGATAAAACTTTATCAGTAATCAAAACTCAAAAGTAAAGTACAATGCTTTTCTTTGCAATTTCCCTTAATTTATTTGTTTGATTGCTGACTAGACACCATCAATGGGAAGAATAACAAGTGAACCTAAGTTTTTGAAATACCCTCCGAGCAACAAAATGGTGATACAAATAATGAGATTTGTGACCTTTCAACATAAGCATAAAAATGATCCTTATGGAAGGGAAGCTAAACAGTTATTTCTTAAATTTCCGCCGCAACGCGCGGTTTTAAAACCTCGTTAACTAGTAAAAGAGAAAATATAAGTATATACTAATATCTTAAATAAGGAATAATGAATAGGAAAAAAGAAAAAGAAAAAGAAAAAGAAAAAGAAAGTATGTCTTGTCTGTATTTGGGATTAGATACCATTTTCCACTACACACGCCAACACATTAATTCCGTTGTCCATTACACACGCCAACAAATTAATATCCTTGTTACCTGTTATATATTGAGCCTCTCTTTGTTCCAGCATCTCATAGAAGGCATCAATTCGTCACTTTCTTTCACCATTCATCAACTCTCCCTCTCTCTTCTCAACAGTGAAAATGGCCGAAGCTTTAGTCACAATTGCAGCCGAGGCGATACTGAAAAAGGTGTTGTCTATTGCTGCCGGTGAACTTGCCATTGCCTGGGGTTACCAGGAAAAGCTGACCATCCTTCAAACAACATTGGACCTGATTCGTGCCAAGTTGCGCGATGCGGAGAGACAAAAGGGAACAGAGGCTGTGATGGTGTGGCTGAAGCAGCTAAAAGATGTAGTGGGCGAAGCTGATGATGTGTTGGATGAGGTTCATTACGAAATGCTGAGGCGTGAAATAAAGAAACGAGATCGGATGGCAACAAACGTAGCGTACCTTCCAAGCATGAAAAAGCTTTCATTTCGCTGGCAAATGAGTCGTAAAATAAAAAACGTCAATGAAAGGTTGCTTAAGATCAATACAGAAGCAAACCGCTTAGGACTGCAAAATGAACACCCTGCTGGTCCGGTTGTAGAACGTCTCTATTGGAGGGAGACCGTTCCAAATCCAGAAGAATTTAAAATTGTTGGGCGGGATGATGATAAACTACGCATCATTGAACTTTTAACCCAATCAAGAAAAGAAGAAAAACTTACAATTGTTCCCATTGTAGGAATGGGCGGGGCTGGGAAGACCACTTTCGATAAGTTGGTCTACAATGATGAAAAAATAGACCAACATTTTAGTGTTAAAGCATGGCTGTGTGTGTCGGTTAAGGTTGACATCAACACACTTCTCGCAAACATCTATGAATCATTTACCAAAAATAAGCCAACCTCATATTTTAGGGTCAATTTAATTAAGAGTCTTGAAGAGGAGTTGGCATCAAAAAGATATTTGCTCGTCTTGGATGATGTTTGGGATGAAGAGGGGCCATATTGGGAAGATTTTAGGAGATGCATGCTACATGTAAACTCAAAAAATGGAAGTGGCATTCTTGTCACTACCCGGAAACAAGACATCGGAACTACTGGTATGAAGACGAATTCATGTCATTTAAAAGATCTCTCTGATGATCATTGTTGGGACATCTTTAGAGAAAGGGCGTTTATGGCAGGAAAAACACCATCACCAGAACTGGAGAAGATAGGCCGTGAGATTGTGAAAAAGTGTGGTGGTTTACCATTGCTATTACATGTAATAGGTGGCATGTTGGCAAATTACAAAGACAAAGAGAAGTGGTTGTACATTAAAAATAGCAAGGTGTGGGATCTAGAAGAAGAAAGGGAAAGAGTTCAAAAGAGTTTGGAACTGAGCTTTGATAATCTCCCCGATTCTATTGCCAAGCAATGCATTGCATATTGTTCCACCTTTGAGAAAGATACAATCATGAAAAAGAAAGAACTAATCCGATTGTGGATGGCGTTAGGATTGGTTCAAGCAGATGAAGCTATAAACAAGGATATGGAGGATGTGGGAAGTGATATTTTTCATATTTTGGTTACCAATTCGTTGTGCCAAGTTATTGAAAGGGACGAGTATGGTCACATCACTCGTTGTAATATGCATGATCTAGTGCATGATCTTTTGTTATCACTTTCGAAACATGACAGCTTATGTCTGAGGGTTGCGACGAATGATGATATTGCTCGTATCCCACAGGTTAAACATCTTGCTTTTTATGGAGAACAACATCCTGCTTTTGACAGAGAAGGCAGATATTATGAATACAATGTCAAGGTTTCTATGCTCACTAAGGAATATGATGGTTAGAACTTTGCATACATTGTTTTTCAGGGGTGAAGTTGAAAAGAAGGTTTCATTTCAACGATTCAAGTTCATGCGAGTCCTACAACTCAAAAGATGTAGCATAAAGAAGATAGACAATTCAATTGGACAGTTGGTGCATCTCAGGTATCTTGATTTGTCATATACAAAGATTGATGTTCTTCCAGAATCTATTGGTAAATTATACCACTTGCAAACTCTGAAGTTGCAAGGTTGCGAGGATCTTAAGAAGTTTCCAAAATCCATGAGAAATTTGATAAGCCTACGACATTGCAAGTCACAAAACAGCATTCCAGCCAATATTGTGGGACAACTGACCTCTCTTAGAACATTAAAACCCTCCTTCAATGTTTTTAGAAAAAAGGGACATGGAGTTGAAGAGCTAAGCCGTCTAAAACACATTGGTGGAAAGCTCTGTATTACCAATCTAGAAAATGTTAGGAGCAAAGAGGATGCTGTCAAGGCAGATTTATTTGGAAAGAAGAATTTATACGAGATTGAATTTCATTGGAGTAGAAATGATGATGGTGCCAATAGAAACGAAAAGGATGTTTTGGAAGGATTGCAACCCCATGGAGGTGTGAGAATATTGAGAATTAACAACTTTTCTGGTGATAACTTTCCGGACTGGGTAATGACGATGGCAATTAACATTGATGGGAAAGGGACACCCCTTAACAAACTCGTGTCAATCACACTAAGTGGATGTAGCAGCTGCCTCTCTTTTCCAAGGCTTGAGCACCTACCACATCTTCGTGATCTTTGTTTATCGGAAATGGACAGCCTGGCATGCTTAAAGAGTTCCTTAGGTGACGGCGATGATGTTACTGGATCGACAAAACCTTTGTCTCCATCGTTGAGATCGCTCACACTATTTGCTATGGAAAGACTTGAAAAGTGGATAGATGGAGCATCCAACAGCTCAAAAATGATATCACCTGTCCTCGAGATATTGACTATGTTTCATTGCCCAAAGATTATTTTCTTAGATGAATGCCTTCCCCATCCTCTTGTTTACTTAGATATACAGAGCTGCTCAGGCCTAGTGTCCATTAACAGCATACAAGGCCTTACATCTCTCAAATATTTAGTAATCAATGACTATCCCAGTCTTTCAGGAATAACCAATTTGCCCAACCAGTGTCGTTTGTTGAAGACTTTGAAAATTACCAAATGCAACAAACTGACTTCCTTGCCTCATGATATATTTGACTGTTTTTCCTTCTTAAACGAGTTGGCACTTGGTCCGTTCTCGGAGGAGCTCGATTCTTTCCCGAGTCTCCAAGGCATTGAGAAGTTAAGGAACCACCTTCGCTCGTTGGAACTGATAGGTTGGGACCATTGGAAGTCAATACCAGAAGTGATACAACACCTCACTTCACTGTCTCAGGTAATCATAATAGGATTTGGAGTACAAGAACCGCCTATATGGTTAACCAACATGTCATCTATCCAACAATTATTTTTCAATGGTTGGCTTAGATAAATAAACTGTTACACGAGAAGCAAGTGCTTCCATCTATCTAGCAGCAATATGATTGTATCACTCATTCCTCCTCATGCTCAATAATAAACTCTCCTCACTTCACTTAGACTTTTTTCTTCTTCCATTATAAGAGGCAAGAACAAAAATATGTAAAAGTTCAAATATTCTATAAATTTGATGTTTACACTTTTATTAGATATCGCAAAGCTCTTCTATAACTAGCTTATGAGTTACAACAGTGATTGACCAATTCAACAACAGTCAGCTTTGCTTAGTATCCTTTCATAATTCATCATTTTACCAATTCATTGCATGAGGGCTCTCGTTCATTATAACTGATTTGTACAATACAACTAACTAGTGGGATGGCCAGCATAAGCATGTTGCAACAGGTTTATTAAGTCTATACTTTTGACGATATTTCTATAATTTCTATGAAACATAGAGAGCAATTCTGTTAATTCGTTATTAGACAGGGACCATTTCTGAAAATTTATGAAACATAAGGATCATTATTCTAAATTTGCTATTAGACGATGGCCATACCTATAATTCTGTCAAAAACAAAGACAACTTCTGGAATTTTGCAATAAGCGGAGATTATTTTGTAGTTTTTTTAAATAGAAGAACAATTTTGCTAAAATTTTGAAACAGAATGATACTTTCTGTAAATTTGCTATCAGAAAAGAACCATTATTGTAGTTTTGTGAAACACATAGACTGTTTTTTTAAAGTTGGTATTAGGCATGGACCATCGATATGGCTTCATGAAACAGATACCAATTTCTTAATTATTCTATAAAATAGGGACCATTTGTGTGAATCAAGCACATTTTCCTAAATGTGCCTGATAATTAGTTATAGTTATATAATTTCTGAAGTGCAATATAAGATTTTAAAATCTCTCATATTTCAATATGTTGATCCGCATAAACCATCAGTATAATGTTCCTCAGGATTATATACTTATCAATGATGTCAATATTTTTAATTTCAATGATGTGTTAAGTTTAATATCTTCCAAACACAAATACCGGTTAAGATGTAATGTTTGAATGGGTTTAGAATTTATTGGATGGTACTGGACTTGGCAATCCTCGGAAATGGATCTGGTGGGTTTGTCATCTCAATAATTTATAAATGATAGCTTAATATGAGTGATTCCTTTGTCTTGGTTAACAACCCTTAACTTTCTAATCCTTCAACTTTATACCAATTAATTGCTTGGTACTTTTAAAACAGGGTGCTCTATCTCTAGTTAATATGTGATCTACAACAAACAAAAGAATGAGTGCTTAAATAAAATTTCAGCATTTTTAGCAATTTATGAAGCCATGTTTTAAGTTATTACAAATTTATACAACAATTTAGTAAACTATAGCATAAACGGGTATCAATATGAAAAATGGCTACATCAATAGGTAAAAATATGTAATGTCACTAAAAAAATAAGTGTTTTACCATCATATTAAGACCATTAAGGAAAAAAAAAACATCCCCAAATATGCATGAATGAAATGACATATTCTAGTAACATTCAGGTATTGATTCAATCTCTAATTAAAACTGCAAACTGAAAGTTAAAGTACCTTTATCTTTGGCAATATGATATTGATCATTCCAAAGTCATTCAGCGAGGCTCTCTACTTGTGTACAATGAGGTTTCTTCCCCAAGAACTGCTCACCCACTTGTTCTTAACATCTACAATTAATCAATATTCATATATTAAACAAGACACGAGAACAACATGTCAGGTGCATTCACAAGAACCTATCAATCTAATAAATTTGGGGAACAAGGAGAAAGGTTTTATGTGATTCTCGATGTAAGCTGTATATGAAGAGGAACAATAGCACTAACACATTTTTCGATGCTCACGTGGTCTTATCTGCCTTGATATTGATGTGATCTCAATAACCTTTCTTTCAAAGGCGGCTGTCATTCTCGAGAAATGGTTTGCTGGGGAAGCGCAGGGGAGGGGGGCAGCCAAAACCACCAGAGAGATAGGGCTCAGAAGTACTATTTTGAAAACCAGGACCAACCGTTCAACCGGTAACCTGTTAGCTTGCCAGTTTTTTAACCTCCCCCTTGAAAACAGCCAGTTTTCTAAGAACCACAGTCGAACCAGCTATACACCGGTTTTTTATAAAAAATCATTTAAAAGTTTTAACTCATTTGTAAACTTTTAAATAATAAGGATCATGCTAATGCTCATTATAAATAAGAAGCCTTTATAGCCAAAGTCGCCAAACTATCAACCCAAAGGGGAGTTACAGCCAAAAGTAAAGGCTGAATTTAAATTTACTCCCACTGTCTTTTATAAAGCTTCCCTCTCTCATTAAATTCACGTTTATTATCGATGTGGGACGAAAGTTGGGGATAGTTTGAGACGCTTTTCTTGAGTAAAATATATTTTGATCCTTTGTTAATAAACGTTATATATATATATATATATATATATATATATATATATATATATATATATATATATATATACACACACACACACACACACACACACACACACACACACACACACTTGTGTACCCGCACAATGTGGCGGAACACAAATTGTCGTAAATCAAAAATAAAATTGGTGCATTGGATCGGACTTAGAATATTTACTTTGTTAGTGACATGAAATTAGTCTGAAATAGTATTCATTTAATCGAAAATGAAGTATTTTAATATGATGATGTCTTTTTTAAAAAATACATCAAAAATTGATTAGAAAGAGACAATGTCATATTCTTTTACTTATTTTTGTCATTTAACCTTACTTTTTTTGTCAATGTGATTACTAGTTACGGTTGTTGTTCATGAGTCAAGTGTCATCTTCAGTGACTTAACTCTTACTCAATCAGCAAATATCAAACAACTCCTTACTTTCATTAACAACCCAACAAAATCTACTTTTTATCATTATAAAAAAATAAAAATAAAAAACTATGTCAATGTTAATCTTTATTTGTAGAGAAAAACAATTTATAAATTGTAATATGATTTTTAATTTTTGATTATAAGAAATTATCATATATGTGGTGTGAAAAACGACAGAAGCATCTGCAGATCAATGTTGGATTAAGTCCACTTTGTTGATTGTAGTATCCAGATCGACGCTATAAGAGATTTCTGTTTCAGATTTTTCTATGAAGTTCGTGTTTCAAATTTGGATGGTGTGAGATTTGTGTTTGGGTTTAATTTTCAGATTAGGATTTAGGTTTGATTTTCAGATTTGGGTTTGATTTTTAGATGAGGTTTTAGGTTTGATTTTCAAAGAGGAAGGTGGTGGATCATGGTGGTACTGGTTAAACTTCATGAATTTGAATGGATTCAAGGTTTGAGGCGGGGTGTTAACTTTTCTTAGATGAAGAACACCATTGGCTAAAGATTCTGATGAAAGAATGTTTGGTGAACCAGTGAGGGAAGAAAGAATGTTTGGGTGATCTAGTGTGGGTAATGGGGGAAGCTGTAGAGAGGAAGGGGAGAGAGTGGTATGTTAGTGGAGAGATGATGGTGGTGGGTGGTTTTGCAGATCGGAGAACAAGGGGAAAGAGAGAAAAAGTGAGGCAGGTGAAGGAGGAAGGAGAGAGAGAGAGAGAGAGAGAGAGAGAGAGAGAGAGAGAGAGAGAGAGAGAGAGAGAGAGAGAGACTTTTTTTTCTTTTTCTTTTTTAAATTAAATAACAATAAATAATATAAAGCAGTTTTTATAATAAACAATAAAAGAAAATGAATAAGGGTAAAATTGTCTTTTTATGTCCATTAGGGACCAAATGCGCAACAAAACCAAACAGTAAGGATAGTCCGAGTTTAAAAAAATTAGGGACCAGACGCGCAAATTACCCCAAACCACAGGGACCATCCGTGTAATTTACTCTAAAGTTTTAAAAAACTAATTAATAATAGTCATTTTGCACACCATGTGCCACGTATTCTAAATACTTGAAAGAAGATTAAATGGTGTCTCATCATTTAATGTCGAATTTTGTTGCTTTATTAAACACCAAAAACTGTAAAATCATAAAACAACACAACAATACCTGTAGAGAGCTAAGAGCAATATTTGATGATTTCGATTAACAAACCTAAAAGATGGTGGTTGTGAAAATCCAATACAAATCAATGATAATAATTGATAAGAAAACTTGAGTTGGAGTAGGAGATAAGTTTTACAGATCTTACCTATGTCATTAGGCTATACTGAGTGGGGGGTGGAAACGTTGGCGGCATCCGAGTTGGCGGGTGTTGCCGGCGGCAAACACCGCCCCGTGACCGCGGCAAGGAGCCAGCGGCATCATATCCCTTTGCCGCGTTCTCTCTCTTCTCTTTCTTCTCTCTTCTGTCTCTCTTGTATCTTTCTTTCCTCTCTTCTTCGGCGCCTCACCACAACTCCACTATCATCACCGGCGGCAAAGAGGGTTTGAAGCTGATGTGGAGGGTGTGCCGCCGGCAACCACTCCACACAGCCTTACTAATGGATGAGAAGACCTATTTTGTTATACAAGCATCTGTCATTGTCATCAATCTCTTTCAACCCACCCTCTGATAGCTTTAACATTGTCATCAATCTCTTTCAACCCAACCGACAGGGGTTTCACTGCCTTTTTCCACAAATTGAAAACCGAAATAAAATCCATGATAGCTTTAACATTTTCATGCATTCATTTAGAAAACTTTTTCATAAAAAATCAATGATTTCAGGAATAAAATCCTAATTAGGTATATTTTTCATTATATAATGTCCTACTAAGAAAAAAAGTTTGATGTTATAAGACAACTTACAGAAGCTCTTTTAGATGTTTTATCTTCCTTAAATAATTAAATTGAACCAGGATGCAGCCCTAAAGGAACCATATCTTCCTGCATTCAACTCAAAAAAAAAATAATAAATAAAAAATAATAAAATAATAAAAAAAATAATAAAGAGCTAAAACACAAAAAAAAATATGTAACTGTACTACAAAAATAATATTTTAACCATCTCCTGATGGCCTAGTGGTTACGACTCTTGCCCCTCATAGAGGAGGTCCAGGGTTCAATTCCCACAGGTTTCAATCAAGGATGGCCACCGGTCTCCCCATTGGGGATGTTTTAAAAGGGAGCACGGGCACTACCGGGGTTCAGTGCACCCCGGAGGTTGGCTCAGCTGGGTCATCCAAAGGATGGGTTAGTTGGGTTCCTCCGTTACCAAAAAAAATAAAAATCAAAAATAAAAATAAAAATAAAAAAATAAAGAGCTAAAACACAAAAAAAATATGTAACTGTACTACAAAAATAATATTTTACCATCATTAAGTCCATTAAGGAAAAAAAATCATCCTAAATATGCATGAATGAAAAGCCATGTTCTAGCAACATTCTGGTATTACAGAAAGTTAAGTTACGAATTATCTTTGCCAACATGATATTAATCCTGTCAAAGTCATTGAGTGAGGTCCTCCTACTCTGGACAATGAGTCCTGTAAACAAACCCAAAACATTTCTGAAGTATGTTCCTACTAATTTGAACATGGTAAAGGTCAAATCACTAAATTAACATGGCTATGTGATAATCAAAATGTTGGATTTTACAACAACCAAAGGTCCTAATAAATGAAACATGGTTGCAATAGCCAAAGTACAAATTTGCTCACTATGAGTCCTAATTTAACCTTGCTCAAAAACTATAAAACCGAACATCATCCTGTGGAAAATGCGAATTAGGGCTTCAGAGTATAATGAAATCACACAATACAGAGGTATATTATGTGAGAAGGAAATACAATCACGCGTATTCAAAAATTATATCATTCAAATCTGCAATTCCCTCACTCTAAATCGCGAAATCGGAATGCCGAAATCAGTCACGACGTCCAAATGTCAAGTAAATTTGGGAACAAGGAGAAATTTTTTTACATGATTCTCGATGAAAGAGATAGATGAACAGGCACAATAGCACTAACACATTTTTTTCGATGCTCAGATGGCCTTATCTGCGTTGATGTCGATGTGATCTTAATACCCCTTCTAAAGTCCCTTCAACAAATTAAAACAGAATTCGGAAGCAAGTCGTACAACTCGAGAAATGGGTTGCCGGATGTGAATGAAGCACCGCAGGGGAGAAGGAAATTGCCAGACAGATAGGGCTCAGAAGGGTAATTGGAAATGCGAATCGGTTTTATTTTTAAAATTAAGCCAATATTTTATGGGATTTTGTAGGAATATTAATGCGGAATAAAAAATGGTTTGATAAAAAAATCAAATGTGATTAAACTTATTTTTATATTTTTCAAAAATTAATTAAAAGTTTTTTTATCGTAATTATATTTTAAGATCTTTATGATATTTTTTATTTTGTAAGCAGTTTTAGATAAAAATATTTATTTGTTACTTACTAATAACATATTTAACAAAATGTTGTATGGTTATATACAATTTTATTTCATAATAAATCTTTATTTATTATTTTAAACTAATATTTTTTTATTTATCGTTTTAATTACATTTTATTTTTCTATTTATGCATAATAAACAATATGTTTAAATTACTTATTCTATTTTTTCGAGTCAACCAAACATAACAATAAAATATAAATGATTTTGTCACAATGACTCAAACATCAACCATCGACAATCCAAGTGCCGCCTTTAGTCCACTTCGCCCCCATTTTCATTAACAAGGATCTCTAGACCTGATGCTTATGAAGAAAATAAGGCAAATGTCTAAGTCTATCGACCGCTTTCTAAAAATTAATCCAATGACCTAAATAACTAACTTTGCAATATGTCATCTTCAAAATCTATGGACCATCTACGAATCAATGGTTCTAGCATTTTTTTTACCATTTCATAGATAAAATAATGACATCATCTGCGAATGATAACGCTATATGCGAAATCGTCGATATTTTGATATGTGTCTATAAAATTTTATTTTATTATGTAATATTTAATTCTAGCACTATTAGAAAATTCGGTTTCAGAGAGGGATTAGACAAGGAAATTTTCCGTAGCTAATCAGAGAAGGAATAGAGAGGGATCGGTGACGAAATTCGTTAGGGTGTAGGATTAGAAAGGGAATTGAGACGCATCATCGACATAAAATCGGCTCAATCTAATATGTCGTAGATTTTTACGCATAGCTAAGGAATCAGACACGGATGTCAAGATTGGGTCCCTCCAATCTCCTTATTACCCGACTACTTGCTGAATCCATCGCTAGTCCATCGATGTATATGGCGCAATAATCCTGATTTCAGCCAAATCATTTTTCTGTCCCCTCAAAAGTTTCACTTCCGCCCAAATCGGTGACAATTTCCATCTGGTTCTCTAACCTAATTTCACCCCGAAAATCAACACCTCGAAGATGAAGTGATGAAGGCAATGAAGTTGTTGGAATACGATAGCATAAAACAACGCAGCGGAAACAGAAATCAAAATCGTATTCAACCAGGATCACAGAATCATGCACACTTTTGTAACTGTAAAATCAAGAGGGTTCAAGACATACCTTTTAAATCTCAGATCTGATTTTGTTAGGATGATGAGAGCCCAAAGTAGAACTCCTCTAATGTAATCGCACCCAAGACAACGATCCAGCTCCCGTTGATGTAGTATATACCTTTGCTTGAAGTTTTAGCACGTAATACTTAGGGTTTTGAAAGAAATCGGCCGTATACTAAGGGGTGGGAAGAGGGTGAAGAAAATTAGAGTTTTGGCAGCCCTTACAACTCAGATCTAGGGTTGTATTTATAGTGCTCCTCATCCTTATCCCCTCCCTTGTGGATATTTCACTTTGGTCCTTTATCCTTATTAAGTTTCTAATTAATATACCTTTACTTTGGTATATTAATAAACTTAACCATTAAGTTTCTAATTAATATACCTTTACTTTGATATATTAATAAACTTAACCCCTCAAGTTTATTTTCGATCTCTTTTAGCTAAATCGTCTCTTGCGTGTAACCCAAAAGGACCCTACTATTTATAGTAATATTACCAACTTGTTATAACGATGGGCATATAACCAACAGTCTCCCACTTGCACTTGTTATAACACCTATATGGTCTAATATTCTCTAACCTAGTAAGGTGTATGTCATCCAAGACAAGTGTCGTGTTCATCTAATAAAATAGCCCTTAGGCAAGTGATCAAATATTCCTTTGTTCTACAAGATATCCTTATGAACGTCTGACATGGAATTATGTCAGTCTCAAACATTCAAAATTATGTTTCCCGATAGAGATTTGTGATGACCACAACAAACTGCACTATTGATTCTATATCAATTCAGTCTCGGTACGGCCGTACACTTGCTGTCAGCACCAAATCATCGAGGGGCCCATGGATATCGCTTCTCCTGTTAGGGCAGAAGGAACAAATAAACTTTGACTACACGGATCTCACCTACTCATCATGTCATACCTGTTCCCTGTATGGCTGCCAGTTACGGACAACGTTGGAGAAAACCAAGGCACAACAGACTGCAAGACAAAGAATCAATGCATCTCCGCTTGAAGAATATAAGATATTACCATCTTAGAATTACTCATGACAGATTCCATGAAGTAATCTCTAAGTGCAGGTTACTCCAATACTTAATCCCTATTAAGTACACTGTACACATGAGAATTAGTGCATCTCCATGCTATGCCCATCTCTATGGACAATTTACCAATTCCTCATGTCAGTCTTGAATCAATACTTACTCCCAAAAGTATGACCGACTATGGACAGTTTGAATAATAATTAAATTATTCAGGAAGTCAATAAAACACGCAAAATCGGAACACAATGATAAACTAATGAAATGACTGCCTTTATGCATATATTATGTTCTCCACATAATAATCTTCATATCAGATAGAGTTTTTCATTGCTTAAGTTCCCAATACAAATCAAACTATACTAACTTCACTCAAAGTCAATTCATTTGCATATCTAATGCATATGGACTTAGCATGATCGACCTTGCTTAGTCCGAGACATTGACTTAGTGATCAGATCAGCTATTTTGCCTCATCCGATATAGCTCTATTAACTGAGATGTCTCTTTTGGTAAGAACCCGGATCCTGACTGTGTACAAGAACCGTTTCTATTAGTTTTGGAAGCTACTATCAGTGTGCTTCTTTACACTGAGTTCTCCCATACTATAATAAATCAAGAATATCTTAAACATTTAAGATACTTCGTGACTTCCATCCATTTGACTTTTGCCAGGATTAGCCTAATGTCAAATCATCATGCTCAAGGCATATGATACATTAGGTCTCGTACATTATGCGATTGATCCATATGCAAGTGCATACGGGACTCAACTTATCTCATCCAGGATCTTAATGGAACTAGGACTCTGAGTTTCACTCAGTCCTAAACCCTGATACAGAAACTTGAATCCCTTATAGGAGTCTTGTATCTCTAGATCCGACTGCTCATGTACTCTAGCTTATCCTTATGAAGCACTTAGTTCTATCTCCATAGATCATGATGCTTCATATGCAATAGGTCACTCCTATGTCATTTGTAGCATAACAATTCTCATTCATTTATGATTTCTCGATATAGGGACGTTTACATGAGAACTTTGCTATCTGCATACAACATAGGTTGGACTTCAGTGCTCCCACTAGCACTGACATTTACATAGTTCACTTTTGTTTCCAAAATCCCTATGAAGCACTTAATTCTATCTCCATAGATCAAAATGCTTCATGCGCATTAAGTCTCTCCTGTGTCATTTATAGCATAGCAATTCTCATTTATTTCATATTTCTCGAGATAGGGACATTTACGTGAGAACTTTGCTATCTGCGTACGACATAGGTTAGACTTCAATGCTCCCACTAGCTCTGACATATACACATGGCTCATCTTCACTTCTCGAAAATCCAAACTTTTTGATTTTCTCATCGAAGTAGAGATTCCGGCTGCAAGATGCTTGTTTGAGTCCATAAATCGACTTCACAAGTTTACACACTCTATTGGGATATTTGGATTGTACAAAACCCTCTGGTTGTGTCATACACACATCTTCTGAAAGTTTTCCGTTAAAGAAAGCGGTTTTTACATCCATTTGCCATATTTCGTAGTCATAAAATGCTGCAGTGACAAACAATATCCTAATATATTTAATCATCACCACTGGTGAAAAAGTTTCCGCATAATCAATCCCTTGGGTTTGAGTATAACCCTTTGCCACCAGTCTGGCCTTGTATGTGTGTACCTTTCCATCCACGTCTGTCTTCTTCTTGAAGACCCATTTACTCTAACTGTTTTAAGGTCAGGTGTTTGATCAACCAGGTTCCAAACTTGGTTATCATACATGGATTTCATCTCGCTCTCCATCATCTCTTTCCTTAAGGCAACCCAAGGGGCCTGCCACGACTTCCGATAATTGGTAGGGTCACAATGATCCACCAGACATTCATCACCTTCGTCAACATGTAATTCATGAAAATCAGGTGTATGAAGTCCTTTATCAGTTTCTCGAACAGGAGATGGAGTTATGTCAGATTCCTCAGCAAACTCTTACTGAGTCTCAACAGGTTTTACTACCTCTGGTTGAGTGCTAGTGCCAACATCAGGCTCTTTGATCCTTTGAGTCTCATCAAGATCAGTCAGGCTCCCACTGATTTCTTGAATACCAGCTTCCTATCATAGAAGACTGCCATTTATACAACATCATAATATTGTCAAAATGCTTATTATATCCAAGTACTCTAATGGAATAACACTTCTGTTAATCGGCATCCTCTGAGCTACACGGTAAACCGTAAGTCTCAAGACCCTAAATTTCTAAATATGCTAGTGAAGAAACATCTACACTCCATATTTCTCAGAAAGTGTTTATAGAACCTTTTGTGGTTGTGCAAGGGTTAGGACTCTATTGTCTCTAAGGTTTAACCTCAGACATAGATTGGAAGCATAATACAATCCATCATAAGTCGAACCTTTATGTTCGATTATAACTCAGACACACCATACGATGCTCGTAGCGTTCTAACTGGATTTGACTGTTGAAACAATTTTCACAGTCCATTAGATGATTGTATAATCTTTTACTAAGAAACTCTTTATCCGCACTTGGATTTAGAATTCTCATCCTTTGCTCATTTGATTCAATACTCTGTTCTTGAAATACTGATCACCATATAGGTTTCAAACTCAATAGAGTATTTTAGACGGTTTAGTGGAAAACTGAACGGTCCAAATACATTAGATGTACAAGGTCCAACAGATTCTCAGCCTTTGCCCACAATAACTTGTGGGCAGTGCATAGTTATCTCTCTATGTAGACAAGAATAGCAGTTATCATAAGACTTTTAGTCAAATGATCTCCAGAATCCTATCCATCTGGAGTTCTGGTAGCTTCTTTCAAGTATACAAAACTAGACAATTCCACTCATACCATTAATCCAAACATTTGGATTCTCTTGAATCAATCTTTTCGAACTATTGTTGTGAACCAGTTCTCATAGATGTAATGACCATAACTTTGTTTCAAAATAACTTTTATTTAAAACAACATTTATTTAAACCAAGTCAAAACCATCTGATGAAACAATGTTCACATCAATAATCTTCAAATTGCAAAACCATAAACTAAAACACTATAGAGAAGTTGGTTCCTAATCCTATGGATGAAAGCAAGCTGCTTGTAGTCCATGATTCGATCCAGCTCTCCATGGTTTGTACCTCTGCTTTATTCCAGTCTCTGCCCATTAAAATGGCAATACTGGTCATAAGCAAAGCACTTATGGGATTACAAATATACCTGAAGTGCCATACTCTTTGGCTTGCAACTACTTCTATTGCGTCAGATATCTTGAGCATTTATGCCTTCCATGTCCCACATCCTTTCAGTGGAAACAAAATCTTCCTCAAGATTTCAGTATTGAGGTTTCTTTAGGAAAATCATTCCCTTGGTAGGGTTTGTCCTATTCCTTTTGACACCTCCTTTAGGAACTGTGGTGTTGGATTCCCTAGCCATGTAAAGTTCTACTTTCCTCAACATGCTATGTAATCTCTCGAATGGTCCTTTTAAGTTCTATATAATGAAGTCCAGAATGAACTAATCATAAGAACTAGTCAACGAGTTAAGGACAATGTCCGTGACTAACTCCCGACTTGTTGGAAATCCCAACCTCCACATTTGGTCAACGTACCCTCTTATGCTAAACACATGGGTATTGACTTTACATCCTAGTAACAGCCTACATCCAAATAATGCTTTCATGACTTTGAATCGTTCCCATTTAACCTGCTCTTGGATCATGTCCTTAAGCCGGTTAATCATGTCAAAGCACCAAGACCCCACAATCTTCTTTGAAGCTCGGGAATCATAGTGTCTAACATGAAACGAGCAACCTTATTCGAATCATTTAGACGTCTAAGATGATTAACCGTCTATTTCAGCACTAGTGGATCTGGCTGGATAATCCATAGGAACTTGTTCCTCAATCATATAAAATTTTCCCTCGATATTGAGTACTCTTCTCAAGTTCTGGAACCAACACGCATAATCTATGCCGTTGAACTTACTTTGATCGAGGAAGCCACGCAGTAAAAAAACTTGTAACTTTCAAACTTTCTTTAGTTGACATCTAAAATAGAGTTTTGTTTAGTTTGATTAACCCTTAATAAATTAATTACCCATAAAATTATTTTACTTAAGGCTAGAATCCATATTTCGCTTATGGTGGTGAAGAGGTATGCCGTAGTCACCCCCAGAAGTTATTTAGGTAGGCAATACTCTTTTGCCAACTTCAATCTCTATGAAGCTTCTAGGCCTTTTGGGATTCATTGAATCTGATCAATGGCATGTTTAATCCCATCATGCTCATCCTCTCTCTCGTGATGGGTATGCCGCGGATCACGAGTTTGGATGGTAAATCGACCACGAAGACCCACGTGACACCCGGCTCATGATTCATGAGTTATCGCGAGTATCACATCATTTTGGCCGAGTCCAATCCGACGCGTTGGCTATAGCACTTCCCACGCCGGAAGGGCCCGGTTAAATGTGTGGCTCTTTGTGGGTAGCATGAGATTCACATTTTCATAAAACGGGATTTCGTTTCGTTAAGTTAAAACATTTGAACTTTCTTTTTGGCAAAATGGTCTCTTAAACTTTTAAAATCCGTCTTACAATTGCCAATAATTTTAATAACTTTTAACAATTTAGTTTTGCATATATCATTATTGTTAAAACACTTTAACCTTTTAATTGGCAAAAATAGTCAATTTAAACATTTTAAAACCAGTTTGAAATTGCCAATTTGACTTTTGAAAATTCTATTAACTTTTAACAATTTTTCTTACTTGTGTATTTTCAGTAATACTTTTATCTTGAAACACTGTCATAACAAACCCTTTCGGTAACTCCACTCGATAAAATGTGACAGGCGGTGAGGGTGGTAAGCAATGAATGCTATTTAAAAGCCGACCTCATTAGGAATCAAATAGACCTCCTTCAACCTTCTACACATTTAGAGTAGGTGAGCCTAGTCACGGTCTGACCAATGTTTTTATTTTAAGTTATACATATAGATACAATTCTAATATATATATCATTTAAAATTTTAAGTATTCTTTGAAAATTATGTTTAACTATTAATTCTATTAAACACGCAAGGATGCAGTGTTAATAATTAATTTAAACAATCATCCATCAATTTTGAAGCATTTTAAACTTTGTGTTTAGCTATTAATCCTATTGAGCATGCAAACATTCTATGTCAATGATTAATCTAAACAATCATACAATACTAAAATCACCATTTTATAACAAGAAATCTGATTTCAGAAAATAAAACATCACGACCGCCGCGACGCGAAACACGAGAAAACGCGACGCGGTAATCAAAAGAACACGATCATGACAAGAACGACGCGGCGCGGAACACTAGGAAATGCGACACGGCAAAACCCTAATGATCGTAACTTTATAGAAGACCGCGACGCAACCATTCAAGGACCGCGGCGCGGACGTCGACAGATTCGATAATTCAAAGGAAAAAAACGATTTTTAACAGATCTAATCGAATCTAAACAGTACAAAATCATGATAAAGTGTCTCTGATACCACTGTTGGAATACGATAGCATAAAACAACGCAGCGGAAACAGAAATCAAAATCGTATTCAACCAGGATCACAGAATCATGCACACTTTTGTAACTATAAAATCAAGAGGGTTCAAGACATACCTTTTAAATCTCAGATCTGATTTTGTTAGGATGACGAGAGCCCAAAGTAGAACTCCTCTAATGTAATCGCACCCAAGACAACGATCCAGCACCCGTTGATGTAGTATATACCTTTGCTTGAAGTTTTAGCACGTAATACTTAGGGTTTTGAAAGAAATCGGCCGTATACCAAGGGGTGGGAAGAGGGTGACGAAAATTAGGGTTTTGGCAGCCCTTACAACTCAGATCTAGGGTTGTATTTATAGTGCTCATCATCCTTATCCCCTCCCTTGTGGATATTTCACTTTGGTCCTTTATCCTTATTAAGTTTCTAATTAATATACCTTTACTTTGGTATATTAATAAACTTAACCATTAAGTTTCTAATTAATATACCTTTACTTTGATATATTAATAAACTTAACCCCTCAAGTTTATTTTCGATCTCTTTTAGCTAAATCGTCTCTTGCGTGTAACCCAAAAGGACCCTACTATTTATAGTAATATTACCAACTTGTTATAACGATGGGCATATAACCAACAGAAGTGACCACAACGGGAACTGGGAAACAACTCAAATATGATGAACTGGCATGTCGTCATCGTCATCATAGTGGTGCATGTACCATCTTCATCAGTTCGTCATCGTCATCATAGTGGTGCATGTACCATCTTCATCGTCATCATAGTGATGAACTGACATGTACCATCTTCATCAGTTCGTATTGGCCACATATTTTCTATTTTAAGCCCAAATTAAATATTCTTTTAAGCCCAAAATGCAAAGATTAAACCATAATGAATTATGACCCAACAATCTCCCCCTTGGTTTAATGCTTTCATTTGTCTTCGAGCTCTGTCTTGATATTGGCTTCGATTGTGCACTACAGACGAAATCTAACAATCAATCTCCCCCTTAACCAAGGAACAGGAGAAGATGTTAAAAACATTCAGCACGATGCAGATACAACTTCAGCTTCGGCATTGGACTGTCTTTAGATTTGACTTTGAACGCGCATTGGGTACGGGCTTCAGCATAGGTCTTGAATCAGCACATCCAGCTTCTGATTTGACTTTGACTTGAGCATGGAGTGTAATTCAATATCTTCACTCTAGATCACATGAAGTAGCGAATGTACCAGCAAACTAACTGAGGAGGAATTCAAGCAGCTTGTTACATGGAATTAAGCTTTGCCTTCTTCAGGAACAAGGATTCATGTCAAAATTCTTGAACTTCACTTCTTGAGCTTGTGCTTCTCGATACGATCTTTGACTACAAATCCTGTGGGTCATGGAGTTATAAACTCTCACCACATGTCACACCCCGCTAAAGCGGAAACACGTGATACGACAATACAAAAATGGTCTCATCGTAATAGTTAAAGAAAACACCAACCATAGTATTAAAAAGCATTACAATATACAATAAGTTTTGAACAATTGTAAAAAAATTATATTACAACATATTTGAAAAACAACACATGTGTGATGCTTCTACAAGTGATGTGTCTCTAACTGCCACTTACTAGATGATTCCTGAAAAAGCATGAAAAACGAGGGTCGACTATGAAAATAGTTGGTGAGTTCACAGGTTTGTGACAGAACAACATTTTAAATATTTATGAAAATCTGAACATTGATATAAGTTTCCATAATTGAAGTTCGTTGCTAAATAAAAACAATTTGTGTATGTATGTAATTGAACAATGAGTCCACAACCAAACCTATGAATGGACAACGCCCTATCACGACTTATGCTTATCGCGACATAAGTAAATGGTAATATGCACCCCAAAGTCCAAGTGAGTGAGGAATTGTCAGTTCCTAATAGCGCGCTATCCATAATGACCATCAGCTCAAAGAGTTAAATAGTTGTGTACAGGGACTTAGTATGATAAGTTCTCAAAGTTCATATGAACATTTACATATCTCAACACAAAAGAACATATTGAACGAACAATTTAGAACAACGAACATAAAATAGTACGATCATGCTTTTCCACCCCAAAATAATAAAACAGTAAAGAGGGGCTGTGAATACTCACTGTGATATGAAATGGCACTATCGATGCTTGCGAACAATCCACGTATTTCTTATCGGGAACATATGATAAGGGAAATACGCTAGTGAGATTCTAGATTAGCTATCTATCACTAATATGCTTAATTCTACTTAGAAAATGCCATTATTTGTTTCAAAGGTTGAATTTATACAAAAAATAACCTTATTCAGAAATATTAATTTTTGTACATATTATTATACTTGTGAACAATTCCAATGACAAATTTTACAATTCAAGCCTTCTTATCAACGTTTAATTGTGTTCCAAAATATGAGAAATTCTCAAAAAAAAACTTATAAATGAATTTTAATAGTTAAAAACTATATAATTTCATTTCTTATTATAATTAAAGGCTTATTTGAATTTTTCACAATTTTTATACATTTTAAGTATTTATTTTCCATTAAATTCCTTGAAAAACACTTCAAAATTCATGAAAAATATAGAAAAAGTTTATAAAATCCTCCATAATCGTTGGACCTCTGTTATATAATTTATATCCCTTGCAAAAATTATTAAATCCTGTTTTGGAATTAAAATAGTCCAATTCTTGTGATTTTGCAAATTCCGGTTTTATACGTTTAGTGTCTTAATTCAAATAAAAATCAAGAAAAATTAGTAAACGATTTAGTTAAAGGTTCAAAATTTTAATTCCATAGGAATACATTTTGTTAAGTGTCTAGACTCATTTTTAGAATTTTTAGAACAATTTTACTCTGTTTTCTCTATTTTTATTCATTATTTTGCCAAAAACACATAAATTCGTGAAAATAATATTAATTGGTTCTGAAAAATTTTAGAAACATTTATACAGACCTCTTACATTATATAGAAGTCTCGAAAATTTTGTTTTGTCACTTTTATAGAGGATCTTCCATTTTATGGATTTATTTATGTAAAATCACAATAATTCAAAAAGTTTATCAAAAGTAATTTTTATTTCATCCGACAAGTAATTTATATGAATTATTGTCATGATTTCTTGTCACATTTTTATAAAATCAATACTTTCGAGTTAGACCATGAAAATTTCCATTTAATTATTTCATGTTCATAGGTTCTCACCATAAATCGGACCAGAATAAAAAGATTGTCTAAGGTATTTTTATAGATTTATGTTATTTCATGCATTTTTGAAGGTTTTTAGCATCAACCCTTGGTTTTTATGACTTAATCCATTAAGAGGAGCACATTCATGAAGGTTTAAGCATCATGCATGTGTCTTAAAAGTTCCAAAACAGATTCATACACGAATTTACCATGCATGTCACGAAATTTTGAAGAAAACACTTGAAAATATGCATTTTTAATGATTTTTGACATAGATTGGTCATGGAAATTCACATGCATGCAACATCCTTGATGTTTATGTGAATTTCTACCATCATCATCATCAAAATTTCGTGGGTTTAGGATAACCCATGGTTTGTTCCAAAAGAAAGGTGTAGAAGTGAAGTTATGTGCTTAAAATCATAAGAAAATGGAAGAAAATGAAGTAAGAAGCATGTGTATCAGTTATACCTTTGAAGAACACCTATGGAATCCGAATTTTGAAGCTCAAAATATGTGTTCTTGCTGATGAATTTTCGTGAATGGAGAGAGAGAAGGAGAAAGTTGGAGAGAAAATGATGGTGGAGTAAGAGTATCAAGGAAGAGAGTGTAGTTGTGTGTGTATGTACACAAAATGTTGAAAGAAAAAGGGAAGTCTTGCATGTGGGAGGGCTGGCCGATTTTTAGAGGAGATAGAGAGAGAGACTTCCTCTCATTTTTCAAATTTTATAAATATTTCTCTCATAAGTTATAAAGGTTTAATAATTTTTATAAAGGTTTTTATAAAAATTTTAGCTTAATTTGACTTATTTGACTCATAATTATTAAATAAATGATAAGAATAAAAAATTCTCATTCCTAATTATATTTAATAATTTACCTAATTAAATTTAATAATATAAGTCTTATGATGAAATTTATAAAATTTTAAACGTCAAATTTATAAATTTTGAGTTTTTAAGACTTTTTAAGGTTTTTATGACCAAATTAAAATCTCATAATTATTATAAAGTGAATTCTAATATTTTCACTTTATTTTAAGTTGTTCATAATTAATTTTAACTGTAAAAGATATTCACATTCGTTTTTAACCTGACATTTTCCACAGAAACCGAACAATTCACTTGAATTGTAGTAGTCAATCATATTAATTCTAGATTCTAACTGGATTCAAGCATCTAAGGGAGGTTTTGACCTATTTCTATAATAAAGTCAAAATAATAAGTCTAAGGCAACTGAATTAAGTCAAAGAATGATTTGAATGACAGATGTCACAGTGTCTACATGTGCAATTTGGTTTATTTAAATCTAAAACCGATTTGAATTTTGACATTTGTCACAGTATCCCCCAGTTGAAAGAATTTTGTCCCGAAATGGAACCGGTATCATATTCAGTTAGAACATAGTCAACTACAAGTATATAGTCGGAGAGCTGGTGACTTGAAAAACTTTTTGATCATTTGGTATTAATTCCTCAGGGAAGGGTCCAACCATTTAGTTAAGATCATGCGATTGTCTCCCTAATCTGAGCTCTATGGTCAACATCGTGGGAAAATAGGATCATGAAAATCATAATCAAACCATGGCGACCTTGTAGAGAAAGATTATCTTGCTAGAGATCTTCTGACTTAAGAGAACGTTATAAGTTCTGTTGAAGCGCCAATTGTTTTGAGTGCTGAGTCCACGTTGATCATTAATTCATGTCTTAATTCAACACTAAGTCTAAATTCACTGCCTAACCGAAAAGAGAATAAGAACAATTTGCTCACTTCAGAGCTGGCTACTATGCTCGGCAAAAATATATTCAGAGTCTGATGAGTTCGTACGAATGAAAGAAGAACAATTTAGGGTAAGCTCCTAAAGATACGTACTAAGGGTAGGCAACGAAGTTTTGGTACATCTCAATGTAAAGACTGATCAAGTGTCGTCTACAAAATAAATTACGAAGTGATCGAAGATTTTCAAGACTATAAATACTATTACGGATACTCTCACTGCAATAGAACCGTAATTGAAGAATATATTTACAGAGTCGTTGTTTCTAACGAAAGTCATAAAAGTTTATGATGAATTGAATCACCTTATCTATATAGTGCTAGAAGGGTTTAGAAATGATAAGTAACTTTACTGTTATCAAATTGTATAATAATTCCAAAAGAGTAAAGATACACGGTTGGTGACCAAACCAAGTGGTAAAAGAATAAAGGAATTTATTATGGTCAAAAGGTTAAGTCGTCAATGAGAGAACTTATACACAAATATTTTGAATTCTATTTGTTTTAAAATTATTCAATTGTTTAAGTCAAACCAATTGCAAATTTACAAGAAGTCAAAATATTTATGAAAACAAGTTTTGGAGTTAAGGACTCATTGGAAATTGCAAAGTAGAATACTACTTTAAGAAAAGTTTAAAAATGTTGATCATTGAGAATAGATCCATTCTTAATTTACTGATTCTAGGAAAACATTCCTTTGAATGATAGTTAATAGTAACATTATAAAACTTGTCATGTTCATAATGAAGAGAAGAAACATAAGAAAATATAGCTCTTCACATATATTTCCCGGATTTAAAGAGAAAAATGATAAACACATAGGTATTTATCTTGTTTATTAAAAAAAATACAGTGAAGAATGCATTTTTAATCAAATTTCTAATTTAGAACGAAAGAACAAATGAAAATAATGATTACTCACTTATGGTTGATTTCAAAATAAAACAAAATATATTTGATAAGAGGTGAAATATACCAAGGTTGACCAAGTCAAAATTACGCCTCATGAATATGTACGTATTAATCTATTAAAGTGAACACGAAATTTTTAAGAACAAGGTTAAGATATATTTCCTACTTGAAATCCCTTATACACTTTGATATTAAAATAGATATGTGGAGTTGTCAAGCGTTTGCTAAGACTTGCTAAAAATTCACAAGTTATCCATTAAGTTAAGCTCCATTTATGAGAAAGTAAGGAAGCCCAAAACTGGTAATTGAAAAATGTACAGCTTTGACTTTTGTACTAGAGTCGAACAATGGCTTACGAAGAAATTAGTCGAGATATCTTTGGTCCATGTGGAAATTGACTTAAATAAACAATGTACTAATGTAATAAATTAGAGATATTAAGGAATAAATCCAAGTTCGTATTAGTGAGTCAGTTAGCTAGAAATGACATTTGGTAAGAGTCGTAACCTGAGGCAAACATTTGGAATTCTTATGACCATGATAAAGAATGTATTTGAGTTTGATTATTCAGAACCAGCGCATAGCTACCAGGTAATGATAAATCTGAAACATAAGCTAGTTGATTAAAGGAGATAAAAGGGATAATCAAATACGTTTCGAAATGACATGGTCAGATGAGATATCATAAATGTTCCTTCCAACAATAATCAAAATGGATAAAGTAAAGACTCATTATCTTTAGAATAATAATTATACAGTGTTGAGAGATCGTCACCAGAAGTTTAAAAGTGAACACTAAGTCTTGCAATGCTTTAACTTTTTAGAAACTTTATAGATTCTAAAACTAAATTTGAACAAAATAAACAAATGAAGTATGTTTTGAAATGTAAGCATTAGTGATGTCTTATAAACATGTTTGAATTAGATAGTTGTACAAATATCATACTGGATCTCGAGAAAACACATTTGAGCAAAATACAATGCATGTATGAGAAAGTGGTCAAAAAGAGTCAAAACAAGTGTGGTTTGAAAAGCCCAATGAAGCTTTTACTCATAACATGAACATCGATGTCATAAGTTTTGGTTTTATATTACAAAGTTTAAAGACTATCATAAAGGAAAATGTTTTTAAGTTTTCAAAAACGTGACAAAATGGTAACGATGTTTAAAATGGTTTATGTGCCCTTAAAAAGCATGTCTAGCTATTGAAATAGATTTGAAACGAATTTGAAATGACAAAGTTAAAACCAACATTTATTAAATTAAATTTTGAAGAAAAGTGCTGAGTTAAAGTAAGTTAACAAAATGAAAGTTGGTTGTTTTTAGTGAGAAATATGGCTTTCATGGTTGGAAAAAGTCTAATAAACTATATGAAATAGTTATAAAATATTGTAGTGATGATATACAAAAACCGGTGAAGTGAAATAGGTTGTCGATGAAGGATTTAGAAGTAAGTGAAAGGTTTTCTGCAACTATGAACTAACATTCCTAAGTTCACATGCAACCTATATAGATCTAGGTTTTCTTCTAATTAAACATATAACATATCCTAGAAGGCCAGAAAAAGATAAACTAAAAGAAAGATCAAGAAAACCAACCTTTAAGTGAATCTTGGAAGCAAAGCAACAGAAGTCTCTTGCCTCAAATGCAGTCACACCCTAGCAGGAGCTCTTGGCCGAAAATTCTTGAGAGAAAGAGAGTAAAAAACGTGGTCCCTAGGGTTAGAAAGAGCCTCCCTATTTATAGGCTCCAAGTGGTGATCAGATAAATCTTATAGATAAACCTTTTTGAATTCGAATTAATATAATCTATTATCTTAATTATTCAAACCTTTTTATCTATATATATATATATATATATATATATATATATATATATATATATATATATATATATATATATATATATATATATATATCGAAATTATATATATATATATATATATATATATATATATATATATATATATATATATATATATATATATATATATATATATATATATATATATATATATATATATATATATATATATATATATATATATATATATATATAATCCGCCAATCACTCACTCACTTAAAACTGTCACTTACTCAACTATTGAATAATTACTGTTTTAGTCCTTGCACCTTAATTAATCAATTTAACTGTCAAATTAATTCCAATTAATTCCAAAAAAATTCCTAATTAATTATTATAGTTTCTAATTAATATATTATCACTTAAATATATTAATAAACTATTTATTTAATTTCTATTGATTTATTATTTACATAATAAATCAACCTTTCTCTCTACCGGACTTTCTGCCAATCCTCCAACTATGAGGGCAACCCAAATGGACTATGCTACTATTAATTAGATAAATATTAATTATTAGTCATGGCTTAGACACCTAATCCAACAGTCTCCCACTTGGATAAGTCTATGACTAAAATTACCAATTTACCCTCTAATTAATTTAGCAACTGTAGCTTCCTAGAAACCGCTGCCGAACTCTGACCTAGTCAGTTCTGTCCAAAGACAAGTGATCATATGATCCTTCATCCAACAAGATATTTTCAGACACGAGACATGGATTGAGATCAATCTCTTTCCGATGCTCTGTTCCCCGATTTCCGATTCTGCTTATGATTTTAGAACTTCTGTCCAGGCTGGCCAGCACTTTAGTCAACTTCAAAATCATCGAGAGGCCTACAGATATCTGTTTCCCATCAGGGTCAAAGAACGAATAAGCTTCGACTCATATGCTAATATCTTTTTCCAGTCAAATCATTCACAACAACACGTTTTATAACATCGAGTTACCGATGCGTTTTCGTATTATCAATGAACAACTGCTTTGTAAATTATAACTCATATCTCTCTACTTGAAGATCATAGGATATTATCGTCTCAATATTGCTTATGATATAATCCATGAAGCAATCTATTGAGCATGGGTTTATCCAATACTCAAATCTCTATTTCTAAGTACTCGTGAATGTTGTAGCAATCTTATTGCTATGTCTAACTCCTTAGACAGTCTACAAATAAATTCATGACAGTCTTGATTCAATACTTACTTCCTAAAGTATGAGCGACTGTGAACCTTTCTGAATAATTAAATTATTCGGGAAGTAAAACATGCGAAAACGAAACATAAAGATCTGACTGGTAGCTACCCTTGCTTATTACCAAGTCTCCACAAGGTAATCACCAAGTCGGACCTTGTCATAAACTATTATCGGTTTCAGGATTTCTTTTAAACTTTCAATTCTAATTTTACAACTATGTCTTAATGAACCTTACACTCTTTCTATGTATCCAATGTATCTTATACTTATACACTTTATTGCAGATGATCCAATCGGATGCTCATCCGATAACATCTCAATAAGTTATCCTGTCAATTTCTCTTCCAACTCCATTCTGGTAATGTGTACTGTGACTTCCTATGGTTCTGGGGTCTAATACTCAAATGGCTGAGCGACCTCTGTTATCTTCAGACTCGGATGACCAATCTGTTGATCATACGTATTATCGTTCGATGATCGGTTCGCTGATGTACCTGACAGCTAGCAGACCGGATATTGTTTTTGCAGTTTGCCAATGCGCTCGATATCAGGCTAATCCTAAACTTTCTCATTTTAATGTTGTCAAACGGATCTTTCTATACCTTAAAGGGAGACCTAAATTTGGTCTATGGTATCCAAAGAACCGAGAATTTGATCTTTACGCCTTTTTAGATAGCAACTATGGGGGTGCGAAATTGACAGAAAGTCCAACGGTGCTGGATGTCAGTTTCTAGGAGACAGGTTGATTTCTTGGCAATGCACAAAGCAACAAACCGTGTCAACTTCCACAGCTGAAGCTGAGTATGTTGCTGTCTCGGGTTGTTATTCTCAGGTCATCTGGATGCAGCATCAACTCCTTGATTATGGTATAAACTTTCTTGATACTCCCATATTCTGTGACAATGAAGCTGCTATCCAAATTGTGAAAAACCCTGTTCAGCATTCGAAGACTAAGCACATTGATATCAAAATTCACTTTATTCGAGATTGCTTCGAGTGAAAATTAATTCATTTTGATAAAGTTCACACAGATAACAATGTGGCAGACTTGTTCACTAAACCTGTTGCAAAAGCTCGATTCAATGTGCTGGTCGAAATGTTAAAAGTGATACGTTTCACTGATTGTTAAATCAGTTCTGTAAATTTTGTACATTTTTAAAAAAATTTGTTCATGGTTTATTTTTTTAACATTCTTTCCCATGCACAAATTTAGGGGGAGAAGAAAAACAAAAACAAAAATTTCAAAATTTCAAGAAATACAAAAATATTTTCGTTTATATCTTTATTTTTTAGAAAAACTAAAAATCCAAAAATATTTTCTCTTTTACACAATTTGCACGGTCGTCAATGTTCCTGATCCATACCAATCAGGAATACAGATCAAAGTTTCTCATGTCAAGGATGTGTTTCACTATCATCGTGATTCACTAAGACATTCCTTACCTGTCAACGACGCACTGAGTTAAACCGCTCACTGTTGAGACAAAACTATTTGTGCAAATGATTCTCATTGGTACACCACAACAGGTTTGAAGCGCTAACAACATTTCTTGATCCAATCTAAAGTTTCTTTTGTAACGCCAACTTCTAAACACTTTGAGAGAAACCACTTAGAGTCGACAGTTACAAATTCTGTGCCGATGGTTAGATTGCATATAGTAATCTATTACACGCATCAGTCCATTCTTAACCACCTCTTTCTTTTTATTTCAAGAAATAGTCGACTCATCATTTTAAACCAAATGGTGATGATATTTCGAAACTCTATGCTAGTGATCTCTACTACAACACCAGTAGTAGATATGAGGCATCGACAACCCTTCTTACCTACAAAGCTTCTAATTTAAGAGTTGAATGACTCAATGTAATAAACCATACACTGATGATAATTCGAAAGTCTAGCCAATGGGTATGTCTAGTAACCAAGACATATTACACGCTCATACCATTCTTGATCCTAACTTTCTTCTAATACAAATGTTCGTGACTCAATGTGATTTTACCTTACATTGATGAAACATCGAAACTCTAGGTCAGTGATCGCTGTTGTTTACCACAATAGTTGTGAGATACCAACAACTTCACAGGATTCAAAATTGGCACTAGGATGGTACACTCCGCAGAGTTTGCATACCATTGAACGTCTCGCCACGAGCCAAGTCAACTTGTTGACTTGTCAATTGCATTGAGATCTTTGATCAAGGATATGCAGGGGCCTAAATCAAAACGGCCACGAGTAGTTCTCCGATACTCAAACAATCGCAGTGCGTTCCTCCATGTTCACATAGATACTGCGAGAAGTCTCATTCTGAGCCAAGGCCGAATCCTTGAACAACTGTGGTGAGAGTTTATGACTCCGTGACCCACAGGATTTGCAGTCAAAGTTCATATCAAGAAGCACCTGCAGAAGTAACGTTAAAAAGTTTCGACATTAACATCATGTTCTCGAAGAAGGTAAAGCTCAACTCCATGTGACAAGTTGCTTGAATTCCTCCTCGGTCAATTTTGTTGCTACATTTACACCTGTATGTGATCAAAAAGAGATGAAGAGTCAGACTCCAGTCAAAGTCAAAGTCAATGTCAAATTAAAAGCTGGATGTGCTGATTCAAGACCTACTCTGAAGCCTGACTGCCCAATGATATTTCAAAGTCAAATCTAAAGTCAAGTCCATGCTGAAGATGAAATTGTTTCTGCAAAGGAGCTGAATTCCTCAAACATCTGTCTCCTGTTATTCGTTAAGAGGGAGCTTGTTGGTTTTTTCCTGCAGTATACAATCAAGGCCGAGACAAAGATGAAGCTCGAAGACAAATGAAAGCATTAAACCAAGGGGGAGATTATTGGACCATATTTATGTTTGGTTTAAGCTTTGCATTTAACTAGATCATTTCTAAGAGTTTCTAGGATAAAAGGAAGACAAAAAGGAGCCTGAATGATGATTTGGGTCCAGGACTATAATCCCCCTTGATCTCGGTCGTGATGACCGAAAACCAGAGGTTTTCGTTTGGGCTGAGGTTGTGTTTTCGGTTGGACTTCATTTGTAGAGTTAGTTGTTTTGGAGCTTCATTCTAGCATATATATTTTTGTATTGCTCAAGCAACCGTGTTCTTATGTACTAGTCGATTTATCTAATATAATCGAGTGCATTGAAGGATTATACTTGTGTTTGTTTGATTTGATTGATACCGTGTGAAGATCTAAGATTGTTACGGGACCTACACATACATTTATATTATCTATTTCACCCAATATTGGCGATACAACACCGATTTTCTTTATGTTCGGGCTCCTCACTTCTATCTCTTCGTTGTTATCTGCACCGTCTTGTGGCATCATAGTAGGATTCACGCTACTACCATCCATGGAGTCGACTGTGTCCTTTTCGGTATCCATCCCCTAAGCCATCATATTGGGCACCATATCAGCCATCAGCTTTGCATATATTTTTATCAGATATTCTTTGAAACAATCTATCCTCTAACTTTTTCACCAAATCTTCAATATCTGGTAACTCGTGTTCTTTCTTGTTTCTCTGGTTTTTCTTGGATTCTTTTAAACTAACATTGTACCCCACCGCCCTCGTGCGACCAGGGTGCTCTGGTCCTAAAACCGCTTTCATCAAATCAACTCCATATTTATCCTTCTCTATCTGTAAATGCAAACCATGTGTTTGTATTAATACGTGCGAATCAAACAACATCATTTGGAGATGATAAATTAAAAAATACACTTACAAACTCATTTGCTAATGCATCACTCTCGGGCGCTACAATGTATTCCCCTGAGATAGTGTGTTTTGTCCTAGCAAATATATAATCTCTAGCTTGCTCGTCTGATATGCGGTCTCCTTTTATTTTTGCACCTAACTCGATATCTTTATCCCACCTCTCTTTGTTCCCACGATACTGAAGGGCTTTTCAGCAAACTATGAATTAGAAAATTCCTAAGTTCACATGAAACCCTAATTAAGATCTATGTTTTTCTACTATGAACATATAATAAAAAACCTAAAGGCCAACAATTATTTCTAAAGAATAAATCAGAAGAACCAACCTTTGATTCTTGATCCAGAAGCTAGCAGCACAAGTGTCCTGCCTCAAATAGAGTCACACCCAAGCAATGGAGGAGAGAAGATAGCAGAGTTTCTTCTGGTAGAGAGAGTTGGCGCAGAAAAAAGGGGAGCCAGGAGGTTCCTTTTATAGCCTCCTAGGGTTACACGTGAAACCCTAGAGGAGCCTCCTTAATGGGCAAGCCTGTTGACTATTTGGACCAAGGCTTCTAAACCCTAATTAGGGTTTTCGCCAACTATGGAGTTCCCTCCATATTGGCGCCAACTTTGGCCCTTGGCTACTGGCTGGCCAGTTATTCAACTATTGAATAAATACAAACCAGTCCCTACACTTTTAATTAATTAATTTAATCTCCAAATTAAATCCAATTAATCCTAGATTAATTTCTAATTAATTATTATAGTTTCTAATTAATATATTAACACTTAAATATATTAATAAACTATTTATTTATTTCTATTGATTTATTAAACAATTAATAAATCAACCTTTCTCTCTATTGACTTCTATATCAATCCTCCTGCTATGAGGGCAACCCAAATGGACGTCGCTTCAATTAATAAGATAAATACAAATATAAAGTCATGGCTTAGACACCTAATCCAACAGTCTCCCACTTGGATAAGTCTATGACTTTAATTTATCTTCTGATTAATAAATAATCCTGCAGCTTCCTAGAAACTGCTGCCGAACTCTAACCCAGTCAGTTCTATCCATAGATAAGTGATCATATGATCCGTCGTCCAACAAGATATTTTCACACACGACACATGGATTGAGATCAATCTCTGTCCGATTCTATGTTTCTCGATTTCCGATTCTGCTTATGACTTTGAGACTTCTAATTGAACACATCAATTTAGTCCAGGCTGGCCCTTTAAGTCAACTTCAAAATCATCGAGAGGCATACATATATCTGTTTCCCATTAGGGTCAAGGAACAAATAAGCTTCAACTCATATGCTTGTGTCTTTTACTTATCTAAATCGTACACAACAATGCGTTTTATAACATCGAGTTATCGATGCGTTTACGCATTATCAATGCACAACCGACTCACAAATTTCAACTCATATGTCTCTGTTTCAAGATCATAAGATATTATCGTCTCAACATTGCTCGTGATGTAATCCATGAAGCAATCTATTGAGCACGGGTTTATCCAATACTCAAATCTCTATTTATAAGTACTCATGAACGTTGTAGCAGTCTTACTGCAATGTCTAACTCCATAGACAATCTACAAATTAACTCACGACAGTTTTCGTTCATACTTACTCCCTAAAAGTGTGAGCGACTGTGGACCTTTGAATAATCAAATTATTCGGGAAGTGAAACATGCAAAAACGAAACATAAAATCTGACTGGTAGCTACTCTTGCTCGTTACCAAGTCTCTACGAGGTAATCACCAAGTCAGATTCTTCATAAGACTATTATTGGTTTCTAGATTCCTTTTAAACTTTTAATTCATGTTATATATTTATGTCTATATGACCTTTCACTCTTTCTATGTATCCAAATGTCTAACATTGATACACTTTATCCAATCGGACATCCTTCCGATGATATCTCAATTTAGTCATATACTGTCATTCTCTCTTACATCTCCATTCTGGTGATGTGAACTATGACTTTCCATGGTTCTTGGGATCTTTAGTCCACATAACTGCACCCTAAGACTATTTCGAGGTGTTACGATGTGCCGGTGACCCACACGCACTCCATCGGAATACCAACGAAACTCTTTAACCATTAAGTCCTTTTACTTATTTGAAACTCTTTTCAAATTACTATTAACATTAACCCAATCATTTTCCAATGATTTTTTACGTATGTACAGAATCCATTGAGTATTCCCAGCCAGGTCATATCCTGAATCTGACTCACTATGCTCTATGCATTAAGTCATCAAGACATGTTCATGACACTTCTGATCGATCCAAGAAGCTCGTGGAATTCGATCTAATCTCATTCCAAACCCTTTTGGAATCTTAGGATTACTTGTAATCCTTGTTTCACGACTTTCAATAACTATTTCCTTTCGGAGACTCCTTTTCATGCATCTTGAATCTTACCAAGATCATGCTTACTATGGCCAGATCTATACTGATGATAACATCTATCTGATAGATGTCTATGGATTAGGTGAGTATGTTGCACCTTCTTTATATCTCTCATGTCAAATCATCACACTTTGCAATGATAGGAAACTCCTTTCCTGGGGATATGCATATTGAATCTCATCAATATCATCTTGGCAGAGTTTCGATCTATCTCATAGACGTTTACAACCACCTGAGTATGCCGTATCTCTATTAAGTCTTTCATAGCGATCAGTCTCTTAACACCAAGTCATTACACTTTGTAATGAAAAGAGACGTTTCCTAGAAACAATATGTAACCCAGATATGGAGATAGTAGATAACAGCGACACTCCCACTGGCTTTGACACGATTATGGACTATTCACAAAACCCAGAAATTTTGACACATTTTGAGAATCTAAACCTTTCTAACATCTTAATGGAAATCTTTCAGCCCTTTCTCAAAATCCAATCCTTTGGCATTTTTGAGAATCTGAATATCCTTTCTTGCGAGATGCCCGTGGGGATAATCCTGGGCTTATGTACCTTTGTATTGGCATACTCTTTGTGAGTCCCTATTAGTGTGGCGGTGATCCACAGGCACTCCACTAATGATTTACAATGTGCCATGTAGTATCCTTTCGGATTTCATCTTCTATTAAGAGCACTTCTCTCGGAATCAATTACTTGACTCTGAGTATCGTCTCACCCAACCAGATGTTGTGAAGGTACATTTCTATCCATACTGCTTTCTTTTGATGATTCAATTACTCCCACTGGTTTTTAGACCAAGTGTAAAATCAATCAAACTGTCACATAGACTGTATCTCGTTCTAAGGTTCTCTTAATTGGCAGCATCCGGGCTCACAAATGCTTCCAAGTAGTTGGATTGTTGATCCGTACCCACTATAGTGTTTTACCACCAAATGGTATGTCACCTCGATCATAACTACTTATGATGGTGATCAAAACTACTGGTCAAGAGAAGATTATGTCAGTGTTAAAACAGAAATCTGATTTCTGCTCCAATCCTAGTGATGACTAAAGGTTCTTTCACTTGTCTAATCCTGAACTCATTCAGGATTGTCCCAACTCCTACTGTCTCCTTAAGCATGAGTTCTTCCTAAAAGAGCTCTTCTTTTACAGGGATAGTCAGTGAAACGACATTGCTGATCAGGTTCAGGCTAGTCATGAGGTTCGGACAAACACTACAAGTCCCTGGACTCTCTATGTCCAAGTGGGACAATCCCAACTTTACATTTCAGACAGTGTCTTCAAGACCTACTTAGTCTAGGATGTGGTCGGAATATGGTTTATATGGTCTGACTGGATTAGTATTCAATTTGTCGGAAACTAATTGACAATGTATCTCATACATCGAGGATCGAACTGTTTCGACCAATGCTCCATCGTCTTCCTTAAGACACATTATAACTATTAATGTTCTTGGAAGAGAATGATCTGTGAAACAATTTCTCAGTTTATGTTGTCACTCAGGTTCTGTGGATCTTATACTTCCTTTGAAGTCCTTGAACTGTTTGAGGTTTCAATTCAATTGCTTATTCTGATAAGCGAAGCCATATTCGCCATATCGATTGACAAATATTGCGAAGTATAACTAATTGTGTTCTTTTCGAAGATTCGAGCAATACACAGTAACTGATGTGTTCGTTGCTCCTAATCTTAATGTCCTTTACATCACTTATGTAAATTTATGACTTTGTTAATTCTGTTCAAGACTTGCAATCATCACTTGACTCTAAGTCAACTGATTCCAAAATCCTATCCTCTGGATATTTGGGAGATTCAATTCTTGCCACATGTGCTTTAAAAAGAACTTAATCATCATCTGACTCTAAGTCAAATGATTCCAAAGTCCTGTCCAACTGGATCTTTGGGTGATTCATTTCTTGCCACATTGAGAACTCAATTCATCATGAGACTTTTAAGTTAAATGATTCCAAAGTACTGTCCAATTGGATCTTTGGTTGAATTGATTCTCATGACATTTACATTAACAATCATAAAGGACACAATTCCTGAATCCAAACGCTTTGGATCCATCAACATTCAAGTTATTACTATTCCTGCATTACACACAATCATACAACATTCCAATGATAATTCAAACAACCATGTGGTAAAAGAAAATCAACAATTTTATTAAAACAAAATCCTTGAACAATGTATTATATGATAGACAATGTCGAACGCATATAAAAGCTAATAACAATATTTTAACATCTAACCAAACATCAAAACTGCATGAGCTGGAAATCCAATCCAAATGTGCTCCTATGCACTAGAGTCCCGTACCCTACTAATTCCCTGCATACAAACCAAAATGTGACTATCACATTATGCATCAAGGAATTATGGATCAGGAGTTTTGAGATTTTTAGATGTACCTGAGCTTTCAAAAGATTTTGATCTTGGAGCGTCTTCCAATCTTTCCGCATCTGTATCCGATTATGTGGATTCCCAGTCTGAGACATGTCCAGACGATCTGGATCGTTTCTTGTTGCGTCTCTTCATTGGACTCAATCCAGAAGTAGCTGAACCATTGGATCTATGCCTATCCAAGAGTGACTCGTATAAAGTCAACAGTGGACGCATTTCCATAAAAGCCTTTTTATGGTCTTCCTTTCTATACGTCTGAATAAACAGATCATACTTACTAGTCAGCGAAGCGAGTAGAATGTTAACACTCATCTCCTGACTCATGGAATAACCATGTTTGTACAATTCGGCTATGTATGCTTCAATTTGGAGAACATGCGAATCGGTGCTACTTCCTTCTTTTAGCTTGCACTCTGCAAGTCTTTTGAACATCCTACCTCGTTCCTCTTCAACTGGTTTTTGGAACCTTTCCTCAACCAATTGCATTAACACATATGGCCCCAGGGACTCAAAATCTGTGCGGAACTCGGGGTCAATGGTCAACATCATGAGGTCACGAATCTTTTCGGATTGATCAACTAAGAAGTCATGCTTATCATAAAGACTCTTTATGATGACTTATTCCGGTGGAACCGGGATCGGATACTCGGTGAGATGTAGCTTGCCAACAATAACGAGAACCACTCTCCAATTGCGAAGCCAATCCTTACAGTTAAGGCCAGTCAGCCTTTCCATATTTGGTAGGTGCATTTTTATGCTCGTAGAAATGGGTGAAGGAGGATAGGGAGGAGAATAGATACTTGATTCAGACATCTACAATAAAAAAAATTTATTAGTTTAATCAATCCTTTTAAATAATTACCCAATTTATTATTTATTAAGGCTAGGACCTAAAATACCCCAACTATGATGTGAAATGTCATAATCACAACATAATGGTCATTAAGGTAGATAATACACTTATCAATTTCATCATATGAAATTCCTAGGTCTGTTGAGATTCATTGAACAATTCAATGGCATGTTTTAATCTTGGATGTGTCCTACTGTTTGTGACTGGGATGCAGAGGATCACAAACCGGGTGTGAATAACCATGCAAGTTAGCTCGGTACTCTCAAAGTCAATTACCATCTCTAATTGATGTGCCGGTTAACCACACACGCTCCATCAATAATGGTAAAATCGAGAAACCCATTGCAACCCTTTGTGAACCCCTATTGGTGTGCCAGTTAACCACACACGCTCCACCAATGTTTCACAAAGTGCAATGTGCAACTTCATGGATTAGCAACTCATTCACATTTTTGACCTAAAGTAACTAGATTGGGATTTTATTCAATGTTCTAGTACTTTCAATTATAGCATTATACTTTTAAGAGGCTTAGTGGTTCTATCGAACCTGTTCGGCTAACGACACTCGACTAACTAGGAGAGCGGTGGGTGAGAGTGGACACCCATTAGACTACCGGCAGTCGCCTTATACCCTCTTTATAGGACAATTTTGTGAATGAGGCCTACTAACGGTAAGACTAACCAGTTTTATCTTACATATAAATATTAAATTTTAATCATAAATATATAAGATATATTTTAAACTCTTTAAAATATTTTAGATTTAATTTTCTTATAATTTTCACAAATTATTACTTATTTTTTGAAAATTTGAATTAAATCTTTAAGTGATTTAATTGGTCTTTTAATTAAACAATTTAATTAAACTAATTAAATCAAGGAATGGAATCACAAAAATTAATCAAATTAATTTCCTAACCCTTATCCCTAAATCTCGAAATTAGCAAGTAGTAGATAAGGGGTTCTAGTTATTTAATTATCCAATAATTACCAAAGATAACAACCAATCAATCAGGACAGCATACAAATCGCAGAAAAGGGAAGGGAGGCTAGGGTTTTCAAACCCTAGCCGCCAAGTCTAATCCTTGGTCACCAAGGGTTCTAATTTTCGCAAATAACCCTTTGCACACAAGCAATTATATCAAATTCATAAGAAAAACAGCCAAGCTCTGATACAACTGAAGGGTTTTTCAGCAAACTATGAATTAGAAAATTCCTAAGTTCACATGCAACCCTAAATAAGATCTATGTTTTTCTACTATGAACATATAATAAAAAACCTAAAGGCCAACAATTATTTTTAAAGAATAAATCAGAAGAACCAACCTTTAATTATTGATCCAGAAGCTAGCAGCACAAGTGTCCTGCCTCAAATGGAGTCACACCCAAGCAATGGAGGAGAGAAGACAACAGTGTTTCTTCTGGTAGAGAGAGTTGGCACAGAAAAAAGGGGAGCCAGGAGGTTCCTTTTATAGCCTCCTAGGGTTACAGCTGAAACCCTAGAGGAGCCTCCTTAATGGGCAAGCCTGTTGACCATTTGGACCAAGGCTTCTAAACCCTAATTAGGGTTTTCGCCAACTATGGAGTTCCCTCCATATTGGCGCCAACTTTGGCCCCTGGCTACAGGCTGGCCAGTTATTCAACTATTGAATAAATACAAACCAGTCCTGCACTTTTAATTAATTAATTTAATCTCCAAATTAAATCCAATTAATTCTACATTAATTTCTAATTAATTATTATAGTTTCTAATTAATATATTAACACTTAAATATATTAATAAACTATTTATTTATTTCTATTGATTTATTAAACAATTAATAAATCAACCTTCCTCTCTATTGACTTCTACATCAATCCTCCTGCTATGAGGGCAACCCAAATGGACGTCGCTTCAATTAATAAGATAAATACAAATATAAAGTCATGGCTTAGACACCTAATCCAACAGATACCTACATGGGCCTAAGTGGGCTTGATTTTTGTTCATCTTCGCTGTCTCTGTTGCTTTGTTACTTATTTCCTTTACAAATAAACACAATTAGAAATTATAACATAAATGACATTAATAAGGAGTAAAGCCCAACCAACCTGAAACTCTTCAGTATATTTTAGCTTAACAAATTCTTCCCATGTTTCTTTTATCAAGAACGGGTACTTATCTGATGCATCAACACCCTCACGCATTAACCCAACCAGCACCGACTTGTGTTTCCTCCATTCTCGGTTACATACCGAAAGAGTTCTTTTTTGGCATTGTCGTTTGGTATATGCCAATGATTCTATTTTTTTAAATTTAAAGTATAAAATTATTAGTAACAATTATTAATTATAAACATATGTAACAAGTCTTAAATACCATACCTTAATTTGCAACCATAACTCATCAAGCTGTGACTTGGGCACTTTATCCCAACTCTCTATAAGGATAGAAATCCTTGTCCTCACAATGGCTCCACAATAAGATCCGAATGCAGGTTGAGTGTCTCCAAATGCAGGTTGAGTGTCTCCAATAGCTCGATTCTTATGATCAAAATCAACATGCAAACTTTGTAATTTTTCTTTAGACTTTTCCCTTATCAAAGTGACGCTTCTTTTGTTCTTTATTGGCTTCTCGATTGTTCGGTGCCTACAAAGCATGGCATGTGTAAGTGTTTGTGTATTTGTTTCTTCCTTTATCTGTTATTTTCATAATTCTAGAGATACATTTCTTTAAAATTCTTATATGTTGAAACAATTTTAATTTTATTAATGTTGTTTCGTTTTGGCTAAAAACCAAGTACTACTGATCTTGAAAGGTAAAAAATGAAAACTTAAGAACAAGTGGAATTCGGAATGAACTTGTGGGAGCGCTAACTTAGAATTTGGTAAACAAGTTGGAAAAGAGTAATTGGATTCTGGAATGATTGTATTTACGAACAATTAGGAAGGTTTCGTACAACTACATTTTCCTAAATCGATGCCATGATTTGAAAACAATGTTCTTTTGAATTCAATATTTTCAAGACCAACGTTTTTAGTGGTTTCATTTTACTTCTATGTTCAACAAGCTTCAATTCCTAAGATAACCTTCAAAATAACAAGGGATGAAGAGTATTGTAGCATTTTATACTTTCATGCATTTACTTAAAAAATATTGGTTAATTTATATTGAAAAGATCATGTGAGGTTATTTGAAAACCTAAGATGAAAGCAACGAAAATGCCATAATAATTGATCTTAGTTACAAAAGGGTGAAATCTGATATAAAACATTGTCTAAACATCGATATAAAATATGTGTTCAAACATTTGAGTAGTTGTTGTTATTATGAAACTTTTGAATCCTCATATTGTAAAAACATAATAGAGAATGAATGTAGATAATCGATGATACAAAATGAGTTTAGATCAAATATAGCCTGATAATGAGCTATGAAGATTAAACAGAACCCGTTTAACCCGAACCCGAATAACCCGAAAACCGATTAACCTGAAGTTAATACAGTATCAGTCGGTTTGGCGACTAACACCAAACCATTCTAACATAATAGAGAATCAAATAATAGATAATTAGACATCATCAATTTCAGAATTGAAGGGTTTCTATGCAAGCAATGAACACAAAAATTCCTATGGTTCACATGCAACCCTAAGATGATCTATGTTTTCTTCTATGAAGATAATAAACTAAAATCCTAAAGGATACAATTCAGTTCTAAAGATTAATTAAGAAAAACCAACCTTTGATCTTATGATCCTTCAAGCAAGCAGCAAAAGAATCTTGCCTCAAACGTAAGTCACACCCAAGTGATGGAAGAATCAGTCCAGCAGAGTAACACAGAGAGAAGGGAGGCGTGGGATTTAGGGTGCCCAGGGGGTTCCTTATATAGCTTCCTAGGGTTACACTTGAAACCCTAGAAAGCCTCCAAGTGGACAAGGCTTTTGGCCACTTGGACTAGACTCCCCAAAACCCTAATTAGGGTTTCGCCAAAACCCTGGAGGAGCCTCCAGGGTGGCGCCAACTTGGCCCCTGGTTTTTACCTGGCCAGTTATTCAACTATTAAATAAATGCCAACCAGTCCCTGCACCTTTTATTAATTAATTTAATCACTAAATTAAATCCAATTAATTCTAGATTAAATCTCAACTAATTATTATAGTTTCTAATTAATATATTAACACTTAAATATATTAATAAACCATATATTTATTTTCTATTGATTTATTATAAAATTAATAAATCAACTATTCTCTCTACTGAACTATACGTCTATCCTCCATCTATGAGGGCAACCCAAATGGACTTTGCTTTTATTTATAAGATAAATACAATTATAAGTCATGGCTTAGACACCTAATCCAACAGTCTCCTACTTGGATAAGTTTATGACTTTAATTGTCTGAACTCTGACCCAGTCAGTTCTGTCCAAAGATAAGTGATCTGATGATCCTCTGTCCAACAGGATATTTTCAGACTCAAGACATGGACTAGCATCAATCTTGGTCTGATACTCTATTTCTCGATTTCTGATTTGCATATGACTTTAGAGACTACTAATTGAACACATCAATTTAGTCTCGGTTGGCCAACACTTTCAGTCAACTTGAAAATCATCGAGAGGCCTACAGATATATGTTTCCCACCGGGTCAGGGGATGGATAAGTTTCGACTAATATGTCCATACCTTTTGTGGGTCAAAATACTCACAACAATGCGTTTTATAACACCGAGTTACCGGCGCGTTTTCGCATTATCAATAAGCACTTGTCTCGCAAATAACAGATCATATCTCTCCACTTAAAGATCAACGGATATTATCGTCTTAACATTGCTCGTGATTTAATCCATGAAGCAATCTGTTAAGCACGGGTTTATCCAATAATCAAATCTGTATTTTCTAAGTACTCATGAACGTTGTAGCAGTCTTACTGCAATGTCTAACTCATTAGACAGTCTGCAACCGATTCATGAAAGTCTTTGTTCACACTTACTCCCTAACAGTGTGATCGAATATGGAACTTTAAATAATCTAATTATTAAGGAAGTTAAACATGTAGAAACACATAAATATACAATCGACAAAGGCAGTAACAATACTCATTTATAAATCTCAATTACAAAATCACCGAGTCAATTACATTTATACTGTTTACAAGTTTCAAATCTATCTAATTACTAAAACTAATATCATCCTTCAGTCAAATGCTCCGAGCATGCTGATTGTGCTTGATCTTGTTCAGAGCCTTAGTCAAAGGATCTGCAGGATTGTCTTCTGATGATACCCGCTTAACCAGTAAGTGCCCTTCTTCTACTTGATGTCGAATGTAGTGGTACTTTCTTTTGATATGCCTGGACTTTCCATGGTCTCGCGGTTCCTTTGTCAAGGCGACCGGTCCTTCATTATCGCAGAAAAGTTCCACCGGCTCCTGAATGCTCGGGACAACTCCAAGGTCCCCGATGAAATTCTTCAGCCAAGCCGCCTCCTTAGACGCTTCACTTGCTGCAATGTACTCTGATTCGCATGTTGAATCAGCCACTGTTTCCTGCTTGGAACTTTTCCAAGTGACCGCTCCACCGTTCAAAAGAAATACCCAGCCCGACTGGGACCGTCCACTGTCCCTATCAGTCTGGAAGCTGGCATCAGTATATCCACTCACTTTCAAGTCATCACTGCCACCAAGGACCAATACCATATTCTTTGTCCTTTGCAGATACTTGAGTATGTTCTTGACTGCAATCCAATGTGCTTTTCCAAGATTACCCTGGAACCGACTAACCATGCTTAGTGCATAGGATACGTCGGGACGAGTACATGTCATAGCATACATGATCGACCCTACTGCCGAAGCATAAGGTACTCGACTCATCTCAGCTATTTCCTCATCGGTACTCGGACTTTGAGTCTTACTCAATTTAGTATTACTTTGGATTGACAGCTCTCCCTTTTTGGAATTTTCCATTTTAAATCTTTTTAACACCTTTTCCAAATATATACACTGGCTTAGACCTATCAATTTTCTCTTTGTATTTCTAAGTATTCTTATCCCGAGAATATAAGCAGCTTCTCCTAGGTCTTTCATGGCGAAACACTTCCCGAGCCAAGCCTTAACATCTTGCAAGGTCGGAATGTCGTTTCCCATGAGCAATATGTCATCAACATACAGCACCAGGAAAGTGACTATACTCCCACTAGCCTTGACATATATACAAGACTCATCTTCACTCCTAGAGAAGCCAAACTCTTTGACTTTCTCATGGAAGCAAAGATTCCAGCTGCGAGATGCTTGCTTCAACCCGTAGATTGATCTTTCAATTACATACTTTATCAGGGTGCTTTGTGTCTACAAAACTTCTGGCTGACTCATGTAATCATCCTCAGTCAGTTTTCCATTAAGGAAAGCGGTTTTGACATCCATCTGCCAGATTTCATAATCATGAAACGCAGCTATGGCAAGCATTATCCTGATTGACTTAATCTTGGCTACTGGTGAGAAGGTTTCGTCATAGTCAACCCCCGGGGTTTGAGTGAATCCCTTTGCAACCAGCCGAGTTTTATAAGTATGCACTTTTCCATCCATGTCGGTCTTCTTTTTGAAGATCCACTTGCATCCGACTGTCTTTCGACCCGGCACATTGTCAACCAAGTTCCAAACTTGATTGTCATACATGGACTTTATCTCGCTGTCCATTGCCTCTTTCCATTTTGCAGACTTGGGGCCTGCCACTGCTTCACGGTAGCTAGCTGGCTCATCCAAATTAGTCAATGTACGATCACTGACTAACGTGTCACCGTCCGAAGTAATATGGAAACCATAGAACTCGGGCGGCATGCTAACTCTACCTGAACACCTAAGGGGCAATGAAATGTCGGTGGGTCCAACAGGAACTTCTTCCTCGTGTTGGTTGCTAGTTTCTTCCAAGGTTGTTTCATCGGGCGTCTCCTGAATTTCTTCGAGATCGATCGTACTCCCACTGTCCTCTTTGGATATGAGTTCTCTCTCTCGAAAGAACCCCCGTCTTGCTACAAAGACCACGTCCTCGCTCGGTCTGTAGAACAAGTATCCAAAAGACTGTTTCGGGTATCCGATGAAGAAAAACCTCTCACTTCTTTCTGCGAGCTTATCTGAAGTATCTCGTCTCACGAAAGCTTCACAACCCCAGACTTTGATGTGTGCCAACGAGGGAACCTTCCCCGTCCACATCTCGTGCGGTGTTTTCGCAACCTTCTTGGTTGGGACAAGATTTAGGATATAGGCGGCAGTCTCTAAGGCATACCCCCAGAAATGGATTGGAAGTGAAGCTCGACTCGTCATGGAACGAACCATGTCCAACAAGGTTCGGTTTCGCCTTTCAGCAACACCATTCAGCTGAGGTGTTCTTGGAGGCGACAACTGTGAAACAATTCCACATTCCTTGAGGTAATCGAGAAACTCGATACTAAGATACTAACCGCCTCTGTCGGATCTAAGCATCTTTATCTTTCTGCCCAATTGATTTTCCGCTTCATTTTTAAACTCTCTAAACTTTTCAAAGGTGTCCGACTTATTCTTGATTAAGTAGATATACCCATATCTACTAAAATCGTCGGTGAAGGTCACATAGAACCGCGTGCCATCTTTAGTGGTAGTTTTGAAGGGACCATACACATTTGTGTGTATGATATCCAACAGACCTTCACCTCTTTCAAAGGAACCTTTGAATGGTGATTTTGTCATCTTGCCAAGTAAGCAAGATTCGCATACATCATCCGACCCGAGGTCGAATGATTCCAGCACTCCATCCTTTTGGAGTTGGGCGATGCGTAACTTGTTTATATGGCCAAGGCGACAATGCCACAGGCATGCCTTTTCTACACCGCTTGAAGCATCAATAGCTAAATCATTTTTACCATAATTATCAACACACATAATAGATTCATACACTCCATCACAAGGCATAGCATTAAATATAAAAACATCATTTTTGAAAACAGAAATTGAACCATTCAATTTATTGAACTCATAATAAAAACATTGTTTAAACAATGCATGAAACGAAATTATGTTCTTTGCCATATGAGGCGCATAGCAACAATTATGTAAATCTAATCTAACTTCACTACTGAGAACTAGTCCATAAACGCCGATCTTGGTAACACGTGACGTTCGCCTATTCCCCATGACCAGGTTCAGTCTGCCATGCTCCAGCTCCCTACTTTCCTCTAGGCCCTGCAAATCAGAACATATATGAAAACCACATCCTGTATCAAGGACCCAAGAACGGGAAAAAGATGAGTTATTAGATATAGAATATGTACCTGCTTGTGACGGTTTCACTTTACCGTCCTTGATATCCTGCAGATACGTTGGGCAGCTCCTCTTTCAATGACCCTTTTGCTTGCAGTAAAAGCAGTCGACCTCTTTGGGGTTCTGAACATGTGGAATGCCAGAAGACTTGCCTTTCGGGGCACTGCTAGATGACCCGACATGAGTATTTTCCCTCCAGTTCTGCTTAGGAGTGCCTTTCCGTTTCTTTCCTTTTCCAGATCCAATAGCCAGGACAGACGGGTTGACAGGGAGCAAACCTTTTCCCTTCATCCCGTCCTCAGCCGTACAAAGCATGCAGTGTAACTCAGCTAGGGATGCCTGGTTTTTGTTCAAATGATACGCCAGTGTGAACTGGTCATAAGAACTAGGCAAGGAGTTTAGCACTATGTCAACTGCTAAATCCTCATGGACCGGCATTTCCAGCTTCCTAAGCCTTTCCACATAACCATGCATCATCTGCACATGTGCACAGATGGACTCGCCCTCCTTGGGCTTGCCGTTAGTGAAGGCTTTTACAACCTCACGCCTTTCGATGCGCTCTTGCTTGTGGAACTTTTCCGCAAGCTCTTTGTGCATCTCGTAAGGCCAATAGTCCTCATAGATACGCTGCAGTTCAGGGTTCATAGTATCGATCATGATGCAAGCCACTTTGGTTGCATCATCAAAGTGTTTAGTGTACGCGGCGATTTCCTCGGGAGTAGCGGTTTCAGTGTCCACATCAACAAGCTCGGGTTCCCGAACATACTCTTTGTGTTCAAACCTGAGAGCCATTTTGATGTTGCAGATCCAGTCATTGTAGTTAGTGTCATCCAACGTCACTTTTGAGCACAATGACAGAATAGAGGTTACATTACCGGGATTCGAGTGGGGAACGGATTGGTCAGAAGACATCTGAACAAGAAGAAGGCAGTTTTTAATTAGATATAAATAATAATCCTTATATTCACCCAATAACAAATATAATGCTAGGATCCTACAATAACAATCTACAATATCGAAAACGGATGCCGTAATCTTTATTGTAAATTTTATAAGGTAGGCGAATGACGATTCAGCCAATTCCACCGCGGAAACATAATCATATTATAATGGAATTCCTAGTTTCATTGAGATTTACCTAACTGTTCGATAGCATGTTTTAATCTCGGGAATTCCCCGCTATTTGTGACTGGGATACCGAGGATCACAGACCGGGTGTGAATAACCATGCAAATTGCTTGGTACTCTTGAAGTTAGGGATGGCAAAAAAAACCCGAACCCGACAGGGCAACCCGAAACCCGAGCAAAAAAACCCAATACCCGAGACCCGAAACCCGAAAATTTAGGGTATAGGGTCGGGTTTGGGTCTCCTCGCCCCGACCCGACCCGACCCGACCCGATATATATATATATATATATATATATATATATATATATATATATATATATATATATATATATATATATATATATATATGTATGTATGTATATATATATATGTATATATATATATATATATATATATATATATATATATATATATATATATATATATATATATATATATATATATATATATATATATATATAAAATATTTATATTCAATGACCCGAAACCCGACCGGAAAACCCGAAACCCGATAGGACATCGCCCCGAACCCGACCCGAAACTTTTAGGGTCCGATATGGATCTCCCCGCCCCGACCCAAACCCGACCCGTTGCCATTCCTACTTGAAGTCAATTGTCATCTCTAATTAATGTGCCGGTTATCCACACACGCTCCGTTAATAATGACAAAATCAAGAAACCCATTGCGACTCGTTGTGGACCCCAGTTGGCGTGCCGGTAAACCACACACGCTCCACCAACGTTCCACAAAGTGCAATGTGCAATTTCATGGATTAGCACCAATTCATATTTTTAACCTAAAGTAACTAGATTGGGATTTGTTTTAGGGTTCTAGTACTTTCAATTATAGCATTATACTTTTAAGAGGCTTAGCGGTTCTATCAAACGCGTTCGGCTAACGACACTCGACTGACCAGGAGAGCGGTGGGTAAGAGTAGATACCCATTAGACTAACATTTTATAGTCAGTCACCTTATACTCTCTTTAGAGGATAGTTTTGTGAATGAGGCCTACTAATGGTAAGACTAACCAGTTTTCTTATATATATATTAAATTAACTTTTAATCATAAATACATATAAGATATATTTTAATCTGATTAAAATATTTTAGAATTAATTTTATTCTAATTTTCGCAAATTTATACTAATTTTTTGAAAATTTTAAATTAATTCTTTAAACTGATTTAATTGGTCCTTTAATTAATCAATTAATTAAACTAATTAAATCTAAGATAGATATTACCAAATTAATCAAATTAATTTTTCTATCAAGGCCCCTATGGTTCTCGAAAATTACAAGCCATGCAAGAAAGGTTCAAGTTATTTTAATTAATCTCATTACCAAAAAATAACAACATACTATTATGGCAAGTAAATCAAGCAATCAAGGGGGAAAATTAGGGCATGGCAGCTAGGGTTAGGAAACCCTAGCCAAGCCGTCGACATTCAAGCCTCCCAAGGAGGAGTTTTCGCAAAACACCTCAAGGCAAGAAACAAGCATGCAGTTTATATCAATTTCACAAGAAAACAGCCTATGCTCTGATACCACTAAAGGGTTTCCATGCAAGCAATGAACACAAAAATTCCTATGGTTCACATGCAACCCTAAGATGATCTATGTTTTCTTCTATGAAGATAATAAACTAAAACCCTAAAGGATACAATTCAGTTCTAAAGATTAATTAAGAAAAACCAACCTTTGATCTTATGATCCTTCAAGCAAGGAGCAAAAGAATCTTGCCTCAAATGCAAGTCACACCCAAGTGATGGAAGAATCAGTCCAGCAGAGTAACACAGAGAGAAGGGAGGCGTGGGATTTAGGGTGCCCAGGGGGTTCCTTATATAGCCTCCTAGGGTTACACCTGAAACCCTAGAAAGCCTCCAAGTGGACAAGGCTTTTGGCCACTTGGACTAGACTCCCCAAACCCTAATTAAGGTTTCGCCAAAACCCTGGAGGCGCCTCCAGGGTGGCGCCAACTTGGCCCTGGTTTTTACCTAGCCAGTTATTCAACTATTAAATAAATGCCAACCAGTCCCTGCACCTTTTATTAATTAATTTATTCACTAAATTAAATCCAATTAATTCTAGATTAAATCTCAATTAATTATTATAGTTTCTAATTAATATATTAACACTTAAATATATTAATAAACCATATATTTATTTTCTATTGATTTATTATACAATTAATAAATCAACTATTCTCTCTACTGAACTATACGTCTATCCTCCATCTATAAGGGCAACCCAAATGGACTTTGCTTTTATCTATAAGATAAATACAATTATAAGTCATGGCTCAGACACCTAATCCAACAAGAATAACAAGTGTACATCATCAATTTTAGAATAACAGTTGAACATCATCAATTTCAGAATAACAAGTGAACTATTCGATGAGTCGATGTCAATAACATAAACTGATAAGGAACATACGGAATTGTTACTTAGAGAGACAGAAACTGAACATGTGAACATACAAATAGAATATACAAATAGATCATGTTGAAAAACAAGCATAACTTTGTGATTATGTGACGGATATCATCTGGTAGTATTCCACATATTGCAATGGGAATCATATGTGTGATTAGAACATGACAATCGTGCAAATTCATACCAATTAGTTTTGAGATCTTTCATCGACACCAATTTCTTGATGTTTGCGGAATAACCAGATGGAACCTTCACACCATGAAGACATTTACAAAATTTTGTTTTATCTTCTTTAGACATTGTATAACAAGCTGGTGGTAGATAAAAACGCTTTCCATGTCTTTTAGTGGGGGCAAGCTGTGGTCGTATTCCTATGTTAACCATGTCCTTTCGAATAGGGAGCCCGTCCTTTGATTTCCTTGAAATGTTTAACAACAATCTTATCAAGCTTTCATAAACTTTCTTCTCAATATGCATAACATCAAGGCAATGTCGGATCTCTAAACTTTCGCAGTATGGTAATTCCCAAAACATAGACCTCTTTTTCCAATTAGTTGGTTGACTATTTTTTTGGCATTTTCCAAATACAATGTTTAAATTTTGAACTCCGGAAAAAGTGGTTTCCCATCCATTGGGTTAGGCATACATCCCTTCTTAGTTTTTCCATCAAACACGTTTCCTTTACGACGATAAAAGTGGTATTTGGAAACGATCGTCGATGTCCCATGTATACATTTTTGTGACAATTTTCCAACCATAACCACCGTGTGTTATTTTCACAAACCAGACACGCCTTCCTTCCTTTTGTACTATATCCAAAAAAATTTGCATAAGCTGGAAAATCACTAACAGTGCAAAACATCATGGCACGTAGTTGGAAATACTCTCTCTTATATGCATCATACACTTTAACACCTAGATTCGATAAGATTTTCATTTCCTCAATGAATGGAGCCAAAAACACATCAATGTTATTACCGGGTTGTTTTGGACCTTGGATTAGCAATGACATCATGATGTATTTTCTTTTCATGCATAACCAAGGTGGAAGATTATAAATGCATAGAAGAACTGGCCATGTGCTGTGACGAAGGCTCATATTTCAAAACATATTTATTTCATCTGAACTAAGTCCAAAACGGATATTTCTGACAACGCCTATCAATATCAAGTATTTTAGTCGTTGTTAGGCCCTATTCTTGGTGAATTTATATCGTATATCCTATGGTATTACTCACTTTTGTGCTAGGACTTGTGTGCAAGGAAAAGATGAAAACAGGGACTAAACATTGACAAAATGAAAGAAGTTTGGATAAAAGCCATTTCAGTCGAAGTCGTACGCGTATGCCTAAGAGACACTGCAAAAAAATTGTCATTTAGTGGCACTTTACTGCTCGTGACACTATTTCTCTGTCTATTGGTGTTACTATTTTATGACACTAATTCCCCTATATAAAATTAAAATACCACGACTAAAAATTTTATATATTGTATACTGAAAAAACCAGTTAATGAAATCTTTTGTAAAATCCCAAATGAAATTAACTTGAAAAATATTTTGAATGTCCCCCAGGTATCACAAAATTCTAGAATTTTACCCCTCTTAAACCTAACGAGAAACGAAAACTTTACAATTATCATATATATAATAATCTTTTACTTTTTATGATACTAATTTTCACAGTTATTAGATGAATAATAATTTAATATGTTATTAATAATTATAAAAATTATATATCATATTTAATTTTTAATAAAAAATATATATCAAGATGAAAATGTTTAAAAAGAAAAAAATGTATAACACAAAAATTATATATCATATTTAATTTTTAATAGAAAAATCAGTTAATGAAATATTTTGTAAAATCCCGCTTCGTTTAATGTTCCAAATTACTAAGGCGGTTCCAGTAGAGGGAAACTAAAAGTTTTATGCAATCAAAACAAAATTCCCGCTAATTCGGTAATTCCCTCACTCGATCGGGTCTCTACCCTATCTGCTACGCTGGTTTGCTAATTCCGTCACTCGATCGTAGCTTTTGGAACGAATCTCCTCTCCTCTCTTCTATATTTGTTTCCCAAATCAAACCCTAATCTGACTTAGTCACCTTCAGAGCTGTAATTGCTTTCCTAGAAGAACAAAGTTGTAGAATCGAGGAGTCGACTACTTTCCTAATCGCTAATCTGAAAATATGATATATACTTCCGATTTCTTCCGTCTATTCTCCTAATCGGCTAATCCTGTTCTCCTATTTCTCATTTCTAATTTCGAGAATTGACGACTTGTGTGAGGTGGATTTGATCTTCATCAGCGACAGCATTAGTCACTCGTCGTTACCACGAGTATAACGCACCACCGTCGTGACCATCATCAACAACACCGCACCATCTTTCCTCTGCATCTCCCTCTATTTATGCTCCTGGAAGAAGAACCACCACATAACCGATGTTCTTTCTTCCTCCATTTATATTTCTCTGTAAATGTATGTATCTGTTGTAAATGTATGTATCTGTTACCAGGTATTGTTTAAGAACCTTATACATGTTTTTATTTTCATTTGACTTTCATTTATTTCCTGTTAATCTATTGTATCCTTCTCTTTTGAAATAGAAAGCGATTTCTAAGTGGGTGAAGGAAGTGGTCGTTTTACTGAAGATAGGTTAAAATATTTGGTACGTTTTCCTCTTTAATTTGATCGATCTCTGGTACGTTTCCTCCTCTTTCTGCTATTCACAAATTTCAAAAGCCAAATTTGGAGATTTGTTAAAATATTTGGTTACTGTCGTTTTCTCTAATTTTTTTTTCGTTTTGTTGACATCTTTAATTTCTTTTGGCAGATCAGAACATAAGTGATGTATTGGAGTTTTGATTTTGTGAGTTTCTTTTGTGGTAGCATTGATGACCTTTTTTTTATAGACCCGACCTTCATATTTGTGCTCCTAATCCCTTACTGTCAAGGGCTACAAGTAATAATCAACAGTCTCTATGTGTGAATTATGCAGATCAATCATTACTACCAAAGGAAGACTACCCGTGGAATGATAGAGTTATTGGTTTGGGGCTTTCTTTGGGAAGGTAAATCAGAAAATTATGTTCATAGTTCAAGTAAAGCTTTTGTGTTTTTTCTTTTTTACTTAATAGACTAAGTGGGTACACTCCTTTCTTACTGAAAGGACTTCATCCATAAAGGGCTTTATATGGGTGTTTCTTTTTGGTTTATTACAAAAGGTCTTAAAGTGTGAAGTAGAAGCAGGGAGGGTCTATGTTGATTATAGAGTCATACTTTCTTTAATTGGATGATTATAACATCCTACATTCATATTTTTCTTGATTATAACATCCTACATTCATTTATCTATTGATTATAACAGTGGGTCTTAGAGTAACTTACAAAGTTGGATATCTTGTAGCCTACACTAGCAACATACCTCCATCTTTTTGTTCATTACAGCATTGTACTTTGAAAACTTCACCTAGTTATAGTAAGTTGTCCAAATGCAAAGGTAGCTATTGAGTAGATTTTTCAAAGTAGAAATCATGGTTGGGGGCTTACTGATTTAGTATTTGGAACAGGTTTGGGCAACTTCAAGATGTGAATCTTCAAAGCATGGAACCATAAGAGGACTTTATATGCAAGTTTTCATGGTTATTTGAAAATTTTCATGCTTTTATGCTTGTTTCAATAATAATTTATATTGGAATGAAGTTATTTATATGTATAGCAAATTATAACAATGTATTTTTGTTGGTTTGTTTACATATTCTTTTGAATGTATACTTTTTCTTCCATGTTAGTTCATTGGATGCCTTATGAACAATGTCTTGTTGGTTTGTTTATTATTGTTGCACTGTATACTCTAATATATAAAGATTAATAAAAGAAATATATACATATTAAAAAAAGAAAGATATACATATTAATGAAAGAAAGAAAATCATACCTAAGAATTAATGAAGAACAAGTTGGCTATTAACGAAAAACAGTCGGCTAATATGAAGAATAAGTTGGCTAATATAAAGAACAAGTTCGCTATTAATGAAGAAAAGTCGGCTAATATGGTTTGAAATATAATAGGTTGAAGCAATTATTGTTAGGTTTTAGTGCAAACTTTAAACTAAAAACTTAAGTTCACATGCACCTTATAGGGTCTATGTTTTTCACAATTAAACCTACATCTAAGGCCAACAATAATATTAATTAAAGATGAATTTTATACCTTTGACCTTTAGAAGCTAGCACCACAAATGCCGTGCTTCTAATGGCTCACACCCAAGAACTAGCAAGCCAGATGGGTAAGAGAAAGGGAGGAGGTGTTCTCCTTTTGGCGTGAGAAATAGGGGAGCAAGGGGCCTCTATTTATAGTCTCCAGGTGATAAGCACTAAGGAGTATATCTGCCTTATTTAAGATCCTGATATGATAAGGCTTTATCAGATAAAGGGATCTGCTTATCACTGCCAAAAACAACCTCATGGGCTGCGAAATCCACAAGGCTTCAAGCCTTGGATTTCTTCCAACCCATTAGGGTTGCCAGGTTATTCATTGCCCAACTATTAAACAAATACAATTCAGCCCCTGCACTATTAATTAATCCAATTAATCCCAAAATTAATTCTAATTGATTTCTGATCAATTATCAATTAAATAATATGATTTCTAATTAATATATCATCATCATAATATATTAATAAATCATTATTTCTTTCTCTTAATTAATCATCTAGTCCTTTGCCAGTCTATGTCCTAAGATAAGTGATTGTATGACCCTTCGTTCTACAAGATATCATTCAGATCTTAGGCATGGTCCTTAGTATGATTCCATGTTTCTCGATAACTGATTTGTGATGATATAGAACTTCTAATCAAACACATCAATTAAGTACTGGTCGGGCCCATCACAATTAGTCATCACTAAATCACCGAGGGGCCCACAGATATCGCTTTTCCCATTTAGGGCAAAAAAAACGAATAAACTTCGACTCATATGCTTGTGTCTTTTACTTGTCAAATCGCGTACAACAATATGTTTTATAACATCGAGTTACCGATGCGTTTACGCATTATCAATGGGCAACCGATTTGTAAATTTCAACTCATATGACTTGGTTTCAAGATCATAGGATATTACCATCTCAGAATTACTTAGTGACAATTCCATGAAGTAATTCTCTGAGTGTGGGTTGATCTAATACTCAAATCTCTATTTCTGAGTACTCATGAATATTGCAGCAAGGCTATTGCTATGTCTAACTCGTTAGACAGTCTACAATTCAATTCATGACAGTCTTAGTTCATAACTTACTTCCAAAAGTATGATTGACTGTGGATGTTTGAATAATCGAATTATTCAGGAAGTAAAACATGCAAATTATGAAACACAAAATGTACTATTGACAATGCTAATAAATAATTCTGTATTATTTAATCACCAAATTCAATTACATCATCAAGTTTCAAAAAATAATATCTATCTAATTGCCAAAACTAATATCATCTTTCAGTCTAATGCTCCTTGCATGCTGATGGTGTTTAATCCTATGAAGAGCCTTTGTCAGAGGATCTACATGATCTCTTCAGATAATACTCTTTTCACCAGGAGGTGACCTTCTTCTACTCTATGTCTGATATAATGGTACTTTCTGTTGATATGTCTGGACTTTCCATGATCTTGCAGTTCCTTGGTCAAGGCAACCGCTCCTTCATTATCGCAGAATAGTTCCATTGGTTCCTGAATGGTCGGGACTACTCCAAGGTCACCGATGAAATTCTTTAGCCAAGCCGCTTCCTTAGAGGCTTCACTTGCAGCTATATACTCTGATTCACAAGTTGAATCAGCCACTGTTTCCTTCTTGGAACTTTTCCAGGTCACTGCTCTACTGCTCCACCATTTAATAGAAATACCCAGGCTGACTGAGACCGGTAGTTGTCTCTGTCTGTCTGAAAACTGGCATCACTATATCCACTTACTCTTGATGTATCTTTGCCACCAAGGACTAGGATCAAGTCTTTCGTCCTTCGTAAATACTTGAGTATATTCTTAACCGCTGTCTAATGTGCTTTGCCCGGGTTTCCCTGATATCGACTGACCATGCTCAAGGCAAATGCCACGTCAAGGCGTGTACATGTCATAGCATACATGATCGATCCCACAGCCGAAGCATAGGGAACTCGACTCATTTCAGCTATTTCTTCATCTATACTTGGGCACCCAGTCTTACTCAATTTGGTATTGCTTTGCATTGGTAATTCTCATTTCTTTGAATTTTCCATACTGAATCTTTTGAGTACCTTGTCCAAGTAAACACTTTGGCTGAGTCCAATCAATCGCTTCTTTTTATCTCTGAATTATCGTATCCCAAGAATATAGGCAGCTTCTCTAAGGTCTTTCATGGCGAAACACTTACCGAGCCAAGATTTCACTTCTTACAGGGTCAGAGTGTTGTTTCCCATGAGCAATATGTAATCAACATATAGCACCAGAAAAGTGACTATACTCCCACTAGCTTTGGTATATACACAGGACTCATCCTCACTTCTAGAGAAACCAAACTCTCTGACTTTCTCATGGAAGCAGAGATTCCAGCTGCGAGAAGCTTGTTTCAATTCATAGATTGATTTCTCAAGCTTACACACCCTGTTACGAAACTTTGCGTCTTCAAAACCCTCTGGCTGATACATATAAACATCCTCAGCCAGTTTCCCATTAAGGAAGGCGGTCTTGACATCCATCTGCGAATTTCATAGTCATGAAATGTAGCTATGGCAAGTATTATCCTAATGGATTTGATCTTGGCCACTAGTGAGAAGGTTTCGTCAAAGTCAACCTCAGGGGTTTGAGTAAAACCTTTCGACCAGTCAAGCCTTGAAGGTGTGTACCTTTCCATCCATGTCGGTCTTCTTCTTGAAGATGCATTTGCACCCAACTGTCTTTTGACCTGGCACATTGTCAACTAAGTTCCAAACTTGGTTGTCATACATGGGCTTGATCTCGCTGTCCATTGCTTCCTTCCACATAACAGCCTCAGGGCCTGCCATTGCTTCCCTGTAGTTAGCTAGCTCATCCAGATTCACCAGTGTTCTATCACTGATGAACATGTCACCATCTGTAGTAATATGGAATCCATAAAACTCAGGTGGTGCGCTAACTCTACCAGAGTGCATGGGAGGTAATGAACTGATTATCGGTTCAACATGAACTGATTTCTCTGGTTGAGGGCTAGTTTCATTTATGGTTGCCTCATTTTCATATTCTTGAATTTCTTCAAGGTGAATGGTACTCCCACTGTCTCTTTGGAATATGAGATCTCTCTCTCGAAAGACTCCTCTTCATGCTACAAATACCACGTCCTCGCTTGGTCTGTAGAACAAATATCCAAAGGACTGCTTTGGGTAACCAATGAAGTAACATTTCTCACTTCTGGCTTCGAGCTTGTCATGAGTCTCTCGTCTTACGAAGACTTCACAGCCCCAAACCTTAATATGTGCTAACGAGGGAACTTTCACTGTCCACATCTCGTGAGGTGTTTTGACAACCTTTTTAGTAGGGACAAGATTGAGGATGTGGGCGGCTGTCTCTAAGGCATACCCCTAGAAGTGTAAAGGAAGAGAAGCTCGACTCATCATGGAACGAACCATGTCTAATAAGGTTCGGTTGCGCCTCTCAGCAACACCATTTAATTGTGGTGTTCTTGGAGGAGTCAACTGTGAAACTATTCTACATTCCTTAAGATAGTCTAGGAACTCGATACTAAGATACTCACTGCCTCTATCGGATCTGAGCATCTTTATCTTCCTGCCCAATTGATTTTCGACTTCACGTTTGAATTCTTTGAATCTTTCAAAGGTTTCAGACTAATGTTTGATTAAGTAGATGTATCCATATCTACTATAATCATAAGTAAAAGTCACATGAAATCGATTTGCATCCTTTGTGTTAGTCCTCAAGGGTCCACACATATCGGTGTGTACGAGATCTAGTGGACCTTCACCTCTTTCACAATATCCAGTGAAAGGTGATTTAGTCATATTTCCCAAAATACAAGATTCGCATTCATCATTTGGCCTTAGGTCAAATGATTCCAACACTCCATCCTTTTGGAGTTGGGCGATGCGTTTCTTGTTAATGTGTCCAAGACTACAATGCCACAAGCATGCTTTGTCTATACCGACAGATGAATCAATTTGAAATACACTATTACCTAAGTTGTCTACATACATCACAGTTTCATACACACCATGACAAGGTAAGGCATTAAATAAAAAGACACCATTCTCAAATGCCGAGATAGAACCATTCACATTATCAAATGAATATCTAATTCCTTGTCTAAATAAATCATGAAATGAAATAATGTTTCGAGCCATATCAGGCGAGTAGCAACAATTAATTAAATCTAATTTAATATCACTTCTAAGCATAAGGCCATAGACTCCAATCTTGGTGACAGGTGACGATCGACTGTTTCCCATGATCAGGTTCATCCTCCCATGCTCTATCTCCTTACTTTCTCTTATTCCCTGTAGATCAGAACAAATGTGAAAACCACATCCTGTATCCAGGACTTAAGAATGAGAAGATGCTGATTTGTCATGTATAGTGTATATACCTGCAGATGATGGCTTTACTTTCCCATCCTTTATGTCCTGCAAGTATTTGGGGCAGCTTCGTTTCCAGTGTCCCTTCTCATTGCAGTAGAAGAATTCAGCATCTTTGGGGTTTGAGACGGGAGGAATATCAGAACCGGATTTTGCCTTTGAGCCACTGCTAGATGACCTGGCATGGGACTTTCCCTTCCAGTTCTGTTTTGGAGGATCTTTCCTCTTCTTCCCTTTCCCATGTTCAATAGCCATTACGGGAGCATTGCTAGAAGCAAAGGATATAGCTTTACCCTTCACACCGGCTTCAGCAGTCTGTAGCATATTGTGCAACTGTGCGAGAGTTGTCTCACTATTGTTCAAATGATAGGTCAGAATGAACTGATCATAACAACCGGGCAACGAGTTCAGAACTATGTCAATAGCTAGTTCCTCGTCAAAGTGCACATTAAGCTTCATAAGCCACTCCACGTATCTTTGCATTTTCTGTATGTAGGCGCAAACAGACTCTCCCTCCTTCATCTTGCAGGCCATGAGTGCTTTGACTACTTCATACTTTTCCTGACAAGCTCGCTTATGGAACTTTTCCATAAGGTCCTTGTTCATCTCGTATGGCCAGTAGTCCTCATAGAACCTCTGCAATTCAGGGGCCATAGTGGCGACCATGATGCATTCCACTTTGGTAGCATTGTCATAGTGTTTCTTGATCAATCTCGACGAGCTCCTTATCAAGAACATACTCTTTGTCCTCAAATCTGAGCGCCATCTTGATATTTCTCATCCAATCGTTATCATTGGTGCCATCTAATGTCACCTTAGAGCATAGCGAGAGGATCGAGGAGAAGTTGGTGTTATAGTTATGGGTGGAGTGGGTGTTGAAGTATATTTGTGATGAAGTGCCCATCCATCCGAAGACCTGGCTCAAGACCTCGAAGTGTAAAGAATAACTGATTGAAGACCCCGAGTCTGAAGACTCCGAAGGGTACAACCTAGAGGATCCGAAGACTTCTTAGCTGTAATACTTTTGTATGCACACGTGATAGTACATTACGTGGTGCATGAATCTTGTATCCTATTGGTTCGTACTCTGATAGGATATTCTTTGTAACAAAATGTACTATGCGTATCACTGATCATGTATAAATATCAGTGATACCATACAATGTCTGTGTGCGAGATTGTAAAACCCTAAATCAATCAATCAAGCATTCGACACAAGTTATCCATTTCACTGTGTTAATGTTCTTAACTGTTGTTATCACTGTGTGATTACTTAGTAAAATATCAACTGTTAGAATACTAGTCATCACTTGATTATTAATTCGATTTGAACACCAAACAAGTGGTATCAGAGCAGGATAGCTCGAAAACCAGTTTATAGAGCCTTATTTCACTGTTATAGTTCTAGATCAGAATTGTTTCTCAGATCTAGTCTTCCACAACTGTTGCAAGACTCTATTACTGGTTTTTCTGAAAAGATCCTATTGAAATCCATTCAAAATGACTGATTCTACTATAACTTATGCTAACATGCTCAACTATGCAAATCTCATTGGTTCTGCAACAAAAGCTCCTGTTCTAGTAACTTCTTACTATGACTATTGGGCTGGAAGAATGAAGGACTATCTGATTGGGCTTGATAAAGATTTGTGAAGATCTGTAACTGATGGTCGTCATACTGACATTGCTGGTCGTTTTGTGGTTCTAGATGGAGAAGAAGCTGTAGTTCTGTATGCTGTAGATTTGAAGAAACTTGAAAATGATGAAAGAGCCATGCGTGAACTGAGAAGTGGACTAGGTCCTGATGTCAGTCATCACATAGCTGATGCGAAGTCTGCTAAGGAAATGTGGGATAATCTTGCTCTTCATTTTGGAGGTGACAAGATTCTTCACACAAGCAAGGTTCAGGAAATTCTGGCAGACTTTGGGAATCAAACAAGAAGAGAATGAATCCCTTGAAGCATGCTATGAACGTCTTAGTAACATGATCTATACCTTGGATAAGTATGGAGAGACCCGAAGTCAACAAGAAATCAACATCATATTTCTTTACAGTCTTCGCAAAGAATGGAGACCCATCACGCTAATGGTTAAATCTTATGAGAACATTGAAAAATACAAGTTAGCTGCTCTATACAATTTGCTAAAATCACACGAACCAGATATTGTTGGTCGAAGGAGTGAAACTGCTGGATCTGGATCCCTTGCCCTTGTTTCAAAAGAAGAAGAAGAAGCCAGTGATGAAGAAGTTGCTGCTTATATGGTTGATAACAATGGTGAAATAGTTGCTCTCTATGCCGCAAACAGTCGAAGGTTCAAGAAACCATTCATAAAAAACAACTCAGGGAAACCCTTTGTCAAGAACTTCAACAAACCAAACTTCAATCCAAAACCTAAACCTGAAACGTATACTCTGAAGGAGGAAAACTCAAAATCTTCAACTCCGAAGCCATCTGAAACACAGGCTTCGGAGTCACCAAAGGAGAAGACCGAAGAAAAGAAAGTTTCTGGTGATTCAGGCTATGATTGCAATTACTGTCGTGTTAAGAATCACTTTGCAAAAGATTTCATGCTTCGCAAACAAAATGAGAAGAAGTCTCAAGTGAAGGATGAAGCTTACTATGCAAGGAAAATGGAAGAAGTAAGGGAAAAGACCAAGGACTTAGCACTAATTTGTAACGCCAAAACATGTTTATTATGTAATTATAATAAAAAGGGCAAAATGGTCATTTTACCTTAGAAGGGTAATTTGGTCTTTTGGACAGAAAAGGGCTTGTATTGTAATAATATTTTGAGTCTTGGACTTAAAATGTTATAAAAATCTGATTTTGTCATTTAGATTGTAAATTGTGGCAAAATTTTAAGAAATGCAACTTCAAGGACCAAAATGCAATTTTTGGAGGTATAAAAGGGAACACTTGTGCAGATTTTTAGCACTTACGGGAGAAGTTCTAGGTGCGATTTCTGCAGAGGATTTGAAGAAGTTCTTGAAGATTGAAGCTTGTAACTTGATTTTGGCTTCAAAGGGTAGAATTGGAAGTTTGAAAGGTTAGTATTTCAAGTTCTTGTCTAGTTGTTCTTGATGAGTTTTGTAGAACTCAAAAACTGCATTTGCAGTTATAATTGTGTGGTTAAAATGGTTAGATACTTCCATTAAGTCATAATAATAAGGGCTTAATTCAAGAAAATGGAAGTAGATTGTTATTTTGGATGAATTTGGAGTTTTGGGGTTTTTGGAACTAAGAACCCTAATTCTTCATATGATTGATTGAGTGTGTTTTGAGGGTTTAAAACCTTGTTAAAATGTAAGGTTTTAGCCTAGGAATAAACCCCAAACGATTAAGAACAACATTAAGAACTTATTGACCAAAACTGCAAGCTACAGTGCACAAATCGCGACTGGCCAGGAGACCTGCACTGGCGCTAGGCGCAGTGCGCCCAGGAGCCAGGCGGGGTGCGCCCAGGCGCAGTGCGCCCTGTCCTAGGCGCAGTGCGCCTCCAGGCAGGGCCAGGCAGGGGATCAAAAATGCTAACTTTTGCTTGGCTTGTCCGATTTAGCTCAAACTTGAACCGTAGGCTCGTTATGGTCTGGAAAGTTTGGGAAAATTTTTATATTGAGTTTTCGACCCCTCGGGGGCACTGTAGATCGATTCGAATGCCTCGGTGAATAGTAAAATTCATAAAAAGTTAGTAAACGGAAATTTTATTAACTAGACATTGTTTATAATGATATTGTATTGAACTATATTGTATTAGAGTTAATTGGAAGGGTTATTAACCTATAATCATTTTGAAAATAAATGGAATTATAGGTACGGGACAAAATCCTACGGATTTCATTTCAAGGCAAGGAACAACAAACGCTAGTTGTAGCAAACCTTCAGGTGAGTAATCTCACTGTTATCCGGTGTGATATTTGTTAAAAGAGCAGCTGCAGATGGAAATGATTTTGGGGACAAATTTTGACAGATTATATGATTTGATATACGACAAGACCAGATAAGCCGTGAGTCTGTTATAGACAAGAACGGAGCTGTGAGTCAATATATCTATGTAAACTGTGATATGACAAGACCAGATAAGCTGTGAGTCTTTAATAGACAAGAACGGAGCTGTGAGTCAAACTTATATAGACAAGACCGGATAAGCCGTGAGTCTAGGCAACAGCGGGCTAACCCGTGAGCCAAGGCAACTGCGGGCTAACCCGTGAGCCATATTTGATTTTGTATTGCATGATAATACATATTTGACTTTGTATAGAGAATTTTATTCTTATACATGTTATACTTGATTTGATTACTCATTGGGCTTTATAGCTCACGGTTTTATTGATATGTCCCTGCAGGTGAGCGTGATCCTGCCAAGGGAAAGGATAAAGTCCGTGACTGAGGACTTAGTATTTGAAGTAACGACCCGGCTTGAAGAATGTATAATATTATGTATTGTACTTCGTGATACTCTTGTACTCGTATTGTATTAACTAATACCCCCTACTTATGTTTTATTTGTAAAATATTTGGTTTCAAAAAAATGAAAATTTTTTGGGGTGTTTTTGGTTAATAAGTCGGGTGTTACAAGTTGGTATCAGAGCCGTGGTTTAAGTGAACTAGGTGTCTTAGACTAGATTCCTGGACTTAAACCTTGAGAGAAGAACAGATAAATGGACTGTTAGATATATATAAGTTGTTATTATATATGTAATCTAACGGTTTGCTGAAATTTTGAAGTATGAGAAATACACGAAGTAATCCCACTGGTGCAAATTCGCATGGAACTGCAAGAAGTGGACCAGCTCGGTCACGCGGCTCTGTTGGGCGAAGAGCACCAGCACGGGAACGGTGGGAGAAAATCCACCTGATATTCGGGCAATTGTGGAAGAAGTGGTTAGGCAAATGATGCCTACGTTAACGAATAATCCCAACCTGAGTGGCAATCCCAACCCGAGTGCAAATCCAAATCCTAGTGAAGAAGCTGCAAAAAGTGTTCATGACAGGCAGCCGGAAGATGAAAGCCAGGGAGAAAGTCGTGCCCGGGCAATAAAAGAAACTCAAGGTGGGGAAGCCTCGATAAAGAAAGTTGGGTGTATGTATAAAGCCTTCCTTGGTTGTAAACCAAAGGAATTCTCGGGGACAGATGATCCAGTCAAAGCTATGGAATGGATCATGCATATCGAGAAGGTGTTCCGAGTAAGCAAATGTGCGGATGATCATAAAGTAGAATTTGCCACGAACCAACTCACAAGAAGTGCACTACACTGGTGGCAAATCTACTACAAATCACTGAATCTTGATCCAACCGAATCAATATCGTGGGAACAGTTCAAGAATAAGTTCAATGAAGAATATTGTTCCGAAGTAGCAATAAAGCAATTGGAGGATGAATTCCTGCATCTGGAACAGGGTTCCCGATCTGTTCAGGAATATACTCTTAGCTTTCTGGAGAAAGCTAGGTTTGCGGAACACCATATCTATACTGAAAAGAGAAAGATCGACAAGTATGTCTGGGGGTTGACGACCCGAATTAGAGAGATCGTGCAACCGCTGAAACTACCTACTTTCTGGCAAGTGGTGAATCGAGCCACAGAAAGAGAAACAGAACTGAAGCGACAAGAAGACGAAAAGAAAGTCTTGGAAACGAAACGAAAGGCGGAAGACCAAGGTTGGACGCCTCAGAAAAAGTCGCAACAATCCGGGTCTAGGGGAAAAGGCCAGAAAGGTGAAGGCAAGTGGTGTGAAAAATGCAGAAAAAGGCACACGGGCAGTTGTCGCAGCGATACTGGGTCAGTTAGCTGCCGAAATTGTGGAAAAACGGGTCATCTTACACGGGACTGTCGGGCGGACTGTAGGTGTTTCCAATGCGGGGCTACGGATCATATTCGCCTGAACTGTCCACAACTAAAATCTGGGGCATACAGTGAAAGACCCAGAGATGATCAAGTGGGAAAGAAAGAAGAGTCGAAGAACAGGGGACGACCAGTGGCCTCGCGAGCTTTCCAGATGACTGTGGAGGAAGCCCGTGAGAAGACAGATGTGGTGACAGGTATCTTCACTCTTGATTCCATACCTGTATATGTTATTTTTGATCCGAGGGCTACACACTGTTTTGTGTCGGAGTCCCTGATGTCTCGCTTGAATGTACCGTTAACCCCAATGGATGAAAGCTTGGAAGTAGCTGTAGCAGACGGTAGATATGTTTGGGTATCCGAACACCTAGAGGGTTGTCAGCTTAAAATCTACGGGACCGTTTTCCCTATAGATTTGAAGCCGATGACTACCAATGAATTTGGTGTGATTGTGGGGATGGATTGGTTGGCAAAGAATTATGCTAACATGGATTGTAGGAATAAAAACCTCACAGTACTGTCACCAGATGGGAATTTGATAAAGATTCAGGGTGAACGACCTCGATTGCGAATGCCAATTATCTCCTTTGCTCAAGCCCGAAGTTGTGTCAGTAAAGGAGGGATTTCTTATTTGGCTTATGTATCGGTGGCTCAACCGATTAAAGTGGGGGTAGCGAATGTGAATGTGGTGAACGAGTTCCCAGATGTGTTTCCAGACGAACTTCCAGGGTTGCCACCAGATCGACAGGTTGAGTTCACGATTGAACTGGTTCCGGGAGCTGCACCTGTTGCCCGAGCTCCATATCGATTAGCACCTTCAGAGATGGTGGAACTGCGAAAGCAACTGGAAGAATTGTTAGACAGGGGTTTTATCAGACCGAGTACATCGCCTTGTGGAGCCCCTATCCTGTTTGTCAAGAAGAAAGATGGGTCAATGCGCATGTGTATTGACTATCGGGAGTTAAACAAGATCACGGTAAAGAACAAGTACCCGCTACCCAGAATAGACGACTTGTTTGACCAGCTGCAAGGCGCATCATATTTTTCCAAAATTGACCTGAGGTCGGGTTATCACCAGTTGAAGATAAGGGAGTCAGACATTCCGAAGACAGCTTTTCGAACGAGATACGGTCATTATGAGTTTTTGGTGATGCCTTTTGGGTTAACCAATGCTCCAGCCGTGTTCATGGATCTTATGAACCGGGTGTGTCGACCGTTCCTTGATACCTCGGTGATAGTGTTTATAGATGACATCTTGGTGTATTCGCGAAGCCAAGCCGAACATGAAGTGCACCTGCGACAAGTGTTGGAGTTGCTTCGCCGGGAGAAGTTGTATGCAAAATTCTCCAAGTGTGAATTCTGGCTAAGAGAAGTCCAATTTCTTGGTCACGTAATTAATGCCGAGGGGGTGAAAGTTGATCCAGCAAAGATTGAAGCCGTGATGAAGTGGGAACCGCCTTGGAGTCCAACTGAAATACGGAGTTTTCTTGGTTTGGCAGGCTATTACAGAAGATTTGTTGAGAATTTCTCCTCGATAGCTGTTCCGTTGACCAAGTTGACCAAGAAAGGCGAAAAGTTCACGTGGACCGAAAAACAACAAGAAGCATTTCAGAAGTTGAAACAAGCTTTATGTGAAGCACCGGTGTTGGCTTTACCACAAAGCGGAGAAGAGTATGTGATCTACAACGATGCTTCTAGAATTGGTCTTGGGTGTGTGTTAATGCAGAAAGGTCGGGTCATAGCCTATGCGTCCCGCCAATTAAAAGATGCCGAGAAGAAATATCCAGTTCATGATCTGGAATTAGCTGCGGTGGTTCTAGCATTGAAGCTGTGGAGGCACTATTTATACGGTGTGAAGTTTGTCATTTACACTGATCATAAAAGCCTGAAGTATTTATTTGATCAAAAAGAGCTTAATATGAGACAGCAATGGTGGATGGATCTGCTGAAAGACTTTGATTGTGAAATTCAGTACCACCCTGGCATGGCGAACGTGGTGGCAGATGCTCTAAGCAGAAAAGAAGCTCCTTTGAAAGTTACATCCACGTGTTTGGGCCGGTTACCAGAATTGATTCGTTCAGCACAAGAAGAAGCGTGTAAGCCGGAGAATGTAAAAAGTGAAAGAATGGTTGGATATTTGAAGCATCTGGAAGAAAATGCTCAGAAATTGAAGACCTTCAGAGGTCGAATATGGGTCCCAAAACAAGGAGAGGCGCGGAATTTGCTTCTAGAAGATGCGCATTTCAGTCGATATGCAGTTCATCCGGGCAGTACCAAGTTGTATCGGACGCTAAAACCGATGTATTGGTGGCCTGGAATGAAGAGGGACATTGGAAGATATGTGGAAAGATGTTTGACTTGTCTGCAAGTTAAGTCAAACCATCAGAAACCGTACGGGGAAATACAACCATTGCCGGTTCCAGAGAAGAAATGGGATCATATTACTATGGATTTTGTGACGAAGTTGCCGCGGACACCGCGAGGTTATGATTCTATATGGGTGATTGTTGATCGATTGACCAAATCAGCACAGTTCATACCGTATAAAGAAAAGTATAGAGTAGATCAACTGGCGAAAATCTACATAGATGAGGTGATTTGTCGACATGGATTCCCAGCATCGATTGTATCTGACCGAGATAGTAGGTTTACTTCTCATTTTTGGCAGAGTCTTCAAAAGGAATTGGGTACAAAAGTACTTATGAGTACCGCATATCACCCGCAGACCGATGGTCAGAGTGAAAGAACAATCCAGACTTTGGAAGATATGTTGAGAACTTGTGTCATTGACTTCGGTGGAAGCTGGGAAGATCATTTGCCTCTAGTAGAATTTGCGTACAATAACAGGTATCATTCCAGCATTCAGATGGCCCCGTATGAAGCCTTGTATGGAGCACCGTGTCGTACTCCGACCTGCTGGACTGAAGTTGGGGAAAAGCTGTTGGCTGGACCCGAAATTGTAGCACAGACTGAAGAAAAGATCAAACTGATACGAGAAAATTTGAAGGTAGCTCAGAATAGACAGAAACAGTATGCGGACAAACGGGTGAAACCGATAGAATTCCAAGTAGGAGATATGGTAATGCTCAAAGTATCCCCTTGGAAAGGCTTATTTCGTTTTGGGAAGAAAGGGAAGTTGAGTCCTCGCTTTATTGGACCTTTCCGTATATCCCGAAGAGTTGGAGCCGTGGTGTATCGATTGGAGTTACCTGATGAACTTCATGGTATACATGATGTATTCCATGTGTCCCATTTGAGGAAAACTTTGTTTGATAAGTCTCAACATGTACCTCTTGCTGAAATTGAGGTAGATGAAAAGTTGAGATATCCGGAACAACCCGAGAGAGTGTTAGACCGCAAGGTAAGACAGCTGCGAAATAAGAAGATCAGCATGGTGAAAGTGCTTTGGCGTCATCACAAAGGTTCCGACATGACGTGGGAGACCGAAAGTGAAATGAGGGAGAAATACCCTCAACTTTTTGTATGATTTCGGGGACGAAATCTCTTAAAGGAGGGGATAATTTGTAATGCCAAAACATGTTTATTATTTAATTATAATAAAAAGGGCAAAATGGTCATTTTACCTTAGAAGGGTAATTTGGTCTTTTGGACAGAAAAGGGCTTGTATTGTAATAATATTTTGAGTCTTGGACTTAAAATGTTATAAAAATCTGATTTTGTCATTTAGATTGTAAATTGTGGCAAAATTTTAAGAAATGCAACTTCAAGGACCAAAATGCAATTTTTGGAGGTATAAAAGGGAACACTTGTGCAGATTTTTAGCACTTACGGGAGAAGTTCTAGGTGCGATTTCTGCAGAGGATTTGAAGAAGTTCTTGAAGATTGAAGCTTGTAACTTGATTTTGGCTTCAAAGGGTAGAATTGGAAGTTTGAAAGGTTAGTATTTCAAGTTCTTGTCTAGTTGTTCTTGATGAGTTTTGTAGAACTCAAAAACTGCATTTGCAGTTATAATTGTGTGGTTAAAATGGTTAGATACTTCCATTAAGTCATAATAATAAGGGCTTAATTCAAGAAAATGGAAGTAGATTGTTATTTTGGATGAATTTGGAGTTTTGGGGTTTTTGGAACTAAGAACCCTAATTCTTCATATGATTGATTGAGTGTGTTTTGGGGGTTAAAAACCTTGTTAAAATGAAAGGTTTTAGCCTAGGAATAAACCCCAAACGATTAAGAACAACATTAAGAACTTATTGACCAAAACTGCAAGCTACAGTGCACAAATCGCGACTGGCCAGGAGACCTGCACTGGCGCCAGGCGCAGTGCTCCCAGGAGCCAGGCGGGGTGCGCCCAGGCGCAGTGCGCCCTGTCCTAGGCGCAGTGCGCCTCCAGGCAGGGGCCAGGCAGGGGATCAAAAACGCTAACTTTTGCTTGGCTTGTCCGATTTAGCTCAAACTTGAACCGTAGGCTCGTTATGGTCTGAAAAGTTTGGGAAAATTTTTATATTGAGTTTTCGACCCCTCGGGGGCACTGTAGATCGATTCGAATGCCTCGGTGAATAGTAAAATTCATAAAAAGTTAGTAAACGGAAATTTTATTAACTAGACATTGTTTATAATGATATTGTATTGAACTCTATTGTATTAGAGTTAATTGGAAGGGTTATTAACCTATAATCATTTTGAAAATAAATGGAATTATAGGTACGGGACAAAATCCTACGGATTTCATTTCAAGGCAAGGAACAACAAACGCTAGTTGTAGCAAACCTTCAGGTGAGTAATCTCACTGTTATCCGGTGTGATATTTGTTAAAAGAGCAGCTGCAGATGGAAATGATTTTGGGGAAAAATTTTGACAGATTATATGATTTGATATACGACAAGACCAGATAAGCCGTGAGTCTGTTATAGACAAGAACGGAGTTGTGAGTCAATATATCTATGTAAACTGTGATATGACAAGACCAGATAAGCCGTGAGTCTTTAATAGACAAGAACGGAGCTGTGAGTCAAACTTATATAGACAAGACCGGATAAGCCGTGAGTCTAGGCAACAGCGGGCTAACCCGTGAGCCAAGGCAACAGCGGGCTAACCCGTGAGCCATATTTGATTTTGTATTGCATGATAATACATATTTGACTTTGTATAGAGAATTTTATTCTTATACATGTTATACTTGATTTGATTACTCATTGGGCTTTATAGCTCACGGTTTTATTGATATATCCCTGCAGGTGAGCGTGATCCCGCCAAGGGAAATGATAAAGTCCGTGACTGAGGACTTAGTATTTGAAGTAACGACCCGGCTTGAAGAATGTATAATATTATGTATTGTACTTCGTGATACTCTTGTACTCGTATTGTATTAACTAATACCCCCTACTTATGTTTAATTTGTAAAATATTTGGTTTGAAAAAAATGAAAAATTTTTGGGGTGTTTTTGGTTAATAAGTCGGGTGTTACATAATGGCTGCTGAGGACAACCAAGGATCATATCAAGTCTGGTCTTCTGACTCCGAAGACGAAGAAGTAAGAAAGCCAACTCATAGTGCTTTTATGGCCTATGATGATGGTAAGTGCTTTCTGAAGGGTACCCCTGAGGAGATTGAAGATGATAAGGAGCTGGGGTATGAAGGGACTGCTGGTCTTGGTTATAAGGCTTCGGAGATGAATTAGATGCTTGTTGCTGGGACTCCAAAGAGCTGGTATGATGACACTTCGGATGATGATGAGGAGGTTTTTCTGATGGCAAATGACACACGCCTGACCATCCCTGAGCATGTATCTAAACTTCTCTCAACTTTTAAAATTCCTGTTACTCAATCTACTCCTATCATTAATGAAATAACTCGTGATTGTTCTGTGATGCATAAAATGCTTATTGATGCGAAAAATAGGGAGAAAATCAGTGAGCAGGAGATTCTCAGCTTGAGGGGGAGAGTAGAAAGTTTGAAGCTAGCCCTAGAAAAGTCCAACATAAGAATCTCATTGCTAGAGGAGAATAGAGAAAAACATTTGAACAATCATAATCTCATTGCTAGAGGAGAATAGAGAAAAACATTTGAACAATCATGATGTAATTTTGAGACAACGTAATATATTTTGTGAAACTGCAAAACGTTTATATGCTCATATTACTCGTATTTATCATTCATCTGACGTGTGTAATGTTCAACATAGACAACTGTTACCTTTCATTGAGTTTAGGCTTAAAGAAGTTGATAGTATATCTTATGAATGTGAATCCATAGTGTCAGGATCCGAAGTCACCAACCCTCATATAAACATGGCTTAGTCTCTGTAGAAAAACATCTAACTGCTGATAATTTGTTGATGTAATTACCACAAGAAATTCCAATATTGAAAAAGAGTGTTCCTCAAATTGAAAATCAAGAAAAAGTAATTGTTGGAACTGCATCTGAAAAGGACTCTGAAAGTGATTCGGATATGGAGGAAATTGATTGCTCTTCATTGACTTTATTAAAATCATCCTCCGCATCCGCATCACCCTCCGAAGACATCTCACAATTGTCTTCGGTGGATAAAGGAAAAGCAAAAATTAATTGTCAACCTGAAACTTCTAAAAACAAGGAAATTGTGAAATCAAAATTACAAATCTCTGATGATTATGTCTTCTACGATCAATATCTCAAGGACAATTCAAAAAGGCTAGTCCATGTGGCTTGTATCTATCCGAAGATATCTTATTTCAAAAATGCCATCTTTGTGAAACCTGGTGGATTACCTTTAATTGAACAAGACTTGGAAAAACTTCTTGTGGAGGATAATTCTACAATTACTGAGGAAGGATTCTTCTCATCTTTAAAAATGGTTGAAAATGAAATGAATGAAAGAATGGAAGTAAAAATTAACATAAGAAAACAAGATTTATATGGACATAACATCTACAACCATCTTTGTTTTGAGAAAGAAAAGATTCCCAAAAACATGTCGCATATTTTAAATCTCAAAAATGATAACCACATTTACATCAATCGAAACTACAAACAAATTCAAGTTATGGAGAAACCCATAGCTCCGAAGATGGATGTTGTTCAATTAATGGAATCATGTGAAAGTGTACCGCTGTCACAATCTTCTAAAAACGTTATTGCAAAACCAAAAATTGTTGTTTCCAAGCCTTCGGTACAAAAACCCAAGATTTTGAAGAGACCTCAAATTCAAAACCATGCTTCTACTTCCAAAACAAAATCAGCAATTGTGGTTACAAAACCAATTCATAAACCTATTGCTATGAATTTGAAAACGAAACAAACTCAAAATCTTGTCAAAAGAAAAACATCCTTCGGAGTTTCAAAACAAACAAATGCGATTGCTTCAACTTTTGGAACAAAACCAATTGATTCAAAGGTATCAGAAGTCAAAAATCAACCTTCCAAACCATCCTTTACACCAACTAATCCGAACTTTCCCAATCCGAAATTTCAAAAACCAACAAAGAAAACATTTTCAAAAGGCAACAACTTGATAGATACATTCCATCAATGGTTAGAAAAAAATTTGGATCTGTTTAAAGATAAGAATCTTTCATTAAATGATTTCAAGTTGGCATACGAAGAGTACCCTTGCACCTCTACGTTATGCAGTTCAATATCAAGGAAATCGATAATTGAAAATTCGAAACAAAATTGGAAAATAAATGACTTAAAAGAAAATCTCACTGCAAAAACCAAATCTTCAAAATCATCAATGAGTTCAAAAATTTCTAGTGAAAGGAAAACATCAAAAACCTCGAAGTCAAAATCATCCAACCAAAAATGGGTTCCGAAGACTTGGATTTTGACAGTCACTTCGGACTCATCAAATTTGAAAAAAAGCTCTTCAGAATCATGTTCAGACTCTTCGGAATCATGTTCATCACATGAGGCTTCGGAGAATCTGATCAACTTAAATGCTAATGAAATATCAGAAGAGGTCGTAGAAAAGTGGATTCAAGAATCCTTCGCTTACCCTGAGGACCCAAGATTGATTGGGTACCAACTCCTTCTTGATTGATTGCAAGTAATGTCCAATGAGCGGTACGATGCAAAATGGTACATGGATAGTGGCTGCTCAAGACATATGACAGGGAAGAGGGAATATCTTAGAGATTATAGGACTTTGGATGATGCAGGGAATGTACGCTTCGGTAACAATGAAACATGTCCAATTCGGGGTTATGGCAAAATAACAAATGGCCAATTCACAATCAGCAAGGTTGCATTCGTTGAAGGCTTAAAACACAATCTTGTGAGTATATCTCAATTGGTGGTTGGAACGGGTAATGTAGTTACATTCAACAACCAAGGGAGTGTCATCACAAAAGAAGCAACAAACGAAGTATTGCTGAAATCTGAAAGGAAGGGATCAATGTTTCCCTTAAATCTAAAGCCTGTAACTGGTAAGCAATCTCTATGTCTTCTTTCCAAAGCCAACTCCGATGTCACCTGGCTATGGCACTGAAGACTTGCCCAACTGAGCTTCAAGGACTTAAACAAGTTAGTGGCTATGGATTTGGTTCGTGCTATGCCTGCTCTCAAATTCGATAATGACTCACTTTGTTCTGCTTGTGAGCATGGAAAGCAAACAAAACAAAGGCATCCAACTGTGATCAACCCTAAAATCACCGAACCCCTTTCACTTCTCTACACGGATTTATGTGGTCCATCCACAGAGGAGTCAATAGGAAAGAAGAAATACATTCTTGTGATAGTTGATGATTATTCAAGGTTTACTTAGGTCTTATTTTTAAGAAACAAGTCAGATGCTGCTGAAGAAATCATTAATTTCATAAAGAAAATGGAGGTGATGTTGAACAAGAAGGTCCGAACTCTGCACAGTGACAACGGTTCGGAGTTCAAAAATCAAACTCTTGATGGATTTTTGAAAATAAAGGGGATTAGTCACAATTTCTCAGCACCTTACACTCCTCAACAAAATGGTGTTGTAGAAAGGCGAAATCGTTCTTTGTGTGAAGCAGCTTGAACTATGCTCAATTTTGCAAATTTTCCCATGTACTTCTAGGCCGAAGCCAGGTCTACTGCTTGCTTCACTCAAATTAGATCCTATATTCACAAAAGATTTCATATCACACCTTATGAAGTACTCAATCGAAGAAAACCAAATGTCATTTTTCTTCATATATTCGGTTGTAGGTGTTTTATCTTAAACTTGAAAGATCATTTGACAAAATTCAATGACAAATCAAAAGAAGGGATTTTCCTTGGATATTCTCCAGACTCAAAGGCTTATAGAGTTATGAACAAAAGGACTCGCAAGATTGAAGAAACCTTCAACCTCACGTTTGATGACTACTATATCAAGAAATCCTTGCATCCATTCCCCATGTCATCCATCTTTCCAAAGCCCGCTGTTGATGCTATACCAATCACCACATTTGATACAGACTTCACTCTTTTGTTTGATCCACCTGTGAGGTGACAACGCTTAGTAATATCACATATTTTAGTCGTTGTTGAGCCCTATTCTTAGTGAAATTATATCATATACATCGTGGTATTCTCACTTTTCGTGCCAGCACTTGTTTGGAAAGAAATAATGAAAACAGGGACCAAAAGCGTGCAATTTGGAAGAAGTTTGAAGATCAAGGCAAAATTAGGCAAAGACGTACTCGCCCCACGGAATTCATCAAGGGGCGACGCGGGTATGAAGCGGTGGAAAGAATTCAAATGCCGATAAAACGGGGATAAACCCCTAAGTGCGACGCGGGATCCACTTATGCGCGGCGCGGTCTCGAGATTTTTGCATCTATAAATAGAGGCCTTTAGGTCGAAAAAATTAGCGAAGACCTGGTGTGAAATCGACCCCCAAGGCTCTTTGACTATGAGATTTAGCTTCAACAACCATCTTTTGGTATTTTCATGTTTTTATCTTTAATTTTCAATTAGTTAAATAGTTAGTGATATTGGCTAGTGTCTTTGGGAGTGACAACAATTGACAATGAGTCTTTGTTTCTGTTTTTAATAAGTTTGGTTATTGTTTTGAACCTGTTGGATCTGATTTGGTTAATGATAATCATTTGGTTATGTTAATTGCTTAGTTTTTCGGTATTTATGCTTGTGAATGATTTGTGAGTGATTGGATTGTGTTTGATGTTTGGATTGCCTTTGATTGCTTCTGAATTGGAGATGTACTTCTGATTTCAGTAGGTGATGTGTACGCAGAGGTCGTCATGCAGTCAAAAATAAGAGAAAACCTAACACTCACTAGTATAGCGGAGTCAGGGTCGATCCACAGGAGCTTCGTGGTTAGACTAGATGAGAGATTGCCAACTAATAGTGTCACAGCTACAGTCGGAGGATCTAGTTTCTATCTTACTACTCAATATCAAACAAAGCAATGCTCAAACACTCAAGCCAAGCTCAACTAAGCTCAAATGACCTAGTTACTTTCTGAACTCAGAAGTATGTCTCTGAATCAGAAGCAATTGAAGGCATCCAAACTAGCAAAACCAAGCGAAGCATAAACTAGCTAATAACTAAAAGTTCTATGGAACAGTTAATAGCCAAAGCTTAATGCCTAACCCTAACCAAGTTAGCTACTAAATTCAGCAAGGAAAAACAGTCCCAACAAGGTTAAAACAAAATCCAAACACAAACAAATAATCGAAACACAAACAAGCATCCAAAATACCGAAAAGCCAATACTAAATGTAACCGAATGATTTTATTAACCAATACCAATATCCAAACATCAAATCAGTAACCAAACACTACTAAAAACAGAAACCTAAGCTTGGTATCAATGGTTGTCACACCCAAAGATACAAACCAAAGCTTACAAATGTTTAACTAAATGGAAATAAAATCTAAAACATGAAAATACCAAATAAGAGCTTCTGGAATGGAATCCTCGAGTCAAAGAGCTTCAAGGTCGATTTTACACCTGGGTCTTTGCTAGGGTTTTCGGCTGGAAATGCCTCTATTTATAGTTGCAAATTTCCCGTGCTCGCGCCGCGCAGAAAAGAAATCTGCAGCGCGCGTACTTATCCGTTCCCCGTTTTTTCGTCTTTTGAATGTGTTCCACCGTCTTAAGCCTGCGTCGCGCAGAAGAGAAATCCGCGGCGCGCGTACGAGTTTCATTGATTTTTCATTCTTTCCAAAAACTTCCTTTCTTTTGTACACTTTTAGTCCCTGTTTTCACTCTTTTTCTCCAAACAAGTCCTGGCACGAAAAGTGAGAATACCCAGACATATTTGATATAATTTTATCAAGAACAGGGCTCAACAACGCCTAAAATACTTGATATCACTAGGCGTTTTCAGTAGGTAACAAGGTTTAGTTAGTAGTTTAGTTTAGTTAATGTATGCTTGAAATTGTTTTAGTTTATATTCTTTTGGGATTGTTTTGGAAAAAGTTAGGAACTAGGTCCTCTGACTGTAGCGTGACACTGCAGTTGGTAATCTGTCACCTGTCTCGACCACGTAACTCCTGTGGATCGACCCTGACTTCCACTGTGCTAAGTGTGTGTGTTAGGTATTTTCTTATTTTTGACTGCATGACGACCGCTGCGATGTCAAATTTTGGCGCCGTTGCCGGGGAGTTGTGAGCTTGAGAGTAGCCGATCTGTAGCACTTAGTTTCTGATTTTTGATGTTTGATTTTAGTTCGCTGATTTTTGGTATGTGTACATCCTTATAATGGGTGATTACATGTACCCGGATCAGTATTATGAGTATCATGAAAATCTGGCCGAAAACTTTTACGAGGATGATTGCTACAATGGATCAACCGATGACAATGTATGGCGGACCGAGGAGTCATTTCAACCTGAAAATCCTGCAATTTGGGCCTAATTATTGGAACTCATGGCTAGCACCCACCAAGTGCAGAAGGACCAGGCTGATGCTCTTGAAAGATTTGAAGTTTCAATAGATAAGTTGGAGGAAAGTTGGAAATGTTCACCACCGTTGCCAGAACCTGAGGCGAGTGATTTTTATACCAATGATAATGTGTGTGAGCCTGCATCACCTGAACATGTGATGGAAGGACACGGACCTTGGGAAAGTCAAGAGACCACCGAGATGGTCGAAACGGTTGTTGAGGAAGAGGTTGTAGGTGACAATACTTCCCCTGACTCAACAGCTTTTAATGTTTTTGATGTTTTTGAAAATGTTGATTCGGTGATGAGTGAATCCATACCATCACCAGACAATTTGGTTAATGGGGATGTTGAGGAGGAGTTTGTAAGTGACAGTACAGACCACAACCCAACAACTCCCGAAATTGTTGAAACTATTAGGGAAGGGGGTGTAGATGACAATACTACCCCCGAACCTAAAATTTTTGAGAATTTTGCGCATTTTAAAAATAAGGATCTAGTGATGGGTGACATTATACCACCACCAGATGAAACCAGTCGCTCACTTTTGGTTCCGATCCACCTGTTGGACGATGATCAAGAAGATGATGCTAACGAGTTGGTCTTTGAAAATAACAAACATGATTTTATCGCCACTCATGATCCATTCATGAATGGAAAATTAGATGTAATCAATACCATCGATGAGGACATATGGAAGCATCCTGACATGTTGCCTTCCGATCCCATTCGATTGGAAAATTTTTATTGGTACTACAAGCCAAAATTGCAACCTGAAGATAGCATGCGAGACACTAGAAAACGAGGTGTGGAACAACTACTGGAAGCGGCACTGGGCGCGCTTCATGTCAAGCCTTTGACCTTGAAGAGATGCAGAAGAAAGGACTGAGCTTGGAGGTTCAAAGCTACCTCTAAGCATTCACGGGAGTTAATCAGAAGGCAGCGACCGGGCAGCAGCAGAAGGACCAGCAAACCATTCGACCCAGGAAAGTTGGAGGAACATTGGGACAACGAAGGGACGGTGGTGATTGAAAATCAGCGAAAGAAGAAGGCATACGATCCACCGTAGCTGAATAGGAATAATACGTCTGGCTGAATACGTTAAACTTAGCGCTTGTTGGGAGGCAACCCATCTTTTCATAGGTTAGGGTCTGTATTCTTAGGAGTAATTAGGAAGATTATATCATCATCATTTGCAGGTATGACTGGTCCAAGGCAAGTGTGGGGTTGTTTTGAAGAATTTGAATTTTTGATGACCGCGCCGTGGTCAGAAAAATTGCACGCCGCGGGATCGTAAACCAACCCGATGCGCAGAGGTTGATTTGGGGGTACACGCGCCGCGGTTCGCTCATATCCGTGCTGTGGGAATCGATCGGTCGGGTTCCGTCGATAAAAAGGTAAGCCGTGACACTATTCACACATACCACGCCGCAGAGCTCTGATCATCGAAAATTTCTCGTGTTTTTTCTTGTTCATTTCATTCTCGCCACCAAGGTATGTCCTTCTAACTAGCCTTTACTTGTTAAAACTAGTGATTAGGCAGTTGATTTGGTTGATTCTGACATCGCAGCGGTCGTCATGCGGTCAAAAATAAGAAAATAAACCTCACTCTCACTTAGCACAGTGGAAGTCAAGGTCGATCCACAGGAGTTACGTGGTCGAGACAGGTGACAGATTACCAACTGCAGTGTCACTCTACAGTCAAAGGACCTAGTTCCTAACTTTTGACTACTAATCCCAAAAAAGGCATAAAATAAAACAATTCCAAGAAAGCATGAACTAACTAAAATCCAAATCGATAACTAACCCTAATTGGTCACTGAAATCAGAAATGGGATTCAGTACAATCAAGGTCAAACCAACATCAAACACAATCCAAACATCCAATGATTCATTCACAAGCATAAAACACCGAAAAGAAGCAATTACTTGTAACCAAATGATTCATTAACTTAAAACTCAGATATAATGATACAAACAGTAACCAAAAGATCCAAAAACAGAAACAAAGACTCAATGTCAATGGTTGTCACTCCCAAAGACACTAGCCACTATCACTAACTATTAAACTAATTGAAAATTAAAGATAAAAGCATAAAAATACCAAAAGGTGGTTCTTGAAGCTAAATCTCAGAGTTAAAGAGCCTTGGGGGTCGATTTCACACCAGGTCTTCGCTAGTTTTTTCAACCTAAAAGCCTCTATTTATAGTTGCAAAAATCTCGAGACCGCGCCACGCATTGATGAATCCCGCGTCGCGCGTAGGGGTTTATCCCCGTTTTATCGGAATTTGAATTCTTTCCACCGCCTCATACCCGCGTTGCGCATTGATGATTTCCACGACGCGCGTACGTCTTTTCTTGGTTTTGCCTTGATCTTCAAACTTCTTCCAAATTGCACACTTTTAGTCCCTGTTTTCATTATTTCTTTCCAAACAAGTGCTGGCACGAAAAGTGAGAATACCATGATGTATATGATATAATTTCACTAAGAATAGGGCTCAACAATGACTAAAATATGTGATATTACTAGGCGTTGTCAGATTTCTCCAAAAACTCAAAAACTTAGAAATCACCAATGCTGACTCGTAGGGTGTTTATTTTGCCAAATAATGACCCTAGATGAGTTAGCCGGCACTTAGGCCACCTTGTATTGTGGTTGGATTGAGTTCAAACAGGTTAAATCGTGATTTTGGGTTTAGAATTGGAAACAGCCGCTCGCCGCGCCGCGCCGCGGTGTGGTGGGGAAGAAAAAGACTTAAATTGCAATTTTTTTCTCTTTTATGCAGATGTCGTTCAGACTTGACCACCAGTTTCTGCAGATCCCTGAGGGATTGGATAGCTCTGTGGAGTTTGCTAGCAGGAGGGACGCACTCGTAGGTCGCCGGGTTCTCGAGGCGACGATCATTGATAGAGATATCCGCAGAGACGCGGGGCTTTGGGGCGAGATCGAGCCATTCCTCCACCGCACATGGACCCACGGGGATGCTTCATTCACGTGCCGACCCTGGGATAGGCTCATGGACAACCAGGATGACACGGTATACACCGATCTCCTTTTGGAGTTCTTATCTACTATCCGTTTTGCACCAGGGTCGACAGAGGCCCGTTCCAGGATGGTACGATTTAGATTGGGGGAGTGCACAGGGAGTGCAATCTCTGGGAGTTTGGGAGGCGCACCAGCATCTATACAGAAGCGGACCTCCAGCACCGCTATTTCACGCAGTTTCTTCTGGCGTGCACTCAGGGGCAGCCTGGGCTGCCAATGCAGAGGTTTGGGCACCATTGTCCAACGTGTTCTATGAGGCGGGGACATCCAGGGAGAGCCATCTCTGTGATCCGCTTCACCGACTCATGCACCGTATCGTCTCCACCTCCATCATGCACAGGGAGGGGGGCGAGAAGGTGTCTGGCGAGGACATGACGTATCTTTGGGTCCTCCTTAACCCCTCCAGATTCCTTCACCTCCCGTACGCCCTAGCTGTCTCCCTGTCCACCCGTGCAACAGGTGCATCTGCCAGCAGTCCTCTGGCCCACGGGCATTACATCACCCGTCTGGCCCGTTCGTACCGGATCCTTACTGCTCCTGTTGTGGCCTCCTTGATCCCTTTACCTCCAGCTCGCACTACGGTACGAGCACTGGAGAACATGGGGCTTATTGAGCAGCAGCGCCCAGGCCAGTTTTTGAGAGTGGCTACTAAGGCACCCCAGGACCTTCGAAAAGCTTACGCTCAGCCAGGAAGGAGACGTCGGAGACCGGCAGCACCGGTGGAGCCAGAGCCACAGCAGGAGGAGGCGACATAGCTTAGGCGATTGCAGGATCGGGTCGCCAGGATTGAGGACCAGTTGGAGTGGATTGGGAGATACTTTTGGATATGGCTACCCAGCAAGGACGACGCCCCCGACCATTCCCAACCTGAGCCCACGATCATGAGGCAGGATCTTCCAGGCCACCAGGTGGCGATTGGTGTATTTTTCTTATTTTTTTCTTCTTTTGGGTATCTGTACTATACTTATGACACCTTCTATCTTTTGTTTGTTTATATTTTAGTTGTTTGTTTACGTTTAATATTTTTGTGAGTTATGCATGTGATACCAAAATGAAGGAGTTGTTTCAAGCAAGTGTGGGGTCACCGTGCCCCCTCCACTTGTCTTGACTACCGGCGTGTTCACTGTTGCGCTACAACTCCAGAATACGAAATCGAGGACCTTTTTGTTCGTATTTGTACCTGTAACACCGAGCACCAACCAAGCGATCTACCGTCCAAAGGGGTAACTCTTTCTCCCTAGTTCTAAATAATTTTTGTACAACGGGGACGTTGTACGGTTTTAAGTGTGGGGTGTGGACGGTCGAAAGAGTAGTTCTTTTGTTTTTTTGAAATTTTTGCGGAAATAACCGATTTTCAAAATTTTAGCAACTTTTTCAAAATTTTTAATAGGTTATAATTTTGAATTGAATAGTTTGTGATTGTTTATAGCATTAGTATTTTTCGAGAAATGCTATGTAGTTGTAATCATGCTATTAGTTTAGTCAAATAAGTTGAGTTTTATGAGTCTAGAAGATTGGACCGTTTTAAGTTTGGGATTTAGGAAGGGACTGTCAGTCAATGACCTTTGTTGTTCGAGCCGGTAAGACTAAAATGGGTGGGGCTTATGCACCTTGCCACCTGAAGATCGTCTGGTCTGGGATGGTATTTCTGAAAGCTCGTTACACGGACAACATCGAAAGTCATGGATAGTTCTTTTATGGCCTTTAGAATCTGAATGAGTACGTACACTTCATTGTGGATAGAAAATTTGTAATCAAGGGTTCTCTAGAAAGTCATGAATTCCAAAGAACATTCCGATTATGTTTTCATGAACTATTTCACTCTAACTCATAAGGTAATAAGCTTTGAAACTGAACATAGTCAAAAATTGTTTGAGTCTTAGTTAAAATCTATTAAAAACTCTCTTGCTTGGGGACAAGCAAGGCACAAGTTTGGGGTGTTTGACAACGCCTAGTGATATCACATATTTTAGTCGTTGTTGAGCCCTATTCTTAGTGAAATTATATCATACACATTGTGGTATTCTCACTTTTCGTGCCAGCACTTGTTTGGAAAGAAATAATGAAAACATGTACCAAAAGCGTGCAATTTGGAACAAGTTTGAAGATCAAGGCAAAATCAGGCAAAAACATACGCGCGCTGCGGAATTCATCAAGGCGTGACGCGGGTATGAAGCGGTGGAAAGAATTCAAATACCGATAAAACGGGGATAAACCCCTACGTGCGACGCGGGATCCACTTATGCGCGGCGCGGTCTCGAGATTTTTGCAACTATAAATAGAGGCCTTTAGGTCGAAAAAAATTAGTGAAGACCTGGTGTGAAATCGACCCCCAAGGATCTTTGACTCTGAGATTTAGCTTCAGCAACCATCTTTTGGTATTTTCATGTTTTTATCTTTAATTTTCAATTAGTTAAATAGTTAGTGATAGTGGCTAGTGTCTTTGGGAGTTACAACCATTGACATTGAGTCTTTGTTTCTGTTTTTAATATGTTTGGCTACTGTTTTGAACCTGTTGGATCTGATTTGGTTAATGATAATCATTTGGTTATGTTAATTGCTTAGTTTTTTTGGTATTTATGCTTGTGAATGATTTGTGAGTGATTGGATTGTTTTTGATGTTTGGATTACCTTTGATTGCTTCTGAATTAGAGATTTACTTCTGATTTCAGTAGGTAACAAGTTTTAGTTAGTAGTTTAGTTTAGTTAATGCATGCTTGGAATTGTTTTAGTTTATATTCTTTTGGGATTGTTTTGGAAAAAGTTAGGAACTAGGTCCTCTGACTGTAGCGTGACACTACAGTTGGTAATCTGTCACCTGACTCGACCACGTAACTCCTGTAGATTGACCCTGACTTCCACTATGCTAAGTGTGTGTGTTAGGTATTTTCTTATTTTTGACCGTATGATGACCGCTGCGATGTCATGAGGGCTGTGGACTCCGAAGCCAGAGCACCTGATAACCATGTGTCCGAACTATTCAAACTCACAGATGGACCTGATGACTCTTCAACAACTAGTATACAAAGACCATCATCAGTTGAGGGGGAGCCATCAAACCAAAGAGAAGGGAATGCTAGTATTGAGGGGGAGCCAAACAACAGTCCAACACCCCCACAAGAAATCTCTCATATCATGTCCCTGTACCAATCAGTCTAGGGGGAGCCAGAAATTTCCACTCCAAACTCTGCAACACCAGCCGCTTCGGATAGAGCAACCACTTCCTCAACACCAACTGCTGTCGAGGGGGAGAATACTCTAAACTCTTCTTCACAATTACACACACCACAATCAAATGCAACTAACTCAAATAATCATTTAATAATAGGTTATTTCCCTTCCACTTCGGGCTATCCTTCAGATATTGAGGACATTGATTCTGAAGGACCAACTGATTTTGATCCAAATTATCCTCCCTTGGACAAATGGACGAGAAATCATCCACCATCACTTGTCATCGGTAATGTTCGAGATAATGTATTGACTTGTGCACAACTCCACCGAAGACAACTGGATTTAAGCAAAACTTCGGAGTTGTGTATGTTCAATGTCTTTATTTCTAAGGTTGAATCTAAGAATGTTAAGGATGCATTTGATCACTCTGACTGGATTGAAGCGATGCAACTGGAATTAGAGGAATTTGAAAGAAACAAAGTATGGAGGCTAATTCCAAAACCTGCAATTGCTTCAATTGTTGGTCTGAAATGGGTGTATAGAAATAAGCTAGACACCGAAGGCAACGTAGTTCAGAATAAAGCAAGGCTGGTTGTCAAGGGTTATTGTCAACAAGAGGGGATTGACTACAAAGAGACATTTTCTCCTATTGCCAGACTCGAATCTGTTCGTATATTTTTGGCTAATGCTGTACATAAAAACTTTGATGTCTATCAAATGGATGTCAAATGTGCTTTTCTGAAAGGTGATCTCGAGGAAACCGTTTTTGTTGAATAACCATCTGGTTTTGAAAGTAAAGAACATCCCAACCATTACTATGTACTAGACAAGGCTGTCTCTGGTTTAAAACAAGCACCAAGGGCTTGGTATGAGACCTTGACAAAATTTCTAAAAAAATCAAATTTCAAACAGGGTTCAGTCGATCCAACACTTTTTAGAAAGAAAGTTGGATCTCATTTGATGTTAGTCCAAATCTATGTGGATGACATAATCTTCGGATCCACTGACCCCAGTCTCTCAAAAGACTTTGAAAAACTCATGAAAAGTAAATTTCAGATGAGTATGATGGGAAAGTAAACTTCTTTCTTGGATTACAAATAAAACAATCTATGGAGGGAATCTTTATTAATCAACAAAAGTACACGAAGAGTTTGCTTGAACGCTTCGGAATGACTAACTGTCCCAAAGCAAAAGTTCCCTTGCCTGGAGGTACAAGGTTAAATCCTTCATTGGACAAACCGAAGACTGACATCCAGAATACCGAAGCATGATTGGATCATTGCTTTATCTCATAGCCAGTCGCCCTGACATCATGTTTGCTGTCTTCAATTGTGCAAGATACCAGGCTGACCTAAGAGAACCTCATTTGGCTGCCGTTAAAACAATTTTTGATATCTTCATAACACACCTGCTTATGGACTGTGGTACCCAGCAAACTCAAGCTTCTACATACAAGCTTATTCAGACTCAGATCTTGGTGGATGTTCTATTGATCACAAGAGCACTTTAGGGGGTTGTCAATTCCTTGATGGAAAGCTAATCAGCTGGCAATCTAAGAAGCAAACTTGTGTCTCTATCTCCACAGCAGAAGCAAAGTATGTGGCAGCTGCGACGTGTACCTCACAAATCATTTGGATCTAAAGCCAACTGAAGGATTATGCCATTAACATGAGAAAAATACCGTTGTTCTGTGATTCACAAAGTGCCATTCGTATATGCCACAATCCTGTTCAACATTCCAAGACGAAGCATATAGCTCTTCGCTATCACTTCATCAAAAGTCATGTTGAGGAGGGGAATATTGAGGTGCACTTTGTTCACACAACGTAGCAATTGGCAGACATCTTCACAAAGGCTCTAAATGAAGAGGCATTCACAAGAATAGTTCGTGGACTTGGAATGATTGATGGATCCACTCTACAATAAATCTCAGATTTGCTCATTCTTTCCTTAGTCTTTTCAATTGCAAAACAAAAACTCATAACACTCCGCAGCACTCCGAAGACCTTTATCGCTTCGGAGCTCATCGAAGTAAAACAAGTAAAACAACCTAATGTTGCACCGCAGTACTCCGAAGCCTTTTGTCGCTTCGGAGCACCTCGGAACAGACATTTTGGGTTTATAAAATTTCATAAATGTTAAAACCTTTTGAAACATCTCTTGCCTTTGCATATCAAGGATAAATAATCTCATAATAAAAGGTTGTTTCAAAGAAAAATCAACAACACAAACCACTTGCAAAACCTTTAAAGTACAATACACAATTTTTCATGCATAAATGACCAAGTTTAACCTTCTTTTCATGATTAACTGATTAAAGGAAAAAACTTTGATTTTAGATTCTGATAATCATACCTTATTGCACTAAAAGGTATTTAGGGATCGATTGCAATCAGACTTCGGAGTGAGGTTAAGTTTATTTTATAGATCGAAGCCTTGTTTGATTCTAATATCCTTAACATAATGTCTATTCCTAACCACCCTACTGAACTTGACTCGCTTCAATACCAAACTAATCATGTAGCCTCAAAACTACACAAGATGATTCAAGTGTTCCGAAAATTTCTTCAAAAGTAGTACCAACATTGTCTGATAAGCAAATTTAAAATTCTTTTCATTAATGTTTCAAAATTGAACTAAATGAAGCTTTTCAAACTCAAGGATTGCACAAAACAAAACAAAAAGAACCACAGAAAGAAACCTAATGGTGAAATTTGAACTCTTCAGATAAGGAAATCCAAAAATGGAAAGATAACCTTAAAAATGAAAAATTGGAAAACTCAAAAAGATACTCAGAAATCAAAGTGTCAAAAGATTCAAAGACAATAAACAAGTTAAAAAGAGAAACAAGGGAGTGCAAAAGAAAAATAAATCAGCACTTAAAGGCTTATTCTTCTGTTTTAAATAACAATACAAGGAACTCCTATAACATAGTTGAGTACCATGTAGAGAATATGAACATTTCAAGTAATCTATCTTAAATGGAAAAGTTGGGGTGGTGTACGAAGCTCAAAGGCTTGTCATCAGAGCATAGTATCCAAACACTTCAACTGATGAAATGGACAGAGACAAACATTCGTTTGAAGTAAATGACCGTTTGTTTAACAGCTGTCATTGAGAGAATAAAGGCTAATCATAATAAAAAGATCTTATGGTGCTTCAATTTCAAATGATCACAACTGACAGCCGGACGTTTCCATTTTTGCAGGGCTAGTGGGACGCGCAGGTGCTGAGGTGTAAAGGCATTATTGGACCAATTCAAACGTGCATTAAATGGCCTTGGGACCACGAACACTATATATACCTCACACCGCTTCAATTCATCTCTTTATGCGATCATTTCTCTCAAATTTCCTCTGCAAGAATTTTCTTACGAACCCTAAATTCACTTCATCTTCTTCCTCAAATCATCCATGGCGACTGAAGCTTCTTCGTAAACTACTGAGGCGATTTCCATCCCTGTCCTCAAGAACCAATCTGCAAACCTGGTTCTTCGCACTGATCCAAATCTCTACCCTCAACCATTTGTCGTTCTTTTCGAATGTTTGAAGGTTTCTGTTCTTGGTCATGCTCTGACCCATGCTCCAGCCATTCCTGCAACCTTAGTGCACAGGGCACACTACACCTCAAATGCCCTATTCGACACCAACAACAATGTGAAATAGGTGTTCTACGAGACCATCGATCCAAGGGGCAAAACAAAGAAAGTTCAACTAACGAAGGAGAAATTTGCTAAAGCCCTTCATCTCCACTATACAACTCCAAAGAGATACTCATCCCAACTGCTGAACAATTGGTGGATATGTTCAACGCCATGGGCTATGAACCACAGTTGGAGACCATCAGCACATTCAAGAATAAACAGTTTCTGATCTTTGGAGGTACTTTTTCAGCATCTTCCTTAGATGTCTGTCTGGGAGGACCTCTGGTCTAGACTCTGCGAGTCAATCCTTCCAAAGTCTGCTGTATGGCATCTACTATGATGTAAAGGTTGATTTCACATCAATCCTTTGGGCTGACTTCTGCTCCCACATCAATCACTCACTCAAGGGAACTGAGATTTCCAATGCCAGATTTTGGGCGATAGTCGATGATGCCCACTACAAACAGATAGGGCTTGTTTATGACCCTAATCTTCCTGAGATGAGATACACACACATTACAGTTCCTCCATTGGATGATGTCCCTACTGAGTTTTGTGCACAAATCCCTCAAGTGATGCTCTCTAAAGTCACAATGGAATGTGATGAGGCTAATATGTATCGCAACACCCTTTGAGATACTTATCTTGTACGAGAGATCATACCAGCAATTCCAGTTAAAGCACAGGCTCCAACAAAAGGTAAAAGAAAATTAACTGGTGGTCCTAGTGGTCCGAAGAGAGTAACAAAGAAGAGGAAGTCTTCGCAACAGACCACTCCCAAACGAAGACAATCCAAGAAGTCCAAGAAAATATCCGCAGTGGATGAGTCTTCGGATTCAGAAAGGACTCCTTCAACCAACATTCAAGAAGAAGAGGAGGAGGAACATCAGTCCTCTCCAATCCATGACACCAGACCACCAACTCCACCATACACCAATATTCCACTTCCTCCACCTCCAACAATAGCTCCTCCCACAACAACTATCGCATCCGAACAAACAACCACAATCCACACAACCACTTCTAATGTGCCTCCAACTACATCTCCTTTCACTACCACCATCACATCTGAACAAACCACCACAATACATACAACTACTTCGGATGTGCCCCCAACTACAGCTCCACAAACTTCAACCATCCACACCACAGAAACTCCTCCCACATCTACTACTCAAACCACCGAACCCATCACTTCACTCATTGAAAATCCCATCATAACCTCCTCAGAACCATTACAGAACATCTCATCATCTGGTATGGATACATCGCTTCCTGATTATCCATTCCTAGATGACATTGATTTTGAAACAACTATATTTTCAAAACCCCCCATCAAAAGAAGAAGCTGTGGCTACCTTCCACATGGCACCACTTACAATAGAAGAGGATGAGGATGATAGTCTTGATGATTCTGACTTCATCCTTGGCAAACAATACAAAATTCTTAATCGCAAACTGAATGCTCTTCTCCAGTTCAACATTGGCTTTGATCCCACAAGAAGGTCTGAGACAAGTGTTGAGGATCAAATGGCCAAAGCTCAAAAGGCCTTGACTAATAAAATGGATGAAATGGTCAAGGCTTCGGAGAAACGGATTCTCAATCATCAGATCGAAGTCCAACGTATATTGGAAGCGAAGTTCAACACTGCGGTTGAACAGGTTGATGAGAGGCATAGACTCCTTAAGGAGCAAATAGATAAAAGTATCAAGGACTTGATAGAAAAATTAGAGTCGTCCAACTCCGAAGTAGTGAAGGCCCTGACTTCCCTTCGCGAAGAGACCAAGTACTTCAACTCGCAGTACCAGATGAGTTTTGCAAAGCACTTGTCTGATGCTCACAAGAGCATCGAAGAGCTAATTGCTGAACAATCACGTTCCGCAGTGGCAGTCTTTACAAACGAACTGAAGAAAACTAATGCTGCAATCGCTTCGGACATAGTCGAAAAGCTAAAGATAACTCTCAAGCCCATGATCAACGTTTCACTAAAAATGGAAAAATCTCAAGTTGGAAGGCCAAATCCTCAGGAAATTGCTCAGGCTGAACCGTTGGCTCAACCTTCAGAAGGGGGGAGAATCCACAGCCTCAGGATCCCAAGCCTTGATTACTCAAGCCTTGGTCACAACAACATTAAAAACTCAAGCTCCAGTGCTGGTGCTGCCTTCGGAACCACCACGACAACAGAAGCAGGTGGTTCCAGTTCAAGATCACAAGGCAATGTGCTGAGGATTGCTCCACACATGGAGCAAGTCCATAAAGAGCAAGAGGAAGACTACAAGAAGATGCTCATGATAAACAACATTGCTCATGAAAATCAAACTTGGACTGCAGAACTGATAACAGCCATCGGTTTCAATGACTTCACAGTCCTTAACATGCTTCCTCTCCGAAGCCTTGAGACCAAATCCAGAATCAGTCGTCAACTTGACCTTCCATACAATCCGAAGACCTTTTCCTTTCTTCAATTTGAAAGGCATGTGCCAAAGGATCAGTTGACTGAATTCAAGAAGAGAAAAGTGGCATTCCATGCAAAGTTCATTCAGGCTCCGAACTATGTATGGAGTGAAAAGAAAATTGTAAAAATTATTTCAATCAAAGAAGGAGAGACATTTGTTGGCTTCCAGAACATTGACTTCTTTGTACTTCGGGGTGTCAATGAAGAGGATTCAAGATTCACGATAGCAGACTTCCCAATCATGAATCCAAATGACTTCATTGTGCTTCTTGACATTCCGAAGCACTCAGCTGGGAACGAAGCTGAGTCAGTGTCGGTCTTCACTGATGCTAAGAACTACATCTCCTCCTTCTTCAATAATTACATGTTGAGATTTGCCACGTTTGACATAACTGTGGCAAAGCTCTTCGAACAGACACTAGCACCCCCGCCAACAACAATTGAAAATTTTGGGCATTTGAAGGCTGGGGAGATTGTAGACAAGCCCTGGGGTGTTATTTTCAAAGGTCTATCAAGTGACAGTGAAACAATGGTCATAAAATTTTTCGAGATTGATTACATAGGCCTTTACCCTTCGGAATCCATTTCCCAAGTGTTAGGTCTAGTAAACAATTGTTTTGTGAACACTTCGGAGGAGAAAAAGAAAGTTAAAGACTATCTCAACTAGTGGTTACAAGAGAGACATTCCTTGAAGCATGTGTACAAGACCCACTACAAGAAGTAGGCTTCGGATGCACTTCACACAAGGGGGAGATTGTTGAAGTATATTTGTGATGAAGTGCCCATCCATCCGAAGACCTGGCTCAAGACCCCGAAGTGTATAGAATAACTGATAGAAGACCCCGAATTCTGAAGACTCCGAAGGGTATAACCTGGAGGATCCGAAGACTTCTTAGCTGTAATACTTTTGTGTGCACGCGTGATAGTACATTACGTGGTGCATGAATCTTGTATCATATTGGTTCGTACTCTGATAGGATATTCTCTGTAACAAAATGTACTATGCGTATCACTGATCATGTATAAATATCAGTGATACCATACCGTGTCTGTGTGCGAGATTGTAATCGTCCCAATTGTAAAACCCTAAATCAATCAATCAAGCATTCGACACAAGTTATCCATTTCAAATTGTTTACTAACTGTTCTTAACTGTTCTTATCACTGTGTGATTACTTAGTACAATATCAACTGTTAGAATACTAGTCATCACTTGATTATTAAGTCGATTTCAACATCCAACAGTGGGGAGCGGTGGGAGCAACAGGAATATCAGGAGAAGACATCTATAAAAGAATCATATTAAGTGAAACTCCTAGATCTATGAGATTAATTGAACTATTCAATGGCATGTTCAATCTCGATTATGCCCTTCTGTTTATGACTCGGATGCCGAGGATCACAAACAAGGTGTGAATAACGATACAAATCACATGGTAACTTTACAATTGATTATCATCTCGATTGATGTGCCGGTTAGCCACACGAGCTCCATCAAGAATGAAAATTTGCAAGATACCCATCACCACTCTTTATGAATCCCTATTAGTATGTCGGTTAACCACACGAGCTCCACTAACGATCCATAAAGCGCAATGTGTGATTTCATGGGTTTGCATACTATTCACTTTTCCTAAAGTAACTAGATTGGGTTTTGTTAAAGGTTCTATTACTTTGTTCAATAGCATTATACTTTTAATGAGATTAGGTTTGTCCTATCAAATTTGTTCTGCTAACAACACTCCACTAGTCAAGGAAGCGGTGGGTGAGAGTGGACACCCATTCAATCGTCATTTTATAGACAGTTTCCTTATACCCCCTTATAGACTAGTTTTGTGAATGAGGCATACTAGCGATTTGACTGACTTAATCTTATATAAATATTAATCTTATAATATATATATATATATATATATATATATATATATATATATATATATATATATATATATATATATATATATATATATATATATATATATATACGATGTATTTTAAACAATTTAAAAGTCTTTGATTTAATTTATGTCTTTCAGTTAACTGTTAATTAAATTAATTAAATCTAATAGAGATTACAAAATTAATTCAATTAATTTAAATCCTAATCCTTGCCCATTAGGTGTAATCAAAAATAAGGCCAAGGGGTTTCCAATTATTAATTAATCACATTTACCAAAATTAGAAAACCCTAAAAGGGGGCCAGCAATTTTCGCAGAACACAGGGTGGAGGCTAGGGTTTCAGAATCCCTAGCACAAAATCGACAAGCATGTGGGAAAGGGTTTATTTTCGATAAACCTTATGTCCAAATCACAAATATAGGGTTTAACAGAATAACAACATGGCTTTTATACCACTGTTGGGTTTTAGTGCAAACTTTAAACTAAAAACCTAAGTTCACATACACCTTATAGGGTCTATGTTTTTCACAATTAAACCTATATCTAAGGCCACCAACAAAATTAATTAAAGATGAATTTTATACTTTTGACCTTTGGAAGCTAGCACCACAAATGGCATGCCTCTAATGGCTCACACCCAAGAACTAGCAAGCTAGATGAGCAAGAGAGAGGGAGGAGGTATTCTCCTTTTTAGCATGAGAAATAGGGGAGCCAGGGGCCTCTATTTATAGTCTCCAGGTGATAAGCACTAAGGAGTATAGCTGCCCTATTTAAGATCCTGATATGACAAGGCTTTTATCAGATAAAGGGATATGCTTATCACTGCCATAAACAACCTCATGGGCTGCGAAATCCACAAGGCTTCAAGCCTTGGATTTCTTCCAAATCATTAGGGTTTCTAGATTATTCATTGCCCAACTATTGAACAAATACAATTCAGCCCCTGCACTATTAATTAATCCAATTAATCCCAAAATTAATTCTAATTGATTTCTGATCAATTATCAATTAAATAATATGATTTCTAATTAATATATCATCCTCATAATATATTAATAAATCATTATTTCTCTCTCTTAATTAATCATCTAGTCCTTTGCCAGTTATGAGGGCAACCCAAAAAGATTGTGCTGCTATCAAATTTAGTGTACTTCTAAATTATAGTTATTGCTTAGACACCTTAATCCAACAATTATATATAGATATCTATTATACGGTATGGATAAATTTTTTCAAAATATCGGATAAATTTTTTGAAAACACGATAAAGACTAACTTTTTATAGGATATAAATAAATCTCGCAAATAGGATACGATTATTATCAAATAGGACACACCAAATGATAACACACAAGTTGTTATTTCAATAGTATACGATTATATTATTTACAATAGAACACATTAAACCAATATGGCAACCAAAATAGGACATGTCTCAAAACAAATAATCAAATAGGACACACTAAACTAATAGGACACACAAAATAAAACAAATAGGATACAGTTTTTTTAATAGTTATTTGTCAATGGATCCTATTCCTCAATATACCAAATAGGACACAGTTGTTTGGATGCTCCGTGTTCTATTTGGTGTTCCATATTTATCATTTTCCAGTAGTGAGCCCCACTCCTTATACAAGACCAAAAATCACACCATCAGTAACAATTCTCTTCTGTTTATGTGATTCATGACATTTCTTGTTTTTTTTTTTTACAATATTTATTAATTAAAAACATTGTTCTGTAATAAAACCCAACTATATTTGATCCTATATTAGAACTTGGTTAAAGTTGGTCTTATATTTAAACTTGGATAGATCACCCAAATCTGATAAAGGCATTTTGTTCATTTGTTGTGAATCAAAATCTTTGGGTGGTTATGCCTTTCATATCTGATGGTTCTTTGTTTACATCTTATGCAAACAGCATATTCATATGGCTTTGAAGAGTCTGCTATTTGTTCAATTTGTTGTGAATCAAAATCTTTGGGTGGTTATCCATTGTGATGTTAAGGTCGGTAGATTTTCTATAAATTCTTGAAATAATTGTCATTTTTTTGCATCATTTCCGGACTTTTAAATAAATTTGCTTTAAAGCGGGAAATATACTTCTTGACACTAGTGAAGTGATAAAGCTTGGGGATTTTGGTGTCTCAGCTTGTATGTTTGATACATGTGACAGAGAACGGTCCATAAATAGTTTTGTACAAACTTCTTCCTAGTTAATTAGTACATTTATATTTTTAATATTCTATTTAGTATTTATGACCACTTTTATGTTTAGTTTTAATATTTGTAATTACATGATGGCACAAGAGGTCTTGCAGCCACGAAGTAGATAAGATTTCAAGTGTGTTTTGTTTTTTTCTTTAGAGTAAATTACAATTTTGGTCCCTGTGGTTTGCAAAAAATTTCACATTTAGTCATCCTTTTGGTTTTTCTTGATCATGGTCCCTGAACTGTTATTTTGCTTACACTCTTCCTCCCTCTTGCGGTTACCGTTCAAATCCCCTCCGTTAACCCTCGTGTGCGCGTCTCAAGTGAGGGTAAACTCGACTTTTCACACATCTGGCACCCAACTGATTAATAAAGCCTATAAAATCAATTTTTCTTGCCACTCTATCTCATTGGCTGACCAACCAGAAATACACAGTTGAAGCTTCAGTTCGAAAATGGTGGTGTGTAATTGCGGGAACGAAGCGACCATCACAACCTCATGGACAAACAGAAACCCGGGTAGGCGATTCTGGCGTTGTAGTAGATGTGGGTTTGTTGGGTGGTCCGATCCGCCTATGTGTCGAAGGGTGTTGATGATCATTCCCGGTCTGTTGCTAGCTAGATGAATGATGGTTGAAGACATCTCACGACTCGAAGCGGAGGTCGAAGCTGCAGGTAGGTATAAAATATGGTTGCTTGTATCATGGATATTCTTCATCGTCCTCACCATGTTCTTGATGTTTGAGTAAGGAAATTGTATTTCCGTTGGGGGATGGTTTTTGGGGGTCAAAGTTACGGTTTTTGGGTTTCGTGGGTTTGGAGGGTAATGTATCCTTCGTATCAAATGTGGGTTTTTAAGTTAGTTTTCTAGACTAGCCAAACCAATGTTTTGTAAATCGGATAGTATGTAATGAATGTATGTTAATGAAATGGAAATGGGTTAGTTTGTTTTAATTTGATTCATTTGTTGTTAGTATGTTTGATTCCAAAAGTTTAGTTGTTATCAACATTTCGAAAATTATGGGGTGTTTTTTGCATAAACGTAGGTTGTTAAAATAATGAGAAATACTAAAGTATGTTGCTGATTGTTTGCTAACATTTGCATTACATGTTCAAATGTAGACTGTTATTGTGTTTGTGTTGTAAAAAGGTTGAAATTTATGGCCATACTTTTGGAATACAAGTATGATGTTATAATACAGAAAAATATGATAGTATGTTGCTCATTGTTTGCTTACTTTTGCAATACAAGTTAAAATTTAGACTGTTAAATGGTTTGTGTTGTCAACAGCGTTTGATGTCGTTATACACAACAAAAGGAAAGTATGTTGCTTAATTGTATTGGATGTTGTAATATACAACAACATGAAAATATGTTTATGATTATTGTATTATTTGTGTAACAATTGTTTAACTATGTTAATATATTCTAAAATTATTTTTATTTTCGTAACTATATGGTTTAATTAACATAAACACACATACATGTTAACAAAAAAGGGACATACTGATAACCATAATAGAACATACTAATAATCAACTAACCCTTATAACAAAGTAGAAGGTTAATGTTTGATAAACACATTAGATATCCAATTTACAATGTTGACTAAATACTTGCAGTTGTTGTTGACAGTCAACTGCTCAACAAAATTTGTCAACATTTATAATGTAATCCAACTTCAGCTACTAACTAACACAGCATAGTCTAGTAACACTTTATTGACACTTGAAACACACTTCTAGTAATTGTCCCATAACATACTAAAAACACAATATCACATAACAACTTCATCTCCAACACCTAACCAACCTCATGCTCCACGACCAACTTCTCTTCCAATATCAAATAGCTCGAATACCTCCTGCTACACCACCAACATCACTTCAATTATCCATGCTGTTTAAGACTACTGGTAAATTTATTGAACTCATTGGTGACCTTCTTCGGACACTCACAGGAAAACTCATTGGATCACTATTTTCAAGTGCTTCATTTGGCCCTCCTTGTCCCTTACATGACCTCGCATTATGACCTGGGTTGTGACATTTACCACATGTAATGGTAATGTACTTTCTTGTCAACTTAGTGGTGTTTTGACTTCTATAAGTTTGTTGACTTGAACTCTGCCATTGCTCTGTTGACTTCAAGAATAGTTGCAGCTCTAACACACTTCCAAAGATGTTCCTTAAGAGGATTCCCTTTCCAGTACAATTTCATGTTGTCTAAGATATGTCTCACACAGTACCTATGATCAGCTGAAGGGAAAACCTTCACAAATGCTGGGACCAAACCCTACAAAGAAACAAAGTGTTATTCATAGTAATGAAAGTTAATTGATATTTAAATAAAACAGTACCTTTTGGCGATCGCTAATGAATGTAAAATTTGTGTCGCTACCCATATCAAGATCACCTCCCAAGCATTCTAAAAACCATGTCCATGAGCTTTTTGTTTCAGCGTCGACAATGGCATATGCTAAAGGGTATATTCCATTGTTGCCATCTAACCCTACAGCACTCAAAACCTCTCCTGGATATGGACCTTTCATGAAGGCACCATGTAAACCCAAAATCTCTCGTTGACCATATTTAAATCCCTCTTTTAATGGTCCCAAACATACGTAAATTCTTTTAAAAACCCTAGTGGGCAAACTAAAATTTGGTTCAGATTCAACACCTATTTTGACAGTTGTACCTGGGTTTCGCGGTTGTAGTTCCAAAACATACTCTCGCAGCAGAGTATATTGTCTCTTGAAGTCTCCACGGATGTGATTTAGGGCAAGAACTCTAGCCCTAAACACCTTCATAAATGAAAGCTGCAGCTTGTACTTTCTCTCCAATTCTTTTTATAGATCTGCAACGGGGATCTTAGGGTTTCCTTCCAACTGCTGATAGATCTTATTCGATAGATACCTTTGTGTGCACCGACCTACTCAACGTATCTGAATACAGGTGTGTTTGTCATTGTATGTCTTAACTATCCAATCTTCATCTGCCTTTGCTTTTGAAATGAGGAGGACCCATGGGCATTTTTCATTTGAAATGACTAAATTACCCCTTATTTTTACGTCAACATTAACACCTCCAACACCCCCAACTGGGACAGGACCTTTACAAATTGCTTTTAAATGGTACCGATCATTCTTTTGCAGGAATAGTTGTCGACGTGAATAGACTTCAAGATTGGATAGGGCTTCCTTGACAAGCATTTTGTTATCAAATCTTTCACCTAACTTGAAATCCGCCTCATGAGATTGGCCTTGTGAACACTTAGGGATGTTACATAAGTTTTTCAAAATTTCTTCTCTTGAGCTTCCATGTCGACTTTTAATTTCATAAGCGTTGCTGTCAATAATATCAACTGCCAAGATATTATCGCTTGAATCCTTGTATGGTAACCCATCTGGTAATGGATCAAGGCACCCTTGGAATGCGTCAATGTCTACGTCTACATCATTGCTGTTCAACAACTCAGTTGGATGAAGAGTAAATTCATTATCTGTGCTTCCATCATCATCTGAGACATCATCTTGATCTGGTACTTCAACATTTTTTTCTACAGTTTCCTCATGTGGTACGCCAAATCCGTAGTTCACACCAACTTCATCCTCCTCCAATACCTGGTAATCTTGTTCGATATTCCCATCATAATCCAATCGTGCTAAAGGTTCATCAAATAAAGTATCATCCCAATCAACAACAGTGGGGTCGATTTGTGTTGATGCAGGAGGTGTTGTATCTATAAGTATCATGTCCAAACACCCACCTTCGTTCCTCTGTAACTCTGAGATTGGTTGAGCAACATAAACAGACGATTCCCCAAATGTTGATACCCTGTCTTCCTTTGACTGCACCTCTACATTATTTGAACTACCATTGTTAGAGATATTCTCAGAGGCGTTAAGGATCAGATCAAATAACAATTTTCTAGTACATTGCATGTCTGAAGTACGCCTTAATATTTTTCTTACGTATTTAGGGGACAGGGGTACTAAGGGATCAAGCATGAAATATGGTAAAAGGGGTTTACCATATGTTAGGAGTATACTATGGCCATGTTCACAGTAGATCTCATAATCCCAACAAAGCTTAACATATCTTCCAAAGACATTCACATCCGCATCACATAGTATTGGAACAAGACCACAACTTATCTCAACTAGAGGAAGTAGAAAATGATAAAAGACAGGCACCTGATCATTGTAACCAAGCTCTTTCAAAATATGATTGAGTTCTTGTATGGAAAACTCATCAATGTCAACGGTGTCAATGAATGATACTTTGCCATTTACGTAGGTCCTCGTTGGTGATTCCGCAAAAAACCCTCCATGGTGCAACTGAATGCAGAAAAGGTTCATTTGCTCCTATAATTAACATATCAAGTTAGTTTAGGATTATCTTTTTGAAATACATATAAAGAAACCAAATGCATGTACCGTAAAGATGATCCACATCATCGCTAGCTTCACTATCTCGAATCCTCCACATTTTGCACCTCACTGAACAATCGATTCAACCTTCAACCAGCTTGAAACCCTTCGAAAGTTGATCTTCAAACGTTGCTCTCTGAGTTTTTCGAGCCAAGTGAGACTGACTTGAGGCGATGGTTTCTCACCTGCATTTAAGGCGCCAAATAGCTACAAGATCTTATGCAGATGAGATTGTGAAAAGTCGAGTTTACCCTCACATGAGACGCAAACACGAGGGTTAACGGCGGGGTATTGGACGGTAACCGCAAGAGGCACGAAGAGTGTAAGCAAAATAACAATTCAGGGACCATGAGCGTGAAAAACCAAAAGGATGACCAAATGTGAAATTTCATGCAAACCACAGGGACCAAAAATGTAATTTACTCTTTTCTTTTTTAGGACTTTATGTGATAAATTTCTTAAAATACAAAGTAAACCATTGAGGTTTTTATAATGTTTTTGGTCCATGTTTCAAGTAGATGACTGTATGTTTAGGACCAAAATTGTAAAAAGCAGCTCAAGCCAGGGACTGAGACTAGTAGTTAACTTGGACTAGGGACCAAAAGCATTACAAGAATATTGAATGAGGACCAAAATCGCAAGAGAAAACTTTTTGGGATCAAAATTGCAAAAATAAGTTATACCCGACCAAAATTGTAATTTACTCTAAAAGAAATCAATGTCTCTTATCACCTTGACATTTGGTCATTTGGAATTACTTTGGCTCATGGTCATGCACCTTTCTCAAAGTACCCTCCCGTGAAGGTTGGTATTACTATTTTTTATTTTGGTTTAAATTTACACCGTTTTTATACTTGGCTTTTGTGTCACAGGTCTTGTTGATGACCATTCAACATGTGCCACCTCGACTTGATTACGACCGGGATAAACGGTTTTCTAAGGTAACATTCTCTCTATATTACACATTTTTTTTAAAGTTGATGACTAGTAAATTTCATTTGTGAACAGTTTTTTAAAGAAATGGTGGCAATGTGCTTGGTGAAAGATCAAACAAAAAGGCCAACTGCTGAAAATTATTAAAACATCCATTTCTTAAACAAGCTAAAGCTCGAGAGCTCTTCAAAGAACTTTTTGATGACTTGCCGCCAGTCTGGCGTCCCGTTAAAGTCGATGCTATTAAAGCCCTCCAGGTATATTCTTATAGTGTATAAATTATAAAATTATATTTTAATGTCCTGTGTAGCTTTTATAAAAACTTGAAAAATATGGGCAACTTAAAGATGCTGCTCCACTAGCTCTTAAAAAGATGTCCGCGGCAGAACAGGAAGCCACATCACATGTTCAATTTTAATTTATATTTTATTTCACATTTTTTCTTGTTTTTTTAGTTTCACATTTTCTTGTTTTTATGCATAAAATTTGTAAATGACTTTTCTTGTAATTATATTGATTACAGGATTAGCATGGGCCATTTGTGAGCATTTGGTAGAAGTGATTAAAGCACCTACTTTATTTGCTACTCATTTTCATGAGTTGACCGCATTAGATAATGAAAAATGATGGTCAAACCGTATAGCAAATTAGCATGTTAGTGCACACATTGACTCATTGAGCCGAAAACTAACAATGTTTTACAAGGTTGGTGTATACTTTAATAAACATAAACATTTTTATATAGGAATATACAATTTTTAAAATTCAAATTTTATAATTTTATTCATGTTGAGCCGGGAGTTTGTGATCAAAAGTTTTGGTATCCATGTGGCAGAATTTGGAAATTTTCTTGAAAGTGTTGTTGCACTTGCCAGAGAAAAAACTGTTGAGCTGGGAGTTTGTGATCAAAGTTTTGGTATCCATAAACTAACATGTTTTGTGAATCTTGACCTGTACCTTTTTCGTCAATTTGGTTTCTTCTACTTTCTTATTTTTGAGGTTTTCAATGGATGGTATAGATAGTTTTAAGTATGTAATTTTGTGAATTATCGATTTCAAATACTTGAATTATCGTATCTGATACTTTTGAAATATGTAACCGGTTGATATAATTTTATAATTCAGGGTATTTTTGTTTTAATTATTGAAATGTAATTATTAACAGGAAATTGTAAATATTTGGCTACGGTTTTTGGTGTTTGTGACGGATTAGTGAAGGAAATATTGGAAACGCAAAATCGTTTTTCTGACGGATCAGTGACGGAAATTGGGAATGTGAAAATGCGAATTTGCGACGGAATACCGACAGATAAGTCCGTCGCGAAATTGGTCGCTGATGTGCAATTTAAGCTAACGTAGTCGACTTTTACGAGGGATAATCTGTCGCTAAATCGACGCTAAAACAGTCGCTAAATGCTTCGATAACAATTTAGACAGCTATATTATTGCTATGGAGGGGTTCCGTCGCTAATCCGTCACATATTCCGTCGTTGATGCCCGTATTTCTAGTTGTGTAGTATACCACTTTATTTTAGTATTATTTGAAGTATTTTAATCATAACAGGCTATTATTCGTTGTAAAGTAACAAGCTATTATTCGTTGTAAAATAAGTTCATCCAGAAATGGCTTTTGACATTATGAAGAGGAAGATTGTTATATTTGTTCAAATCTAATATCATTTCCTCAAGTATGTCCACGGTCGCTAAAGAAGCACTACTAGAAACAGAGGTATCAGCGACGGAAATATCCGTCGCAAATCCGTCGCTAAAGGTCAATAGCGACAGAACCGCGACGGAAATATGTTGACGGAAAAACCTTTGTCGCTAAACGTTAGCGACGGATTAGCGAGGACTTTAGCGACGGAATAGCAACGGATTAGCTTGTCGCAATATGTGGATGAAACTGGTACATACCGTCGCAGTTCCGTCGCAAATATCCGTCACTAAATCCGTCGCTAATTTTTGTTAGTAATGTCTAATGTATTTAACGACGGTCTGTTGTGTTTCGAATCTGTCACTATTGCTTAACCAAAAATACAATTTTAAAGTCAAATTTTATACCCCGAAATCAAAACATTAAGACTAAACTACCAAATAAATATTAATATTTGACTAACAAAATAAAGAGTCATATTCAATTTCAAAGTATCGAAACCAAATCTAATTAGATTTCAATGTATCGATACCAAATCACAAAAATCATATATCCAAGTCTAATTCGATTTCAATGTATCGAAACCAAATCACAAAAATCATGTGCCAAGGTCTATTCGATTTCAATGTACCAAAACCAAATAACAAAAATCAAGTGTCATGGTGTGATTAAGTGGGTAGGTTATTTCCTTGGGCGAACTTTAAGAACTCGTGATACATCTTGGCAATTTCTTGTTTTTGGGCCTCATTTTCTTCACGTTCCGCCTTAAGTTCTTCCTTCATCTCCTCACGAATACGATCAACAATAACCTACAAAGCAACAACAACCAAGTTTACAACTAATAAAACGTCAAGTCATATCATTCAATTAATAGCAAGATACTTCCAATTGAATAAGAAAATAGCAACACCTAATAGCAACGTACTTTCAACTTGAATAAAAACTTAGCAACAATTAATAACAAATGTACTTTCAACTTGAATTCTAATAGTTAGGGATGTTTCTATTTTTCACTAAAATGTAACAAATTGAGAAAGACATGTACAATAGCCAGATGAAGAAGTAAAATCAAACCTCTACATTGTCTTGAGTTGTACTTGGGGCTGCTTGAGTAGGCACCAAAAAGTTGTGTGGATCAGATACGAAACCAAATCCAAGAACTCTTCCTTTCTTGATCCCTCCGGTAGCTTCAAGCCATAATTGATGATCATAAGGGGGGTGGCTATCAATATCATCGCCATATCTCGTTACCATACCATCTTTATATGCATCCTATTTTATCATAAACCCATCAATACCAATTCAAATTAAATGTTTAACAACTTTATTAATGTGTCAAAAAAATACCACAATTGTCGTAGCTTTGGGTGTAATGTAGTCGGTGCTTGAAGTTCCTTCTTGCGCTTTTTTAGTACGATGTGTTTTGTCAAAAAGTTCAAGGCAAGTTGGTGGGCGTTTAAGCTTTGATTCCTACAAAATTTGCAAGAAACAAGACATATAGCACACAACCCTATGATGATAAATCGCAACACATTTTACAAATATCTTACCAATAAATCCCTATGATGAGAAATTGGAATAGAACCACAACAGTGTTTGGAAATCGAGCCGTGTTCCATTTTGTTTCTGTTTTGCTTTCCCGACTCCGACTTACGTTTCCATTTATTCCAAACTTCATCAATCATTTTCTCCCAATATTTTGATCTTATCCACACTGGGTTGAATGGTTTTAAAAGGGATAAATCACCTGTTAGTGATACATTGACATTAACCGCCTTAGCAAGTTCAACATATTTATCTCGTGCTTTTGTCATCGTGTCGGAATAACGGCTTTTCATGACCTTCTTCCATGCATCGTGCATAACATCATCAGTGTATTTATGAACTTCCCATTGATACAATCCCTATACATATATCAATAATGCAATTAGTTATATCCATTGCATAATATTTGATGTATTAAAGTATAAGTATTATTAAATACAAACCTTAAAATGTTGCCATAATGCCTCACGGTTACTTGAGTCAACATCACTCCATGTGGTCCATGGGCCATTAAACATCGTCTTTATTGTAAAAGGGATCGTTCGAAAGACGGTAGGGTCTTTAAATCTGTAAAAAGAAATAACACTGCTAACATTAGTATCATAATTAACATGTAACTATAATTTCAATACATACTGTCCGCTAGCATTGAGGTAAATCATCTTCCTTGTCGATGGGTGAGTAGGAGTTTGCTCCAATACATTTGATCCTCTCACCCTTTGAAATGAATCAACAGACTGGTCAACAAAATTAGATCCTGGACTTGGTGTCGCACCACCACGAGCACTACGAGCACTATGAATGGGTGACTCAAAGATGTTTCTATCTCTACGTGCACTAGCACGAGCACTAGCACGACCACCACCACGTTGTGCCATATGAAAACCTGAAAATAAACTACCAATATTATATGTTTTAATCAAAAAATTAAGTAATAATGAATTTTGACTTTTCTAGCAATCCGTTTGAGATCCACAGTTAATATTATACTTTTTGAAATCTATTATCAATATTGTAAATACTTACCCATGTAATTTCATTGACTTTTTCCACACCCAAAACATCTAAATCCAGAAGAGCACACAACACAGAGACCTTCAAAAAAGCTATACCTTCAAACCGATGGAAACTTGCTTAAAGTCAATATAGCCATTTAGATTCTACAAGAAGTCTTATTAACAAATACAAGAAAGCAAAATGCCAAAACCAAACCTTGAAATCCTGGGTAATTTTGGAGGTATATAGAGTTGGTTCAACTAGAAGAAGCTTCACACAGATCTATGCAAAAGAGACAAATGTAAAGTTCTTTTTCAACAATTCAAACCTAGAAATTCTTTTCCATCGTTCCATATCTACAACCCACCGACAATCCCGATACCCACTTTCCATTTTTTCCGATGAATACACTAACATATGGGTTTTCTTATTGAGTTCATCAGTGAAACTCCAAATACGAGCATGATTTGCAGAGGATTACAGGAGTAGAAAATAATAAATGTCAAGTAAACATAAATACGTGAAAAAAGCATATACAGGAGCACCAAAGCAGAACCAATATAAACTGTAAACACTTACCTCTTGAAGGAACCGATGATGTTAGGGGTGGAGCATGTAAACTGCCTTCCGGTACTCTCTCGACTTTAGGTATAGTGGTGGTTGGAATCGGCGACCATGAGCAGCGGTAGGGTATAGTTGTCTCACTTTAGGAGGGAGAAAAAGGATGTCTCGTTAAGAGAGGCAGATTATATTTAGTGTGGAATTGGGGGGAATAAAACCCTAAGGAGCGGGAAAGAAAAACAGCGACCGATTTTTTATTTTTTCGAGAATTTATTAGCGAGGGATTATTTCCGTCGCATATCCTTTGCTATTCCCTCGCAAGTCGCTCGCTAATCCGTTGCTAAACGCTACAATTCACATAATATGCGTAACTGCATTATCCCTCGCTAATTCCTCTCAAGTCCGTCGGTGAATTAGATACGGATTGTTTCCGTCGCTGATTCCGTCGCTGATACCTACTTTTCTAGTAGTGAAGACAATCGAATGGACTAAAAAAGACTTAGATGTTTAAGAAATGTGTACATGTTCTAGAAATAAAAAGCAGGAACGACTCAAAGATCATAATAAAAAAAAGAAAGAGATGGAAAAGTAGATTTGTGGTATGGAAGCGGAGATTACAAGACTTATAGCAGAACATGATCGTTCTCGTAGATGTTGTTAGAATTAAAGAAGGTTTTACTGAGCACAACAAAGAAATGTGTCTACAATTTCCTAATATTTAGCTTAAAAAGTAAGTTTGTATGGAATTTAATAATAGTTTGTAACTTCTCGATTAAGTAATAAAAATGAATAAAGTTGTCGTTTAGGAAATTTCTGGTTTATGTTGCGCAAAATAGAGAAACTTATCAACCCAAATTAACCACACAAACCTAAAACAAAGCCATTATATGTACATCTCAAGTTAACAAGCCTCAACTTTCTAATCCTCCAACTTTATACCAATTAGTTTCAACAGATGTTGTAAACTCTTCACCTCGTAAACATGTATTCTACAAATGACAAAAGCAATGAGTGATTAAATAAAATTTGCACATTTTTAGAATTATATATGAAGCCATATGTTCAATTCATTAAGAATTTATGCAACCAATTTAGTAAAATATAATATAAATTGGTAACAATAAGAAAAATGGCTACGAAGACAGGTAAAAAATCCATTTTTGTTGCATGGAGTAAAAATATGTAACTTTACTACAAAAATAATTTTGTACCATCATATTAAGTCCATTAAGAAAAAAATCATCCTAAATACGCATGAACGGAAAGCCATGTTCTATCAACATTATGATATTGATTCAATCTTTAAAACTGCAAACTGAAAGTTAAGTTACACTTATCTTTGCCAACATGATATTGATCATGTCAAAGTCATTGGGTGAGGTCCTCCTATTCTGCATAATAACAAGTCCTATAAACAAAGCCATAACATTTCTGAAGTATCCTCCTACTAATTTGAATATGGTAAAGGTCAAATCACTAAATTAACGTAGCTGTGTGATATTCAAACTGTTGGGATTTTACAACAGCGAACGGGCTTTAAAAAATGAAACATGGTTGCAACAGCTAACATACAAATTTTCTCACTGAGTCCTAGTTTAACGCTTAGCTCAAAAAATATACACCGAACATAATCTGATGGAGAATACGAATTAAGGCTTCATGGTATAATCAGATCACACAACACACACGTATAATATGTAAGAAGAAAATTGAATCAAGGATATTAAAAACATCACATCTTCAACTAAAAAATATCCTCACTCTAAATCACGAAATTAGATTGTCGAAATCAGTTAAAACATCCAAATGTAAAGTAAAATTAGGAACAAGTTGAGAGATTTTACATGATTCTCGATGAAAGTTGTGGATGAACAAGAATAATAGCACTAACACATTTTTCGATGCTTAGATGGCCTTATCTGCATTGATATCAATACCCCCTTCTTTTAGAGACAGCTCTCATTCGCGAGTGTGTAGGACTGCCCTTTTTACAAATCAAAACAAAATTCAGAATAAAGTTATAGAACTAGACAAATGGGTTGCCAGAGCTGATTGAAGCATCATAGGGGAGAAGGAAGCATCGACAGTGGGGGGCCGCCAAAACCACTAGAGATATAGGGCTCAAAAGGGTAGGTGGAAGCGGGAATTGTCGGTTTTATTTTCAAAGTGACTTGACCTTATTATACTTATATGGTTCTCGGTGAGTCTTATTTTTTTACAACCAATTATCACTGTTCGATCTCCTCAACTTTCAATCACATCATGTTAAATCGCACTTGACGGTTATGGGAGGCTGTTACATTGAGGTTATGATTTTGATGGCACAATGTGAGGTAATGTATTCAGCTGGTACCCACGCTTGGGTGTATATGCGGTTTTGCAATTGCTGTCGGTTGTTCTTGCTGCTTATGTATATAGAACAAATGTTTGTTCGGAGTTTACATTACTAAGGAGTATATTGTTTTAATGGAGGCTATAGTGTGCAAGGATAACATAGATCAAGAGCTGTCCAAGACACTTGATGTTGGATCTCTATGCTTAAGAATCATTATTGAATGATATTGCTAATAACATATGATCCTATAGGGTCACACATTTATCAAGTTGGTACTTATTGAATATTTATTATGTATTTGATTATTAATAAATAAATTCAACTCTTGTATTTAATTATAAAATAATTATTGTTTTATGAAAATAATAATTTAAAAGGGGGCAAACTAGTTATTATATCACATGGTATGATACATTAATTAATATACAAGTTTTTGGACATTTTGAATTCCACTAACTTATACTAGATACATTAGTTTATTAAGGTAGTGTGTCGCCACATCATCTTGTCCTTTTCTTATGAGTTGGCCAAAAATCACATGATGGGAAGGGAGGTTGTTTGTCAACCTTCCTCTTACACATCTCATACCTCTAAGAAGTCATATATTTGCATTTAATGAAGGTATGAGTCTTGGATCTCATGTGAAACGATCTTTTTAAAGTAGGTTGCTAGAAAAATCAAGTTTTTGCTAAAAAAACCGTTACTAGAAAACCATATTTCCAAAGTAGGTTGTTAACAATATAATTATTGATAGTAGGTTTCTAGAAGAAACACGTTTTTGCTAAATAAAACCATGCTCTAGAAACTCAAGTTGCTAAAAAGAACTTTTCTAAAAGTTGGCTACCAAAAAAACAATTATTTAAAAAGTTCGTTGCTAAAATAACCGTTATTAAAAGTTTGTTGCCAAAAATAACATTACTAAATAAAACTGTTACTAAAAAGTATTAAATTGCTGTAATTGTCCCTGCGGTTTCGTCACAATTGCACATTTTGTCCTGAGTTCTATTTTTAATTTTTTTTTTGCACCCGCATTGTCCTTATCGTATGATTTCGTTGCACTTTTTGTCCCTCGCAGACATTAAGAGACTATATTGCCATTTATATTTTCTATTTTTATTTGTTTATTATTTATTAATTTAAAAAATAAATTAAGCAACTTATACACATGTGGGACCCACAACCACCACCAGCTACCACCAGCAGTCACCACCAACCACCAACAACCGGAAACCTATCCAGAAAAATCAAACCTAATGCAAACCTGATCCAACATTCTAGAAAAATCATATCCAGCAAAATTGTAAGACAAACCTGAAATCAAATCCACCACCACCACAACCAACTACCGTCATCGACCACCGTTGGCAACACCTCTGTCATCAACTACCGTCACTGCCATCGGCCGCCATGCACCACAACTTATGTTGTTCAAAGTACCGCCGCAATGCTCAGCTTCCATTTGGCTTCCAATCCTAGTTTATTATTATTAATTAATTTAGTTACTCAAAGATTCAGGAGTATCACCGCCAATCATGCCAGCAAAAATCCGGACACAAATTAAGGAGATTAAAACCGAAAAAGATCGTAGGCAAAAACTTGAAAAAATATTTAACAATTTGATTACTGGACTTTATCAATAATATCATATATAAAAAGATTGATAAGAGAAGAATCAATGAAGTAGAATCCAAGTCAGCCCTTGAAAACAGAACAAGAGGGTATCAGAAGAAACTCAATTAGAATGTCCAAGAGGAATTATAATTCGATTATCAAAGCGCAGAGGTATATACGATGAACCCAAAAACAGAGGATCATATCGGAGATGATTTTAACAAACTTCCTAATTTATATAAAACATTATACTTAAATCATTAAAAAAGGAAATATATTAATATATAGATAAGTTAAATAAGAAATATAAAATTCAGATTTAGAAAGTAATTGGTGTAATACTGTGCTGATAATTCAATTATTGGACACCATGCCATTTTCCACACAAGCCGACAGAGTATTTTCGTAGTGGCTTCTATCACTTTCTAAATTTTTGGATTATTCAGATTGTATACGTTTTCCACTAGCTTCCTTTTTATCGTTGAGGATCTCTTTGTTTTCCACCATCCCATAGACTCTTATCACTCTTTCTCTTTCTTCCACATTCATCCGTTCTTCCTCTATCTTCTCAACATAGAAAATGGCCGAAGGTTTAGTCACTATTGCTGCCGAGGGGATACTGAAAAAGGTGTGGTCGATTGCTGCTAGCGAAAAATCGTTACTAGAAAACCATATTTTCAAAGTAGGTTGTTAAAAATATAATTATGGATAGTAGGTTTCCAAAAGAAACAAGTTTTTGCTAAATAAAACCGTGCTCTGAAACTCAAGTTGCTAAAAAGAACTTTGTTTAAAAGTTGTCTGCAAAAAAACTATTATTTAAAAAGTTATTTGCTAAAATAACCATTATTAAATGTTTGTTGCTACAAATAACATTACTAAATAAAACTGTTACTAAAAAGTAGTAAATTGCTGTAATTGTCGCTGAGGTTTGGTCACAATTGCACATTTGTTCCTGAGTTCTTTTTTTAATTTTTTATTTGCACTCGCATTGTCTTACCGTATGATTTCGTTGCTTTTTGTCCCTCGCAGACATTAAGAGACTATATTGCCCTTTATATTTTCTATTTTTATTTGTTTATTATTTATTATTATAAAAAACGAATTAAGCAAGTTATAATGTGGGACCCACTACGGCCACCGGATGACCGGCTACCACCAACAACCACAACCGGAAACCTGTCCAGAAAAATTAAACCTAATGCAAACCTGATCCAATATTCTAGAAAAATCAAATGCAGAAAATTTTTAAGGCAAACCTGAAATCAAATCCACCACCACCACAACCACGTGAGAAAAATCTGTCATTGACCAACATTGCCAACACGACTGTCATCAACTACCGTCTCTGCCATCGACCGCCACCACAAATTTTGTTGTTTAAAGTACCGCCACAACGCTTGTCTTCCAATTGGCTTCCAATCCTAGTTTATTATTATTAATTAAGTGTAGATACAAAATCCCAAAAAAGTACTCTTCATGCAAGGTGAAAAATAGAAAACAACCATGAAATTTCAAGAAACAAAAATTAGAGCAAACCGACAAAAGAGTTAGTTTCTATATTAATTGGGATGCAAGAACAAATGATCCAAAGACATGTAACTTAATCAATTAGAGCAAACCACTGACAGTAAGGAATTAAAACGAAAAAAGATCGCAGGAAAAAACTTAAAAGAAAATTTAACAATTTGATTACAGGACTTAATCAATACTATCGTATATAAAAAGACTGATAAGAGAAGAATCAATGAAATAGAATCCAAGTCAGCCCTTGAGAATAGAACAAGAGGGTAACACAACTTTTGTTGTTTAAAGTGCCGCCACAGCACTCGGCTTCCATTTGGCTTCCAATTCTAGTTTATTATTATTAATTAATTTTGTTACTCAAAGATTCAGGAGTATCACCGCCAATCATGCCAGCAAAAATATCCGGACACAAATTAAAGCAAACCACTAACAGTAAGGAGATTAAAACCGAAAAAGATCGCAGGAAAAAACTTCAAAGATTATTTAACAATTTGATTACAGGACTTAATCAATAATATCATATATAAAAAGACTGCTAAGAGAAAAATCAATAAAATAGGATCCAAGTCAGCCCTTGGGAAAGGAACAAGAGGGCAAGAAACTCAAACAGAAAGTCCATAATTCGATTATCAAAGCACAGAGGTATAAGATGAACCAAAAAACAGAGGATCATATCGGAGATGATTTTAACAAACTTCCTAATTTATATAAAACATTATATATATAGGGTAAAGTTCTATTAGGAACTCAAAAAAAGGTAGGAACCTAAGAACCCGTTTAAATTGATTACGCGCTTAGTAAGGGTAATTCCGGAATTTTAGCTTCTGTCCGTCGTCTTCGTTCAATCACGTACGACGTTCTTTGTAAAGTTTCCTTCTTTCATGTAAAGATTCCTTCTTTAGTTCTTCCATCGCTTACGATTTGCTTCTTCCATCGATTTCGAATTAGTTCTTCCGTTTTCCATCTGTACTCAATCTGAATCAAGTTGATTTTTAGGGTTTTTGATTGAGTGACATTGGATCGCCACTTCAGTTCAGCGCCTTGAATTAGTTCTTCCTTTTTCCATCTGTACGCAATCTCAATCAAGTTGATTTTTAGGGTTTTTGATTGAGTGACATTGGATCGCCACTTCAGTTCAGCGCCTTGAATTGACAGTAAGTTGTATTTTCGATTTGATTATATATTTTGTCGATTTGGTCTTTTTACGATGTATCTGAATAAGATTTCCTTATTTTGATGAGAATTGTTCCTTCTAATTATGGCACCTATCTTCAAATTCTTTTAATTGCTGTATCTTATTATTCTAGTCTGCAATGTATCTTATGATGATAAGCTTCGGTATTTTGAGATGAGACGATTTTTGAGATTATCAACAACCGTTGTTGAATTGGTATTTGTGTCACTTGAAATGTTTTGGCTTTCGTTTTGTGAATTGCAAACTATCTGCAAATCCACTACAGCTGCATTAAGTGCAGTTATGTCTTGTTTGATGACACCTGTTAATTATTGAATCTTCAATGTTGGGTTGTCAAAGACAGAGGTCTTTTTTCCGACTGGAAATTGCATAAAAGATTTAGGATTGAATGCAATAAATAGCAATGTACTTTCGTTAAATTGTTTATTGAAGTATCCTACTTTGAAAATGCACCTAATTGTATCAATAAACACCTAATAGCCTTTGGTAGGTATTATGTTATTCAAGTGATATGAGCAAGTAAGTTTCATCACCTTTCTTGAATAATAAAAAGTTCTGAAAAACATTGATTTGTTAATGAAGTGTTATACTGTCGTATATTATGATATTCAAGTTTTGTTTTGTTTCCTACAACTGGAAACATCAGCCAATATGTGATGATCCCTTTAGAATGATAGTGCATTTTGTTTAAGAAACCCTTGAAATCACAACTGAGGTGCATTATTCATAATTTAAGGCTTCACACTCGTTTATTAAGTGAATGTTTTTAGCTTACAGATGTCTAAATTTGTTTTTTTCAAATTTATAATTGTAATGTCTCTTTATTATATGTTGCTCTGTACAAATTTAGTTTTGTAGCTTGCAAAGATTCTATTTTTTTATAATGTCTATTATTGTAGTTTAACATCCAGAAATGTATTTAATTTATTAGTGAAAATAATACTAAAATGTGAATTTTTTTTTAGGTTCCATTGATCAGAAGTTGGCATCAATATACTGTAGTGACATTATTTTTTAACCTGATATGGAGTTATATCATCCTAATGATGCAGGTTTGTAGATTCTTTTGTTTTTGGTTATTATTATTATTGAATCTGTTTAAGTTGATGTTAATTATCTATTTTAGGTAGTTCCATGATTGGTGAATCATCATTTCAATCAATGGATTCTGAAAGTGCAAATATGAATCCTAAATTTTTGAATGAAGATGTTGAAATTGAAGATAGCAATTTTACTGGTAATATAGCTTTTTTTGTATGTATGCATTTGTTATTACTTAATTATTGTTAATGTTGTTTTTTGGTTTATTGCAGATTTTCATTGTTACAATTATAATACTGAAGTTGATGATGTGTATTATCGTGATATAACTGAAGATAATGTAGTTGAAAATATGACATATTTGGAAGGTATTTTGTTAATTATCTTTGTATATTGTAACATTTTCCATGTATATTTTATATGCATATGTATATGCATATGTGTATGCATATGTATATGCATATGTATATGCATATTCAAAGGATGCATATGTTGGTGAATTTGATGATGAATATACATATGAATATGCATATTTATTTGAGAACCTAAAAAACGCTAGGAACCTAAGAACCCATTTATCTGTTTTGATGAATATACATATGAATATGCATATTTATATCATTCTTTGTGGAAGTAATATATTTTAACAGTTTAATGTTTTTTTTATTGTTTTAAATCAGGTAATACAAAAGGAAAGTATACACTTAGCAACATAGAGACAAAAATTGGTGGAAAGTCATATTTTACCCCTATTGTTGATGAATCAGTGGTGCCTTCTCTTAAAATGGAGTTTGATACATTGGAAAAAGCTATTGATATGTATACAACTTATGCAAAAAGAGGTGGATTTGATTGCAAATTGGGTTCTACAAAAAGAGTTAATAGAGTGATAACATACAAATATATGTACTGTAATAGGGAAGGGCAAACATCAAAGCGTACATTAGACACATTAAATGGTGATAATGGTGTTCAAAATCGGAAGACAGTAAGTAAAAGGACAAATTGCGAAGCATTGATTTGTTTTAAGCAAATCGATCAAAGTGGAAGATTTTTAGTAAGCAAATTCATTGATACACATAATCATGAATTGTACACAAATGATACCGTGCACATGTCAAAAGATAAACGAAAGTTGGACTATTATGATCAAAGTGCTTTATACAACTTGGGTATAAATAATATCGGTGCAACAAAAACTCATACTATAATGACTGGATTGAAGGGTGGATATGAGAATCAAGGACCTACATATGTGGATTATAAGAACTGGTCAAGAGATTTAAGTTGTTTTATAGGCGATAGTGATGCAAATATGTTGGTGAATTTGATGATGGAGCGTAAAAAATTGCTCCCGCAATTTTCATTTGAGTACATTTGTAAAGATAATCATCTTCTTGGATGTTTTTGGGCTGATGGAATTGCAAAAAGGAATTACATTGAATTTTCTGATGTTATATCATTTGATGCCACTTTTCGAACAAACAAGTAAGTTATTTCTTATGTTTTCTTTATATTTAGTGCATATTTATCTTTCAAGCTTCTTATGTTTCATCTTTTATTGTTTAATTTTTAACAGATATAACATGATTTTTGTTCCATTCACCGGGATTGACAATCATAAGAAATCTGTGACGTTTGGTGCTGCTTTACTTGGAAACGAGACGGCTGATCTATACATATGGCTTTTGAAATGTTTTCTTAGTGCATTTGGTAAACAACCAAAGATTGTAGTCACAGACCAAGATGCTGCACTTGCCAAAGCTGTGAAAGCTGTATTTACGAAATCAATTCATCGTCTTTGTATGTGGCATATTGGAAAAAAGTTAACAGATAAGGTAATTTTAATTATTTTTGTATTTTATGTAAAAAATATATCAGAACATGCATTATATGTTATTTGAAAATACAACATTATTTTGCTAATCTGTGTATTCATAGATATGCATATAGATATAAATATGCATAAGGATATCCATACAATATGCATATGATCTGTATTCATATGAATTGCTATGAGTATTTGTAAATCTGTATATTAATATGATCTGTACGCATATTTGTATGCATATTGATATACATATAATATGCATATGCATATGAATTGCTATTAGTATTTCTAAATCTGTATATGAATATGATCTGTACGAATATTTGTATGCATATGGATATACATCTAATATGCATATGCATATGAATTGCTATTAGTATTTTCTAAATCTCTATATGAATATGATCTGTATTCATATTTGTATACATATGGATACATATCATATGCATATTGTGTGTGTATCCATATGCATATTTATATCTACATGCATATCAGTTTCTATTAGTATTTTCTAAATCTATATATGAATATGATCTGTACGCATATTTGTATGCATATGGATAAACATATGAGTTGCTATTAGTATTTCTAAATCTGTATGCATATTTATATTTAAAAGGTATTTTTTTTGTTGTTTATTGCAGGTTTGTCCAAATATAATTTTTGGTACTGATTTCAGACAGAGGCTGCAAAATCTAGTATGGAATCCGTGTATTGATTATGATGTTTTTGAAGAGAAATGGATTCGTCTTATTGAAGAATTTAATCTTGGGGAAAATAAATGGCTTAAAGAGATGTTTAAAATACGTGATAGATGGATTCCTGCGTTTTTCAAAGGTGTTAATCTTTCAGGATTAATGAGGACAACATCTTTATCAGAAAGCCAAAATTTTTTCTTCCAGAAATTTTTAAATAAGAAATCAACATTAATGGTATTGGTGATGAAGTTTGATGCTGCTATGGACAAACAAAGAAACAGGCAAGTTACAAATGATTACAATTCAGTAGTGGCAAATCTGTCAACTACAGTCAAAGCATTAACTCCTGTATCATTTGAACTGCAAGCATCTAAGCATTACACATTGAATGTTTTCAAAGTTGTCCAAGATGAAATATACGATTCGGTGTGGACTTGTGCGCCTGCTCCCGGTGTTATTATCACAACAAATGGAAATGAAATATGTACTGTGATTGAAAATCCGTTTGGTGAAATAACAAAAGGGCGAAGCTCTTTTGTATTTCGGCGAGCAAACAATGACAATTCCATTACAAATAAAAAATTTAAATATCAGGTATGGTTTATTTGTTTAATATAAATTTATGTACATATATGCATATGTCTACATTGTAATATTGATATGCATATAGATATGCATATAAGCATTTTTACAGCAATATGCATATAAATATGTATATGCATATTTACTGGGACACATAATATTACACATATGTATATGAATATACATATACATATGCATATAAGCATTTTTAAAGCAATATACATATAAATATGTATATGCATATTTACTGGGATATACATATAAATATGAATATAGTTTCTGGAGTATCATATCTCTTATTTTATTTTTTAAAATTAGTTTTGGCTATTTATTTCAGGTAGAAATAAATCAAAAAGAAGAAATGTTCATGTGTAGTTGTATGGTCTTCGAGCATTTTGGATTATTATGCAGGCATATATTATGCATTTTAAGGTCAAGATTCATTGAAGAAATTCCCGGAAAGTATTTAATAAGAAGATGGCAAAAAGATATTATCAATCCTGAAGATTTGAAAAGAAGTTATTCATCTGGAGAAAGTTCAAGTGGGTGCGAGAAGAATGTCCAAGAAATATATTCCATGCTTGGAGAATGTATAAGCTTGACAGCACATGATCCTGAAGCAGTTAAATCATTGTCTCTTCTAATTAGAGATATAAGGAATAAGATAGTTGCCAATCCACCAAATAAAGATTTACGATCTAAAAGTCAACAATTTGAGTCATTGTTTGGCATCAAAAAACCAGATGTAATCGAGATTTTGAACCCCGAAAACGTAAAAAATAAAGGTTGTGGGTCAAATAAAAGATTGAAGGGACAAAAGGAGATTGCGATGCAGAATGTTGAAAAGGAGCCAAGATTTTGTAATTTCTGCAAAAAGAAGATTTTACCATCAGAGAAACATGATGCAAGGAATTGTCCTTTAAAAAAGAAGTTGGAAGCAGAAGCATTGAACAAAAAGAAGTTGGAAGCAGAAGCGTTGAAGAAAAAAACAGAAAAAGAAGAAACATTGTTACTAAAAAATAGCAGTTGATTTGTTCATTCTTAAATAGATGTTTTTTTTTTTATTTTTTATAATATTTTGAAAATAACAATTGTGTATTTCCATCTGTTAATAAAATAAGTTTTCACATCATGTTAATCAGAGTATTATATAATCGCAGGTTTGTCTTATAAATATGCATATATATTTATATATGCATATGCATATAAATATGTAACAGTTCATGTTAATGTAATTCATTTCTTCTTACTATTAATGAATTAGAACTAAAATTTTTAAGGATTTACGTATTGTTAATAAAATCACAATTTAGTCAAAATGTTGTTTGTATATAAATATGCATATACATTCATATGCATATGCATATGCATATGCATATGCATATGCATATTCATATACATATGCATAATTGCATATGCAGTTCATGTTAATTTTCTTCTTACTATTCAGAAATTAGTACTTAAATTTTTAAGGATTTAGAAACTGTTAATAAAATCACAAAGTAGTCATAGTTTAAACATAAACAGCTGTAAAATCCGAAACATGAAAATTTTAAACATATATTCAAAAGACAAACAGTTAAAACAAATATGACCCTTCAAACCAATTTTCCTTAATTCCTATACCACTAACGCCCACTGCACGTGCTTAAGTACCACCTGCTCCACGACTGCTTGAACCACTACCACCATCTCTGCTTGCATATGGCCAACCAGAATCCATGATTTTATGGTACCACCATGTTTCATCACTAAAAGGACTCCAGGTTTGATGAACCCTAATAAGCGCCTTTGGTAAGGTAAGTTCTTCTTCATTATCAAATTTGACAATGTAATGGCCTCTGTTATTTTTTCGTACGACCCTGCCTTTCCACCAACCTCCACGTGCATATGCATCTACAATATCTTGCTCAAAAAATTCACTGAACTTATAATGTGGAGGAAACGGACGAACCCTTGACAAAGGTACCTGCTCAATCAATTTTTTGTTTTCATTATCATGAAGAGTTTCATATCTAACCTGGCATGACTCTTCATAAATTTCAAGGCATTTAGCTGTGTAGTAAGAGTTTTCAAAACCAGGATCTACACCCATAACCTCCACTTTAGCACCTTTCTCAACATTGTCTGCCATTTACTCCTGCAAAAGCATCAAATATTTAGGAACACTATATTGGATATTCATATGTAAAACAGTTTCCCAAAACCCAAAAATTGTAGAATCAAAAATTTGTATGAATGTTTAACATATTTGGTAAATAAGAAATATACCTTGATTTTAAGGATTTGTATGAATCGAACAAAGATTTGACAATTTATGTAAGAGAAAGTTAAGGTTTATTTGAATTTGTTTCTTTGAAAAATTTGAGAGAATGAAAGATTTTATAGATGAAAAAGTCAAGGCTTCAAAGAAAAAGTTACCACATCACAAAAAAAGTTATGGTTCAGAGAGAAAAGTGGAAGCATGCACACATGCTAGTTTGACTGATCCATTCACGAGAGAAAAGTGGAAGCATGCATCTCAAAAAATTTATGGCTTCAGAGAAAGAGTTAAAAGGATCACATGTGCAGCTTTGACCAATCCACTCACCATGTTTTTTATTAAAAAAAAACTCAAAATTATGCATAAAGATACCTTTTAAATATAAATATACATTTTTGACATACAGGTAATTTATCATAGAATAACAGATGGCATCCAATTAGATTCAATCATAATAATCAAGACTTTCACATCTACCATACATAGTGTCAGTAAAACGTTGGCTGAATATGTAAGTTTACAAGACCAATATAATGTTCACATTTTCAAACATAAAATTCAAGACTTTCACATCTCTTTCAACCTATCTTCTCTTCTAAGCCAAGCTTCATATTTGATATGTTCTCTCCTTTCTTTAGGCAACTTTGAAAATTCATTAGCTTCTTGTATAACCACATATTTGTTGACATTAAAATCACAAAGTAGTATTTTTGCTAAATACTTCTTCCGTAGCTCCCACAATTCTTTTTGCTGTGCATGAGACTCATATGTTAGATTACAATTGTATTTGGAAGGCTGTCCACCCATGAATGTTTCCATATGTCTCATAACAAAAATTGCACAGTCATTCTCATTAAGATTTGTCTGGCATTTCATCTTCACATATTTGGGTTCTTTTTTCTTCAACTTAGACGCTTTTGGATGTAGAATGTCGAACAAATAACGATAGTAAAAAGAAGCCTGCAATAAAGAAATTAAATTTAAATTTTATTATATAAATAAAATGTTATAAATTTAATAAAAAGTAATAATTATGAAAATCTTACAATTTTTTTTGGTACATCATCATAGTATTCTTCAGGATGGTCCTTCATGTTATCCAAAACTACTATCGATGGAATTGTGGTATCAATAACCACTACATAGTAGTGGTTATTTCTAAAGACAGGAAAAAATACCTGTTCATATATTTGAAAAATTAGGTAATGTGTATAAAGAAAACACTAAGTAATTCAAAAGGAAAGTACATACCAAATCAATGTATCTTAAATTTCCAGCATCTGTGTTACTGACATATTCATGTAAGTTACTTGTGAACTCTAGATAAAGATCAACATTTTCGGCATTTGATTTCAACATTTGCTCGGTCTAAATATAAATAAAATGCAAACAAAATTTTTATTAATGTAAGTATCATACATATAAATAAATATGGATATGCATATATTCATGTTCATAAAAATATGCATATATACATATAATTTTTCATTGGTAGAAAACATAGAAAATCATTTGAAATATTACTCTTATTTTCAGTAGATCTAGATTACTCGCCTTCATCATATTATTTATCTTGAATTCCATAAATATTCGCTAAATATTTTGAAGATAGTAAACAGTGTCTGCTATCATACAGAAACATGATTTTCTACAAACTATGTAGGAAATACCATGAAACTCAAGATAATTGAATATATTAAAGGTGAGCGATCTAAATCTACTGCAAATAAGAGTGATACCTCAATTGACATAAAAGATAAAAAATAGAAAAATAATATAAATTAAAAGATTAATCTAAGTCACATATTGAAAAGAATAATAAATGAAAAACACAAATTAAATACATTGCTGTAGATCAGTTCACAGAAAAGAGACAGAACAGAAAAGTAAAAAAATTTATATGCATATACATATTCATATAAGTACATAAGTTAATATGCATAGACATATGCATATGATTATTCATATGTATATCATATGCATATACATATGCATATACAGATCATATGCCTATATATGAATATGTAACTATACCAGTTAGCAAATATGGATAGACATATGCATATGGATATGCGTATGCATATCATATGTCTATACATATGTGTATACACAAAATATTAATATCCAGGTTTTAGAAATGCATATGTATATGCATATACATATACAAATGCAAATACAGAAAATATGCATATCAATATTTTAGAAATGCATATGTATATATATGAATATATTGATTACCAAATAATTATATAGATGTATAGATATATGTTTACTTACAAATATTCCAATATTAAAGAAAAATCTTGATGGTGAACTTGGTGCTCTCCATTTTTCTCCATAATTCAATACCATTGCCCAAGCATTAATACAATCTGCTGCCACCCAAGTTTCAGGTATGAAACTCTCCAGAACAGTTCTAGTTGTAAAGTTTCCATTTTCGGTTTTGAAAATGGGAAACCTGAAAAATTAAATATTCATTAGAAATTTATATTTGTATAATAGTATTTTTCTTATACAGTTAATCTTACTTTGTATCCCCAAATAGAGCAAATACACGATCCGTCACTTTAATTTCAATTGTTGAGTATTCTTCACCAATTGCAACTGCTCGTTTTTTGTATGGTGAGCAGAGGTACGCTGATGCTTTTGTTTGTCTTTTATGTGGATCTTCAATTGATATAGACAACGGCATTGGATCAATAGCATCACCTTTCTCTTTAGTATGTTGTTTTTGAACAACAAATGTCGGAAATTCCTGGGATATTCCCAGATCAAAATTAGGAATATCATGATCAATTGTTTTTTTGTTATCGTTGTCGCTATGTAAATAAGTGTTTTCAATATCTTGTATTACCTGCAACAAGTACGGAGATATTGGTGAAGTTTCTTCAAATTCAATGATTTGCTTTTCAGGTGTTTGAAAATCAAATTCTGATGCAGGGTCTTTCAATGTTTCTTCAACTTCTTCAACTTCAAAATTCTTTTCAATTTCTTCAATACTCTCTTCAACATTCTTTTCAGCATTTTGTTGAATATTGTCTTCAACTTCAGGAACATTTCTTTCATCTTTTTCAGCATTGTGCTCAGATTCTTCAAGTACTTCATCTTCTTCAACATTCTGAAATCCTTCATCTACTTCAACACCTTCTTTTTCACCTTCTTTTTCTTTTTCTTTTTCTTCATCAACTTTATCTTTTTCTTTTTCTTCATCCACTTCATCTTGTTTTTCTTCAATGTCTTCTTTTTCAAATGTTTCAACATCACCAGTTTTTTTCTTAACTTCAAATAATTCATCAAATTCCTTTTTGAGATTATTGAATTCGTTTCTGTTTGGGTGGTTTTCCAAACAGTAACTTAGCATAATTTCTACATCTGTTTTCCATTTGCGTATTCTTGAAATCTTTACGCTAATGCCTTCAATTTGTTCCTGTAAATGTTTTGTACATAAAAGAAAGTTATTCATATATGTATTTGAATATGCATCTGTATAATAAATTACAGTTTTTAAAAATATTATATAGATATACATTTAAATTCATATCTATAATCAAATATATGCATACAAATAATTATATATATATACATGTATGCATCTACATATGTATATAAATATGCATATTTATATGCATATAAATATGCATGTAAATATTCATATGTATAAACTTATATGCATATATGTATGCATATACAGATCATATAAATATACGTATCCATATGTAAAATGAAAATGTATATATTAATTTTTAATAACTATTTGTCAAAATGCACAGGCTAATTATATATATATATATATATATATATATATATATATATATATATATATATATATATATATATATATATATATATATATATACACATGTATGCATATACATATATATATATATAAATATGCATATTTATATGCATATACATATGCATGTAAATATTCACATATATAAATTTATATGTATATATGTATGCATATACAGATCATATACATATGTACATGCATATGGGTATACAAGTTATATGTACATAATTTGTTATATGCATATTTATGTAGATATGCACATGAATGTTGATATAGATAACAAGATCTGTAGAAAAGACCATTTATATACATATGCATATTTTTATGTATATGCATGTTGTAAATATTTTTTTAAAGAGTATATGTGTACATATGTATTTATAGACAGAAGAATCTACTTGGTATTTACATTTTGATAAATGGAAAATGGGGTTATCATTTGTTTAAATCAATATCTATCAGTTTTCAAATAAAAGATGCAATTTTAACATTTCTATGAATATATTTTTCATATCATGCTTAAATTATATATCTAAACACTCATTAAACAAGTGATATGTGAGTGAGCTATAATTTATATGAAAACCTAGTTGAATTAGATACATCAAAAATATTTAAAAACTTATGAAGAGGTATCTGAATTAGATTCTTATATAATTGTTTTCCACGGACATAATAATAATAAAAAGGAAACAAATATCATAACATGTTTAAGAAGCTCAAAACCAAAAAACATCGTAATATATAAGTATAAATGATAAAACAATACTTTTAAGATTTCCTAACAAAATAACATGCATTTTTGTTTTGAGCTTCTTAATCACATCATGAAGTTTGCTTCCTTTTTATTCAAATTAATGTCATCATAAAAAACAATCATAAATTTCCTGCATTCAGATATCACTTTAATTTTTAAATAAGATATATTCATTCCAACATAGGTTTTCATACAAATTATAGCCCACTCAAATAACACTTAGTCATGAAATATTAAAACATATCATTATTGCATGAAAAAAAGATATATTAAAATAAATATTAAAATTTACCTCAATCTTTGAAACCCAACAAATATTGATTATAAGAGATGTATAACCCCATTTTCAATTTATAGAAAATGCAAATGTATATATTAATTTTTAATAACTATTTGTCAAAATGCACAGGATAATTATATATATATATATATATGTATATATATATATATATATATATATATATATATATATATATATATATATATATATATATATATAAATATGCATATTTATATGCATATACATATGCATGTAAATATTCACACATATAAATTTATATGCATATATGTATGCATATACAGATCATATACATATGTATATACATATGGGTATAGAAGTTATATGTACATAATTTGTTATATGCATATTTATGTAGATATGCACATGAATGTTGTTATAGATAACAAGATCTGTACAAAAGACCATTTATATACATATGTATATTTCTATGCATATGCATGTTGTAAATATTTTTTTTAAAAAGTATGTGTACAGATGTATTTGTAGACAGAAGAATCTACTTGGTATTTACATTTTGATAAATGGAAAATGGGGTTATCATTTGTTTAAATCAATATCTATCAGTTTTCAAATAAAAGATGCAATTTTAACATTTCTTTGAATATATTTTTCATATCATGCTTAAATTATATATCTAAACACTCATTAAGCAAGTGATATGTGAGTCAGCTATAATTTATACGAAAACCTAGTTGAATTAGATACATCAAAAATATTTAAAAACTTATGAAGAGATATCTGAATTAGATTCTTATATAATTGTTTTCCACGTACATAATAATAATAAAAAGGAAACAAATATCATAACATGTTTAAGAAGCTCAAAACCAAAAAACATCGTAATATATAAGTATAAATGATAAAACAATACTTTTAAGATTTCCTAACAAAATAACATGCATTTTGGTTTTGAGCTTCTTAATCACATCATGAAGTTTGCTTCCTTTTTATTCAAATTAATGTCATCATAAAAAATAATCATAAATTTCCTGCATTCAGATATCACTTTAATTTTTAAATAAGATATATTCATTCCAACATAGGTTTTCATACAAATTATAGCCCACTCAAATAACACTTAGTCATGAAATATTAAAACATATCATTATTGCATGAAAAAAAGATATATTAAAATAAATATTAAAATTTACCTCAATCTTTGAAACCCAACAAATATTGATTATAAGAGATGTATAACCCCATTTTCAATTTATAGAAAATGCAAATCTATATATTAATTTTTAATAACTATTTGTCAAAATGCGCAGGATAATTATATATATATATATATATATATATATATATATATATATATATATATATATATATATATATATATATATATATATATATATATATATATATATATATATATATATATATCATGTATGCATATACATATATATATATATAAATATGCATATTTATATGCATATACATATGCATGTAAATATTCACATATATAAATTTATATGCATATATGTATGCATATATATAAATAAGAATATGCATATAAATATGTTATAAAATGCATGTGCATATGCATATAAATAACAATATGCATATAAATAAAAATATGTTTCCATATACTTATTAAATATAAATATTTTTTAATCAGTACATTAAAGTATGCATATTAATATGGATATACATATATACCTCAATTGTAGGTTCTAATTTACGCTTTTTTGTTGGGATCTCTTGTTCTTCCAAATTATCTTCTTTTCCTTTCTTCACCTTTGAAAGAAAAAAACATATATTAAAATAAATTTTAAAATTTGTAAAGATGTATGTATATGAATATAAATATACCTCAACAGTTGGTTCCAATTTATGTTTTTTTGTTGAAGGAATCTCTTCTTCTTCCAATTTACCTTCTCTCACTTTCTTCACCTTTACTGGTTCATAAAAATTTTTTCTTTTCATCTCATCTTTGTTCCAGAAGTTTATTGCTGGAACTTTTTTCAGATTTGTTTTGTTAGATCCATCATCTGCTGATGTTACTGTTTGAATATAAGCAAGCTGCACCAAAATAATTTTTGTTAATTATTTTCAATAGATTAAAACAGTTTAATAGATTTAAAAATACTTACAAGTAAAACTGCTACCGGTCCTGCATAAAAACTGTTATCATTTTTTTTCTTCCAATACTTTTTCGACCCTCTCAAAGCCTCCAAAACAAAGTTGCACCAGTTGACTTTTGAAATGTCAACTTTTCCAACTAACTTGTTAACAACTTTTGTTAGGCAAATCCCGCTTTTTTGAGATTTGCAAAGACTATTTGTGAATAAAACAATAAAATTTAATTTGAATAAAATTCCATGATCTCCTGTGCTCATTATCTTCTCTGCAACATCTTTTTTGCTTATCTTTTTGAAATCTTTGAATTGTTTCTGGAACTTCTGAAGTACTGGATGTGCATCAGGGTGTTCTTCTAAATCTTCTAAATTTACATCTCCTTTTGGAATTCTCAATAAATCGTATATTAAATCTATACTAATTTTTATGACACCCTCGGATGTTTTAAGCAAAAGTTTTTCATCATCAAAAATATCAACTAGATTATACCCTAGTTTTGATGGTATAACATCCAGTTTCATATCTAATAGAGAACCAAAACCCATACTTGTTACTGCTTCTTTTTGTTTTTTGTTTAATTTTTCAATTACACTTAAAAACTGTGTTGGTGTTGTCCTTGTATGAATAATGTCATCTGATTTTTTTTCAAGTCTTTGTTTAGTTTCTTCGAAAACAATCTTCTGTTTCTTCGAATCTATTTTTCTTTTTGATTTTCTTGTTTTTTTTTCTTTTGATATAATAGTTGTCTTTGTTGTTTTGGACCCTACAATATATTTTCAAAACATATATCAGAATATTTATACATAGATAAATATTTTATAGATTAAATGACTGTTTTTAAAAATATCACATTAGGACCAAAATTGTAAATTAATTTTAACCACAAGGACCACAAAGAGCACAAGTGAATATGTGTATAGATAATCAAATATATATGCATTTAAATATGCATATGCATATTTATGCATATTCATATGCATATTTATATGCATATGTTTTAGTCCGTGTGATCAGATATTTTTAAATTAATTAGAGTTTCAGTCCTTGTGATTAAATATTTTTAAAGAAAAAAAAATATTGTAAAAAGGAGAAAAAATGTAAATTAATATAAACACAGTGATCACAAATTATAGTTTATAAGATTAGGACCAAAATTGTAAATTAATTTAAACAAGAAGGTCGACACGACCACAACTGAATATATGTACAGATAAAATATATGCATATAAATATGTGTATGCATATTGCATATGCATATGCATATTTATATGCATATGTTTCGTTCCTTGTAATTACATATTTTTCAAAGTAAAAAAATCTTGTATAAAGGAGAAAAAATGTAAGTTAATGTAAAACACAAGGATCAAAACTGTAGTTTACTCTATTTTTAAAGTAAATTAGAGTTTTGGTCCTTCTGATTACATATTTTTAAATTTAAAAAAATATGCATCTTGATACAAATTTATTTCAAGTTAATTACAGTTTTGGTCCTTGTGATTTAATCTAAATTTAAAACACAGGGATGAAAACTGTAATTTAAATATTTTTCAATATTTATATGCATTATGCATAAGCATGTTGGGAGTACCTGCATGTTGATATACTTAACAATGTCAGTACAAAGAATATTTATATGGATATGCATATGCATGTTGTAAAGATTGATTTTTGTATTTCATATGCATATCCTTTTTTAACATTGTGTCTTTAATGTTCATATAAATATGCATATGCATATTTATATGTATATGTTTTGGTCCTTCTGATTAGATATTTTTCAACTGAATTACAGTTTTGGTCCTTACATTCTTGTGTTCTGGGTTCAGAGTCTTCAGTTTTCTGAGTTTCTTCTTCTTGTGTATCAGAAGTATCATCATCTTCTATTAAGACCGGATCATTTTTATCATTTTTGAACTTCCTCAAGCTTTTTTTCATAATCCTTTCACTTTTTTTTCTCATAACTTTTTGAAAGAAGTAACTTTATATAACCTGTAACAATCGAAATAACAGTTATTAATAAACATGAATCACTTTCGAAAACAATCTAAGACATCTAATTCAACTTCTAATGACCAATTGAAATTCAATGTGTATCCTAACACTAAAACAGAACATGATTAACACCATTAACACAACTAATCCATCAATTAAAGAATCAACTTCGAATTTAGATATATCAAATAGTGATCCATTAGGTAAGAGAACACTAACCTTATGATTTGAAACCATCAACCGAAATTAAGATTTGAAAACACAATTATAAGCTAAAATATCATTTGATTTGATTTTTTAAAACTTCAATTCTTTACTCATAGAATTTTGATTTACGAGCTCCAAGAGAACACTGTAAACTAGAATTCAAGCAAAATCACGTGATAATGTTATTAGACTCATGAATTAAACATAGAATCCTAACAAAACTTTCATATAAAGAGCAAATTACCATGGAATTGTGGATTTGTGGAGAATGCTAAACCTAGAAGACAAAATTGAAGAAAATGAGTGGAGAGTGCTACCTCCCCAGGTTTTATTTGATGATTTAAGCATAAAACGTACAATATGACTCTAAGTAAGCTTAAATTTCAATCACTTCCAAAAATCGTAGAAATATACCTCGATTTGAACGATCTTGTGCGAACCGTCTTGATTTCGAACAAGGATTTGAACGATCTGTTCGAGAAAAGGTTAGGGTTTCTTTGAAACTTAGGGTTTCTTTGAAAATTTTGAGAGAATCGTAGATTTTACGGGAGAAAATTTTGAGAGAATCGAATCAAATCTTTGGATTTGAATTGAAATTTCAGACTGTTCTTTTCGCAGCTTTTCTTTAGCGTCCGGATATGTGTTATTTTGAAATGACGCTTTTAACCTTCCGCCTTACTTCCGGGTTTGGACGCGTTTTTAGTGGGCTGGGGCTTTTTTTTAATGGGTTCTCAGGTTCTTAGTATTTTAGGGGTTCCTTCATGATCCAAACCCTATATATATATATATATATATATATATATATATATATATATATATATATATATATATATATATATATATATATATATATATATATATATATATATATATATATATATATATATATATATATATATATATATATATAGAGTTAGGATCTTTTGAGAACCACAACTCCCCCGACAACCCGAGAACTCCCAAACCGATTTTTTTTCAAAAAACCGACCCCATAGACCTCTAAAACGCACACTTTTAAGCCTTTTCGAAAAAAAATTTCCGAAAAAAACGACTTTTTTTTTTGAAAAAACTTTGCACATGTACAAAAGAAAAAGTTTGCACATGTGCAAACTTTTTCATACGTTCACTTTTTTTGAAATTTTTTTTACAGAACGCTTTAAATATATGTTAGAAAGACATCCATAAAAAAAAACTTGAAAAAAATGTACGTATAAAAAACTTTGCACATGTGCAAAGTTTTTTTTTTTGCACATGTGCAAAGTTTTTTTTTTTGCACATGTGCAAATTTTTTCCAAAAAAAAAAAAAAAGTTGTTTTTTTGAAAAAAAAATTTCAGCGCCCCGGCACCTATTTGAGCGTTTTAGAGGCCTATGTGGTCGGTTTTTTGAAAAAAATATCGGTTTGGGAGTTCTCGGGTTCTCGGGGTGAAGTTGGTTCTCAAAAGATCCTAAGTATATATATATATATATATATATATATATATATATATATATATATATATATATATATATATATATATATATGGCTTCAGCTGATAGCGAAAATCAATTCCATATGCTGAGCGGAGAATCACAACCAATTGAGGAAGAACTCCCTACAATTCCTATTGAAGATCTTTTCACAGAAATGGAAGCCACTCTGTTCAAAGAATCTCAATCATCCAAGAATAACGACAAATTGTCGTAAATCAACACAACCCATGATTAAAGATGGTGCATAATTGAAGACAGTGGACCCTCCATTCAAGAGAACCGCAGAAGTCGCGAATCTTCTTTAATAAAGTTAATAATCTATTGCATTTTTGTCGGCCAATGTATTCGGCCTCAATAATTTTATAGAATAGATTTGATAGTCGTTTGAAATCCGAGCTTATAAATACAGATACTTGGTAATGTTTAGAGGCAGACATTAGACACACACCTCTCTCATATATCCCCTACTCTCTCATCTTGTACGAAAAACTTCTGCAATAAAAGTCTGCTTTTATCTTTTGTAAGTTTTCATATTCCATTACTATATTTCATTTTCTGTCTTTAGATTGTCATAACGCCTTAATGCAAGGCTAAATTTTTGTATGTGTTGAATCCATCATGGCTTGAGATTATGGTGTTTATAAAAAAAAAAAAAAAAAAAACACACACACAAAAATTTGACTCAGTTTCGAAAAAATTAGAATTTGGAAAAATATATTTTGAACATAATATTATAAGGTCATTATACCCAGTGTATGTTTAAGTATGGATAAAGCCATTAGTCGCGTTTTAGCCCGTTTCAGGCCGTGGATTGGCGTTTTTAGGGCATTATACTCGTTGACTCGGCTAACTGCCATCCTTACTCCAACTCCTTTAATATAAACTCTCCATTTATTTAGAGAATTTTCTTGAGGTTTAGAATTGCTAGGTTCACTTGGTTCACCTACTTCCAATCTATTAGAAATGGGACCAAAATTCATTTGTAAATCCATAGCTTCAATTTCATCAAGGCTCATCTGAATATTAGAATTATCCGATTGTGTGCTCATTGTAAGTATTCTCTAGTTAAAAAATCAGGTAAATTATTATCTACTCCTTTTTTGTATTGGACTTCAAAATCAAAACAAGCTAGATTAGCTTGCCATCTTGCAAACATTTGTTTAGAAACATCATGTTTAAAATCTTTAGTAAGAATGAATTTTGCTGCTTGGCAATCTGTTTTAATAATAAAATGTTGATTGTATAAGTCATCCTGAAATTTTAAAACGCATTTTACTAAAGACAATATTTCTTTAGCAGTGGTTGAATAATTCTTTTGTGCTGGATTTCATTTTCCAGAATAGAATCTTATTAAATATTCTTTTTTAGAATCGGGACTAGTTTGTTTTAAAATTCCTCCATAGCCTATTTCGGAGGCATCTGTTTCAACAGTCTTGTCCCAATTGGGATTAGCTAAAGATAAGCAAGGTAGAGTTTTAACTTTTTCTTTTATCCTTTTTACCGCGTTAGTATGTTTTTCACTCCATTGAGGTGGATTCTTTTTAAGTCTTTCATATAAAATAGCAGTATCTTCTGATAAATTTTTATAGAATTGAGATATATAATTCAAACTTCCTAAAAATCTTTGTAATTGTGTTTTGTCAGTTATTTTATCAGGAAATTTAGATGCAAATTCAATACTCCTATTAATCGGAATAATACTTCCTTTTTCTATATTGTGCCCTAAAAATCTTACTTTTATTTGAAATAAAATCATTTACATGACATTCCATTCATATTGGCCAAATGGGACATTAAAAGCAGTTTTATATCTATCTTCTTCTGTGATTTGGATTTGCCAATATCCTGATTTTAAATCATATTTAGAAAATATAATTGCATCATATAATCTATCAAGTAAATCCTTTTTATTAGGAATAGGATATCTAATCCATTTTAGAACTTTATTTAATGGTTTATAGTTAATTACTAGTCTAGGAACTCCTCTTTCCTTTTCTGCATTCTTGTTGACATAAAAAGTTGTACATGACCATGGTGATTTAGAAGGTCTTATTAGTTTTTTCTCTAAAAGAGATTGTATTTCTTTTTTACAAATTTCTAAATAATTGGAATTCATTTGGCATGGCCTTGCTTTTGTTGGGATGTTCTTTTCGTTAAAAGTTTCTTCATATGGTAAACTTACCATATGTTTTTTTTTATCCCAAAAGGCATTTGGATGATTATTACAAATGTTATTTGAAAATTAATTTTGTAATAATTTAATTTTTTCTTGTAATTTAGGGTTTTTAAGAGTATCCTCTATAGTGTAGATATTAATTTCTTCTTTTATATAATTAATTTGGTTTAATTTTGCTATCAATTGATTTTTAATCTCATCTACCCAAATGGTTTGGGGAGGACTTATAAAAGGAAGACTTATTATTTGTCCTTCGTATAATCCTATAATTTTTTCTTTATCAGTTAAAAAAGGTAATATCATTTTTAAAAATGGGTTTCCTAGAATCATTTCATTGCTCATGTTCTTTACAATAGTAAAATGAACTGGTAGACATATACCATTTGTACATATTTTTGCATTTGTTAATTTGTATGTGATATTTAAATCTTCTCCTGAAACTCCATTTAATTTATTAGAAGTTTTTTGAAAATATTTTGTAGGAACTATTCCTTCTCTTATACAATTATTATCTGCCCCACTATCTATTAATGCTGTAAATTCTTTTTTATAATTATAACCTATTAAAAGATTAATTTTTACATGCCATTTTCTAAAAATTAGCTTTTCAATTGATTGAAGGAATAAATTTTCATTACTAATGTTCTCCTCAGCATATGTTTCTATGGGTCTTTTTTCAAGCTTAGTTATTCTATTATCTTGGATTATAGAATGTTTCTTCAAACTTTCAATTTCTAATTTTAAATTAGTGATTTCTCTATTTAAATCGTCAACTGTTATTGAATCAAAGGTAGTTTTAATATTTCTTCTTCCTTTTAACATTTGATCTAATTTTTTCATAGAATAAGGTTCTTCATTAACCACTTGTTTTCCTTTATCAGTAGTTTGTAATTTGTCTATTATTTGATTTCTAATTTTTTCATCTGATATTTCTTTAAGCAATCTTGCTATATCACTACTAATCATATTAATTTGTAGATTATTTTGAAATTGTGATTCAATTAAATATATTTCATCTTCAAATTTATTATTATCTGTTTCTAAATCTGTTTTAGTAATACAATTACATTCATCCTCGCTTGAAGTAATGTCTTCATCATAATAATTTTCTGAATAGTTATCTGAGCTATCCGATTCTGTTTCTTCCATTAGACTAATAAATTTTTGTTTAGTATCATCATTTAAATCTAATTTATTAATTTTCTTTTTTATCTTTTCTTTATTTTTAATTTTACATTTATTAGCATAATGACCAGTTTTTCCACATTTGTAGCATTTAATATTCTTATGAGACTTAAACGATTTTTTATTACTTTTAAAATTTTCTTCTCTTTTTTGTTTTTTAAAATTCCTCTTCTTAATTCTTTTATACTTTTTATCTTCGGGGTATTTACCTATTTTAGATTTTTTACTGGAATTTTTTATATTTATATCCATTCCAAATTGTTCACAAAATTCTCCTAATTGTCTTTTTTCATTAAGACGTTGACTTTTAATCTGATGATTTAATTTTATCTCATTACATAAGGATAATCCTTCTTGGATACATGTTCCTATTAGCTTCCCATAAGTAAGATCTTCATATATAATGCTAGGATTATTTCCTCTTAATTGCTTTCTTATTCTTTCTGCAAATAGATTAGGTAATCCATCTATAAATTTAGCTTTCCAATAAGGACTATTACAATCTGGTAATTCCATTACTCTGCTAAGGAAAGTATCCTTGTACCATCTAAATGATGTTAAGGTTCTACATTTTAATCCATTTAATAGAACTCTTATATGTTCTGAATTATCAGTCCATCTTCCTGTAAAATGTTCTACAATTGTACAAGTTAAAGTATATACTGCACTAGAGACTTCATTATCTCCTTCTATTTTTGTAACACTATCATATATTAATTGTTGTTGTGTGGTGGTTAGATAATTATCCCACCATCCTTTTAATTGTCCAGTAAATCCTGCAACTAATATTTTTGCTACTTTAATATCATCATTTCCTGCTTGTTTAGCTATTGTGCTATACATTAACATTCTATGTACAGTATTATAAATTTGGCTTTCAGTGAGTCCATCTATATTCCATTCATAAATGTTTTTTCCACTATAACTATTACTGATTTCGTATTCTTTTTCCTCATGCAGGACATCCTATGGGCTTGGTCTAGGATAATAATACATTCTTTGGACTGGTTTTCTAGCAAATTTACTATTATAAGTTCCCATTTTATTAATTTCTATATTATCTTCTGTTTCAGATCCGCTATTATCTATATTACTTTTATTAATTGTATTTATACTTAATTTTTCAAAATTTTTAGATAATACGTCTTCTAATTCTTTATAATTTCTAAGTTTAAAATTATTAATTTGTGGAGGTGGTTGTATTGTAGCTGTTATTAAATTTTTGTTTGATAATTTATGATCCTCTTTTTTATTATTTTTATCTTCTGTTTGAGACTGTGATATTACTTTATCTATTTTGTCGTGTAGAGAAATCATTTGTTCATTTATTATGTTTGAACATAAGTTATTAAAATTTAATTGTTGAACTAGAGCATTTATATGATCTGTTATTATGACTGAATTGTTTGTAAACAGTTTTTGAAAAGATGAAAATTTTATTTTAATACCATCTTTTTCAATAAAGAATGGTTGTTGTGGTGGAAATATACTTTTTATATATTGGTCATCACTTATATGATAAATCCTTTCGGGAGCATTTATTGTGCCTCTTTGTTCATAGACATATTTTTCTAAAAACCATGGAGCAAAAAATCCAATTTTATTTATTGAGGATAAATAATCATAAAATTGATTCTGTAAAATTATTTTTTGTTCAGAATTAAATTCGTCAAAAAACCATTTCCTAAATGCTATCCATTTATTACTATAAAATTCTTCACATATTAATTTTCTTGCCTGTGATCCAGGACTAAAATTCATCTTTTCTTCCATTAAATATCAGAAATCTTAGTTGTTGGAAAATCCATTTCTGAAAGAGTAGGATCATCATCTTGAAAAACAATATTATTTTTATATTTAGATTTTTAATTTTTTCATCTATTCCAGATGTAGAGGCTCTGGAAGGTATCTCAACTTTATAATCTACTGGTGAAATATATGAACAATTAGATCTAGTTGACTGGCATCTTTTTATTAATGAATTATTAATATTTTCTTCTATTTCTATGGGTTTTTCGAACTCAATTTTTATATTTCCATCTCTTGTTTGTATGATACTTGTTAAATTATGTTGAGTTATTGGTGGTGGAGGAACAGCTCCTTCTATTATCCAATTTTCTGGAAATTCTATTTCATTCCATTTTATAGCTCTTCTTTTTGTAATTTTAGACATATCAAAATTACTTTCTATTAATATAGTTTCATTAATTGATTTATTAATTCTTTTACATCTAGGATTCATAGTGAATAGTGATTTATAATAAATCCTATAACATATACATATTAATTCTGATCCTGGCATATAATTATATTCATGTGTCGTAACATTTAATGTTAAAGCATCTAGTATATTAATATCAGATAATGATAGTTGTAGATTAGGATAAACATTAAAATATACCGGACCATGCGCCAAACTGGATTGTATAATACCCATTAAATACTTTTTAAAATCTAAATTTCGAGCATCTCTTAGAACTGCTAAAAAACTTTCAGGTAAACCTTGTAAAGTTAAGGGTTTAAAACCAATTTGTACCAATCCTATATGTAGGTAATTATATTTTTGATTTCGATATCTATTAATATCTTGTGTAGTTAATAACTTTATAATCATTTCGTCTTGATTTAAAGTTAAATTAGCTTCAGTTGTTTTTACTGTATGAGTAAATCCTATTTGTTCAAATGTTCCTAATTCATATATTACCTTAGGGTGTATTTTAGGAATTGTTCATTTATTAAGTAAATCTAAATTTTTTGGAATTTCATATTCCTCTATTAACTGATTTTTAATAGAACTTTCATTATTTCGATTAAATATATTCATTTTTGTTGATATATGTGTTGAACTCATCAAAGGCTTTTGAAATCATGGCTCTGATACCACATTAAAGGGGGAAAGGATCGCGAGAAAATAAAATCAAAATCTGAAAAATCTGACCAGTAAAATAAAATCTGGGAAAACAATGATTTCAGGACTAAAATAATCATAAAATTGATTCTGTAAAATTATTTTTTGTTCAGAATTAAATTCGTCAAAAAACCATTTCCTAAATGCTATCCATTTATTACTATAAAATTCTTCACATATTAATTTTCTTGCCTGTGATCCAGGACTAAAATCCATCTTTTCTTCCATTAAATATCAGAAATCTTAGTTGTTGGAAAATCCATTTCTGAAAGAGTAGGATCATCATCTTGAAAAACAATATTATTTTTTATATTTAGATTTTTAATTTTTTCATAAAAATCTAAATATTATTTTTTGCTATCCATTTTTAATTAATATGTGAAGAATTTTATAGTAATAAATGGATAGCATTTAGGAAATGGTTTTTTGACGAATTTAATTCTGAACAAAAAATAATTTTACAGAATCAATTTTATGATTATTTATCCTCAAAAAATAATTTTACAGAATCAATTTTATGATTGTTTTCCCAGATTTTATTTTACTGGTCAGATTTTTCAGATTTTGATTTTATTTTCTCGCGATCCTTTCCCCCTTTAATGTGGTATCAGAGCCATGATTTCAAAAGCCTTTGATGAGTTCAACACATATATCAACAAAAATGAATATATTTAATCGAAATAATGAAAGTTCTATTAAAAATCAGTTAATAGAGGAATATGAAATTCCAAAAAATTTAGATTTACTTAATAAATGGACAATTCCTAAAATACACCCTAAGGTAATATATGAATTAGGAACATTTGAACAAATAGGATTTACTCATACAGTAAAAACAACTGAAGCTAATTTAACTTTAAATCAAAACGAAATGATTATAAAGTTATTAACTACACAAGATATTAATAGATATCGAAATCAAAAATATAATTACCTACATATAGGATTGGTACAAATTGGTTTTAAACCCTTAACTTTACAAGGTTTACCTGAAAGTTTTTTAGCAGTTCTAAGAGATGCTCGAAATTTAGATTTTAAAAAGTCTTTAATGGGTATTATACAATCCAGTTTGGCGCATGGTCCGGTATATTTTAATGTTTATCCTAATCTACAACTATCATTATCTGATATTAATATACTAGATGCTTTAACATTAAATGTTACGACACATGGATATAATTATATGCCAGGATCAGAATTAATATGTATATGTTATAGGATTTATTATAAACCACTATTCACTATGAATCCTAGATGTAAAAGAATTAATAAATCAATTAATGAAACTATATTAATAGAAAGTAATTTTGATATGTCTAAAATTACAAAAAGAAGAGCTATAAAATGGAATGAAATAGAATTTCCAGAAAATTGGATAATAGAAGGAGCTGTTCCTCCACCACTAATAACTCAACATAATTTAACAAGTATCATACAAACAAGAGATGGAAATATAAAAATTGAGTTCGAAAAACCCATAGAAATAGAAGAAAATATTAATAATTCATTAATAAAAAGATGCCAGTCAACTAGATCTAATTGTTCATATATTTCACCAGTAGATTATAAAGTTGAGATACCTTCCAGAGCCTCTACATCTGGAATAGATGAAAAAATTAAAAATCTAAATATAAAAAATAATATTGTTTTTCAAGATGATGATCCTACTCTTTCAGAAATGGATTTTCCAACAACTAAGATTTCTGATATTTAATGGAAGAAAAGATGAATTTTAGTCCTGGATCATAGGCAAGAAAATTAATATGTGAAGAATTTTATAGTAATAAATGGATAACATTTAGGAAATGGTTTTTTGACGAATTTAATTCTGAACAAAAAATAATTTTACAGAATCAATTTTATGATTATTTATCCTCAATAAATAAAATTGGATTTTTTGCTCCATTGAGGTGGATTCTTTTTAAGTCTTTCATATAAAATAGCAGTATCTTCTGATAAATTTTTATAGAATTGAGATATATAATTCAAACTTCCTAAAAATCTTTGTAATTGTGTTTTGTCAGTTATTTAAAATCAGGATATTGGCAAATCCAAATCACAGAAGAAGATAGATATAAAACTGCTTTTAATGTCCCATTTGGCCAATATGAATGGAATGTCATGCCATTTGGATTAAAAAATGCACCCTCTGAATTTCAGAATATAATGAATGATATTTTTTATCCTTATAGTAACTTTATAATAGTTTACATAGATGATATTTTAGTCTTTTCTAAAAACATTGAACAACATTTTCAACATCTTAGAATATTTGAACAAATAATTATAAAAAATGGCCTAGTTATATCTCAACCAAAAATGATTTTATTTCAAATAAAAGTAAGATTTTTAGGGCACAATATAGAAAAAGGAAGTATTATTCCGATTAATAGGAGTATTGAATTTGCATCTATATACATATACGTATACGTATACGTATATATATATATATATATATATATATATATATATATATATATATATATATATATATATATATATATATATATATATATATATATATATATATATATATATATATATATATATATATAGACTTAGGATCTTTTGAGAACCAACTTCACCCCGAGAACCCGAGAACTCCCAAACCGATATTTTTTTCGAAAAACCGACCACATAGGCCTCTAAAACGCACATATATAAGACTTTTCGAAAAAAAAAATTTCCGAAAAAACGACTTTTTTTTTTGAAAAAAATTTGCACATGTACAAAACAAATTTTTTGCACATGTGCAAACTTTTTTTTACGTACATTTTTTTTTCAAATTTTTTTTATGGATGTCTTTCTAACATATATTTAAGCTGTTCTGTAAAAAAAAATTTGAAAAAAAATGTACGTATAAAAACGTTTGCACATGTGCAAAGTTTTTTTTTTACACATGTGCAAATTTTTTTCAAAAAAAAAAGTCGTTTTTTTTTTGGAATTTGTTTTTCGAAAAGTCTTAGATATGTGCGTTTTAGAGGCCTATGGGGTCGGTTTTTTGAAAAAAAATATCGGTTTGGGAGTTCTCGGGTTCTCGGGGGACTTGTGGTTCTCAAAAGATCCTAATTCTATATATATATATATATATATATATATATATATATATATATATATATATATATATATATATATATATATATATATATATATATATATATATATATATATATATATATATATATCATTAAAAGAGGAAATATATTAATATATAAATAAGTTAAATAAGAAATAAAAAAATAAGATTTAGAAAGTAATTGTTGTAACATAGTGCTGATAATTCAGTTATTGGACATCATACCTTTTTCCACAGAAGCGGACAGAGTAATTTTCTTAGTGACTTCTATCACTTTCTCAATTATTGGACATCTTTGGATCGTATACATTTTCCACAAGGCCACTCACTTCTTTTTATTCATTGAGGCTCTCTTTTTTTTTTCCACCATCTCATAACTCTGATCACTCTTTCTCTTTCTTCCACATTCATCCACTCTTCCTCTATCTTCTCAACAGTGAAAATGGCCGAAGCTTTAGTCACTATTGCTGCAGAGGGGATACTTAAAAAAGTGCTGTCTCTCGCTGCCGGAGAACTCGCCATTGCTTGGGGTTACGAAGAAAAGCTGACCAGTCTTCACAGAACATTGGACCTGATTCGTGCCAAGTTGTGCGATGCTGAGAGACAAAAGGGAACAGAGGCTGTCATGGTGTGGTTAAAGCAGCTAAAAGATGTAGTGGGCGAAGCTGATGATGTATTGGATGAGGTTCATTACGAAGTGTTGAGGCGTGAGATAAAGAAACGAGATCGGGTGGCAAGAAAGGTATCGTGTCTTCCAAGCTTGAAAAAGATATTTGCTTGTCTTGGATGATGTTTGGGTTGAAGAGAGGCCATATTGGGAAGACTTTAGGAGTTGTATGTTAAATGTAAACTCACAAAATGGAAGTGGGATTTCTGTTACCACACGGAAACTTGACATTGGAACTCATGACATGCACATGGATTCGTGTCGTTTAGAAGGTCTTTCCGATGATCATTGTTGGGACATCTTTAGAGAAAGAGCATTTGTGGCAGGAACATCACCGTCTACAGAAATGGAGAAGATAGGTCGCGATACTGTAAAAAAAGTGTCGTGGTTTACCATTGCTATTAAATGTAACTGGTGGTATGTTGGCAAGTTGCAATGACAGAGAAAAGTGGTTGTCAATACAAAATAGCAAAGTTTGGGATCTAGAAGAAGAAACATATAGAATTCAAAAGAGCTTGGAACGGAGCTTTGATAATCTCCCCAATTCTATTGTCAAGCAATGTTTTGCATATTGTTCCATCTTTGCGAAAGATACGATCATGAAAAGGAAAGTACTGATCCGACTTTGGATGGCTTTAGGGTTGGTCCAAGCAGACGAGGCAAATAACAAGGATATGGAGGATGTTGGAAATGATATTTTTCAAATTTTGGTTACGAATTCGTTGTTCCACGATGTTGAAAGGAACCGGTATGGTCACATCACTAATTGTAGAATGCATGATCTAGTGCATGATCTTTCGGTGTCAGTTTCTAAAAATGAAAGGCTGTGTGTGGGGGGTGCGACAAATGATGATATTGACCATATTTCTATGGTGAAACATCTTGCTGTTTTCAAAGAACATAACAAAAATTATGAATTCGCCAAGGTTTCTATGTTCATTGAAAGGGATACGGTGGCTAGAACTTTGCAGACGTTGTTCCTCAATGGATTACACGGAAATAAATTTTCATTTCAACGATTCAAGTGCATGCGAATCCTAAAACTTGATGGAAACAGTGTAGAAAAGTTAGATGATTCAATTGGAGAGTTGGTGCATCTCAGGTATCTTGAATTGTCATGTACATGGATTCGTGCTCTTCCAGAATCTATTGGTAAATTATACCACTTGCAAACTCTGAAGTTGCAAGGTTGCCGGTATCTCAAGAACTTTCCAAATTCCATGAGAAATTTGATAAGCCTACGATATTGCAAGTCTCGCAAAAGCATTCCCGCCAATATCGTGGGACAATTGACTTCTCTTCGAACATTGAAACCTTTCTTCAACGTGCTTAGAAAAAAGGGAGACGGAATTGAAGAGCTAAGCCGTCTAAAACAACTTGGTGGAAAGCTCTGTATTACCAATCTAGAACATGTTAGGAGCAAAGAGGATGCTGTCAAGGCAGATTTATGTGGAAAGAAGAATTTATACGAGATTGAATTTTATTGGAGTGAGGACAATGTAGGTGCCAACAGAAACGACAAGGATGTATTGGAAGGCTTGCAACCCCCTGCAGATCTGAAAATCTTGCACATTTCCAACTTTTTGGGTGACAGTTATCCGGAATGGCTAATGAAGATGGCAATTAATATTGATGGGAAATGGGCACACCTTGAGAAGCTCGTGTCAATCAGATTATCTGGATGTAGCAAGTGTCTCTCTCTTCCAACACTTGAGAACCTACCACATCTTCGGGATCTTGTTTTAAGGAATATGGACAGCTTGACATTCTTAAGAAGTTCCTTATGTGATGGCGATGATGTTACTGGATCAACGAAGCCTTTGTCTCCATCGCTGAGATCAATCAGGCTATTGGATATGGAAAGACTGGAAAAGTGGATAGATGGAGCATCCAACAGCTCAAAAATGATATCGCCTGTCCTCCAGAGTTTGTACATTGAAGGATGCCCAAAGATTATTGTCTTAGATGAATGCCATCCCCATCCTCTTGTTTCCTTGGAGATAATAAACTGCACAGGCCTGGTGTCCATTAAGAGCATACAAGGCCTCACATCTCTCGAATCTTTAGTAATTTGCGATTGTCCCAGTCTGTTAGGAATAACCAATTTGCCCAACCAATGTCATTCTTTGAAGATTTTGGAAATTATACATTGCAACAAGCTGACTTCCTTGCCTCATGAAATATTTGACTGCTTTGCCTTCTTAAATGACTTGACACTTGGTCCGTTCTCGAAGGAGCTCGATTCCTTCCCGAGTCTCCAAGGCATTGAGAAGTTAAGGAACCACCTTCACTCGTTATATTTGAGAGGTTGGGGTCACTGGGAGTCACTACCAGAAGATATACAACACCTCACATCACTCACTCAGTTTGACATAAATGGATTCGGAATACAAGAACTGCCTATGTGGTTAACCAACATGTCATCTATCCAACGTTTAGATTTCAGTGATTGCATGAGGCTAAATGAAGAAACGGTTAGACGGGAAGCGCCACGGGAAGCAAACTGTTTACATCGATTTTAAAGTAATATGATGGAATCACTCATTCCAACTCTTGCTCAATAATAAACTCTCTTCTCACTTTCTCCTCTCCTACAATCTAATTGTACCGAGACATTTGTATTGTAATTTATGAAGCCATGTTTCAAGTTATTACAAATTTATGCAACCAATTTAGTAAACTATAGCATAAACTAGCATCAATATGAAAAATAGCTACATAGATAGTGTAAAAAAAATCCATGTTGTTGCATACATTAGAAAATAATATGTAACTTCATTACAAAAACAAGTGTTTTACCATTATATTAAGACCATTAAGAAAAAAATCATCCAAAATAGGCATGAACAAAAAGCCATATTCTAGCAACATTCGGGTTTTGATTCAATCTTTAAAACTACAAACTAAAAGTTAAGTTACCTTTTATCTTTGCCAACATGATATTGATCGTGTCAAAGTCATTAAGTGAGGTCCTCCTATTCTAGACCATGAGCTTTCTTCAACAAGAATGCTCACCCACTTGTTCTTAACATCTACATTAACCATATTCATGTGTCCAACAAGCCATGACCACATGTCAGGTGCATCTACATGAACCTATCAATTAAAAAAGAGAGCATCATAAAGAAACCATGTTGGACACGGCTTCCTCCATATAAAAAAACCCCAAAAAACAAAATTCTGAAGTATCCTGCTACTAATTTGAACATGGTAAATGTCAAATCGCTAAATTGACCTAGCTGAGTGAAATTAAAGATCAACGTTGGGATATTGCAACAGCCAAAATACAAATTTACGCATTACGAGTCCTTATTTAACCCTTAGCTCACTAAATATAAAACTGAACATAATCATGGGGAAAATACGAATTAGGGCTTCATAGAATGATTAAATCACAAATGACAGAGGTATATTATGTAAGAAGAAAATCCAATCAAGGATATTCAAAAATATTACATCATTCGACTCTTAAATACCCTCACTGTAAATCGAAAAATTAGATTGCCGAAATCAGTCACAACATCCAAATGTCTAGTAAATTGAGAAAGGTTTTACATGATTCTCGATGAACAGGAACAATAGCACTTACGCATTTCGATGCTCAGATGGCCTAATCTGCCTTGATATCCATGCGATTTCAATATCCCTTCTTCATTCTTGTAGAGGCATCTCTCATTCGCGAGTCTGTTGAACTTCCCTTCGACAAATCAAAACAAAATTTAAAACGAAGTCCAGAACTAGACAAACAGGTTGTCGATGGTAATTGAAACACCGTGGGGAGAAGAAAGCACCGGCGGTGGTGGTCGCCAAAACCGCCAGAGAGATAGGTCTCCGTATTTTATGGATTTTGTAGAGATTGAATGCGGTCATCCAAAAATGAACTTAAAGAAATTTTATGGCCAAATCAAAAATTTTATTATTTTTTAACATCTTTATTGAATTTTTTATTTTGTAAATAATTTTAAATAAAGATTTTTATTTTTGACTCATTAGATAACATGAAACATGTTAAACATTTATATGCAATTCTATTTAATAAAATATCTTTCTTTAATATGTTTATTTTTATAAAATAAAATTCTTTTGTTTGTTAATAAATTTTATTTTATTTATTTATTCTATTTACGTTTAAAAATAATATGTTTGGATTATTATTTCATTTATTTTGAGCTAACCAAACATGATAATGAAATATAATGATTTATTTGTGACGTGGTTTATTCCTTACCCCATTTATTCAATTTCTTCTTAGCAAAAAACCCTAATTCTTAGGTTTGGTTGCATATATATATATATATATATATATATATATATATATATATATATATATATATATATATATATATATATATATATATATATATATATATATATATATATATATATATATATATATATATATATATATATATATTTAGTTCAAATAATATACCACGATCAAAGGTTTTAGGAACCTTCATACAAGACAAGAAATTAGATTCCCATTTTTAACAACCGATAGAAGATCTATTTATCCATATGATTTCTTCATATGATAGCTTTACAAACAATAGTTTTATAGATGAACTCTACAATATCTATCTTCATTAAAGTAGACCATCGGCTACTCTCTTCCTCGGAGCCTACCCCTAACGCCCATCATCCATGTGTCGTCTCACCGACGACTCAAACGCCGAGCATTGACAATCCAAGCATCGCCTTGAGTCCCCTCCCCCCCCCCCCCCAACCCCCATTTTCATTAACTGGGTTTCAAGAGCCTGGTGATTATGAAACACATAAAACAAGATCGAAATCTAAACCTGAATGTTTTTAATATTTTCTAAACCGAGTGAATATAAAGAACACAAAACAAGATGAAGTCGGCAAAGTTTGATTCGTTTTGATTTGGGGTTTTGATTCTGTTTCGAAGTTTCATGAAATCAAGTAGTTTCGAAGTCTAACAGATGACTCAAACACCGAGCATTGACAATCCAAGCATCGTCTTGAGTCCCCTTTGCCCCCCATTTTCATTAATTGGGTTTCAAGAACCTGATGATTATGAAGCACATAAAACAAGATCGAAATCTAAACCTAAACGTTTTTAATATTTTCTAAACCGAGTGAATATAAAGAACACGAAACAAGATGAAGTCGGCAAAGTTCGATTCGTTTTGATTTGGGGTTTTGATTATGTTTCGAAGTTTCATGAAATCAAGGTGATACAGTTCCATTTTAGGGTTCCATGAAATCATATTCATTTTTTGTGTTCCATGAAATTAATTTGATGCGATTTTTTTCATTGAGTAAAATACAATATGTCTAATTCTATTTACTGCTTTCTAAGAAATAATCAATATTAACCCAATGATCTAAACAACCATTAATTTCGCCAGATGACTGTCATCTGTGGAATTCGTAGACAATCTACGGGATTCATGGTTCTAGCATTTTTTACCATTTTGCAGATAAAATGATGATGTTATTTGTGAGATGATGAAGTGATATCTGAAAATGTTTTTCGGTACATATGAAATTTATTACATAATATTTAATTATACATACCTTATATTTAACTTTCACCTACATTTTATTTAGTTATGACATACCACATTATTTGGCAATGTGAATAGAAAGATTATTATATTTATTCAGATCTAAACTCATTTCCTCAAGTATGCTATCATCATCTACATTTTTAGTGATGAATCATAACTAGCTAAAATGTCTGATTATATTTTCAAAGCGACGACACACTCTAATGGACTAAGAAGAACACAGATAACTGACAAACATGTGAACGTCCTCTATGGAGACCTGTAAAAAACATGAATGATTCAAAAATACTATGAAAAAAACTGAAAAAGGCAGAAAAATGGATTTGTATTGTAGAAGCGTAGATTACCAGACTTATATTAGAACAAGACCTCCTTGTAGATGTTGTTAGCATTCGAGGAAGTTTTATTGATCCCTAAAAAGAAATGTAATCGTTATAATATTTGGCCCAAAAAGTTAGGTTCGTATGGAATGTAATGCCAATTTGTATAGCTTTAATTTATGTAATGTGAACAATGCTCTCATTTAGGAAATTTTGAGATTCATATTGCACAAATAAGAAATCTAATAATTACACATACTCATTACAGAACATAGAAAGTAATCAACATAAATATATATTACATATAAGTGTTGATACATAAATGTTAGACATCACAATCTATTATAATAAATGGGATTTGAAAAAGAACCCTAAAAAATCCAAGCCCTCAAGAATTCGTAGATGTTGTTGGTGTTGCAGTAGCTATAATCAAAGGACTGTCTAACACCAACTTCTTCAAAAGTGCGTAAAGAAATATATTACAATCTCTTAAGAGCCCTCTTGTTGACGCGGTCCCTCACCCGATACAAAACTCATAACAACCTTTTTTATTCTGGTACGTTGACATTCGTACAATAGTTGATGTCATCTAAAATTACTGTGACATCCTTTTGAAGTTTCTGAAATCTCCCTTCATGTTTTATTATCTCAAAACTACAATGAATGAAGACTTTCTGATATATTTAATGTTATGATGTCGATCCATAACTCCATATTAATCAATATTTGTCATTGATATTTATTGGAATATATACATGTTCAACAACAATAAATAGAAAAATAGAAAAATTGATAATCATGTAAGTATATAATTATAAAATAAGTAGACTCACAATATTAACATCTCACCATGATTTTGTAAAATCAGGCCAAACTAAGTCTCCTTGACACATAATTAACCCAATTATTACTCGGCAGTAACTCAAAAAAGCAGATGGCATGATTGTCCACTATGCACGTGGTGCGCACATCTCCAACAATATACGTACTCATAATTTTATATTATGTGATTAAATTTATAAGATCCAACAATGGAAGCAATAACAATATTATAATTATATAACTTAATCTTATAATTACTTTCCACTCTTACATTCTCTTCTAACCGGCCCTAATTCATCTTACCAAATAATAAATGCTAGAATCTTTCATCTATTTGAATTAATAAGATACTAGCAGAACAAAATCGTCTTTTGTGGTTTGGTGGAAAACTATTTTTCAACCATTGTGACAAAGTTTTTAAAAAGTTTTGAGCCATTAAATTTTTGAGACATTATTAAAATCCACATATATCTAGGATGATGATCCGTGCATAATAAAAGTAACAATGACTATCAAAGGAAACAACCGACCTCAACCTCAAAGATCACAGTAATCCACTTCTAAAATATTATTCCTTCGAAATGAAGAAACAAGTTAAGAAAGTTTTGATGTTTTCTCAAGTTCTCATGAGGAGCAAAAATTGATAAGGATATATTAGTATCAAGAAGAGAGAAACTAAAAACTTAAAATTCAAAAGAGGCTGATGTGGATGAGTGATCTGGCTATGCCAAGTGGTAGAGGATGCTTGAGCAACAGAAATTTTGTCTTGCGGGACAACGTTGATTGAAATTCAAAGAAAACATAATTATAGAAACAAATGTTTTTGGACCGATAGAACATTTTTTTATGATTTTGTGTACCGAAGGACAGGTTTAGTGTGTTGAGTGAATTTAGGATGAACCCAAGGCAGTTATTGCGGTCCAAAATCAAAAAGCAGTCACCGGCCGATATATTAAATAACAATTTTAATGGTGGTATACCAGTGATATAAAGTTGTTTTTATATTACATATAATTAATATTTATACTCTTATATTCATTTGTTAATTAGAATGATATCTTATAACAATAATCACATCCCATAATAAGAAATACACAAAAACAATAACATCAACACATATTCACAATCAACAACTCATTCTTTTTCAAAAATTCCAAAAAATAGTCATTAGATCAACATAGCGGTTGTAGCGTCGCTATAACGATATAAATTAGCGTAAAATCGTGACAAATAGCGGACTTTCTCGACGTTAGTAGCGTCACCGCTAAAATCCACCGCTAAATAATTTAAAATAGCGGTCACGTTAAACTCTATAGTGTTACAAAACATATTTTTAATAAATACCAAAATATCTTTTGAATGTATACTCTTTAGGTTATCAAATTAGTGAGGATATTAACTAAAATAACCATATTTAAGGCAATATTAAAAAAATAACTCAAATTTATGGTTTTTTTAAATGACCAATGATAGTTGCAATTTATTACATTTTTATAGTTTATTTTAGAATCGCTACCTTTGTTTTTATTTAGTTTGCATGCATTATTCTTGTTATTTCTACTTTTTGGTTATTTCAGATGCTTTCATGTTTTTATGTTTAATTTGTAGGAATTGCAGATGTGGCGCGGATCAAATCGGATAACGAGCGAGTAAAGTGGGCTTTTGATTATGTAACCGACTTCATAACATTTTGTTGGTTATATGCCCATCATTATAATAAGTTGGTAATATTATTACCAATAGTAGGGTCGTTTTGGGTTACACGCAAGAGACGATTTAGCCAAAAGAGATCGAAAATAAACTTGAGGGGTTAAGTTTATTAATATACCAAAGTAAAGGTATATTAATTAGAAACTTAATGGTTAAGTTTATTAATATACAAAAGTAAAGGTATATTAATTTGAAACTTAATAAGGATAAAGGACTAAAGTGAAATTATCCATAAGGGAGGAGGAGCACTATAAATACAACCCTAGATCTGAGTTGTAGTGCCTGCCAAAACCCTAATTTTCGTCACTCTCCTCCCACCCCTCGGTATACGGCCGATTTCTTTCAAAACCCTAAGTATTACTTGCTAAAACTTCAAGCAAAGGTATATACTACATGAACGGGTGCTGGATCGTTGTCTTGGGTGCGATTACATTAGAGGAGTTCTACTTTGGGCTCTCGTCATCCTAGCAAAATCAGATCTGAGATTTAAAAGGTATGTCTTGAACCCTCTTGATTTTACAGTTACAAAAGTGTGCATGATTCTGTGATACTGGTTGAATACGATTTTGATTTCTATTTCTGCTGCGTTTGTTTTATGTTATCGTATTCCAACAGTGGTATCAGAGCCACTTTATCAGGATTTTGTACTGTTTTGATTCGATTAAAATTGTTAAAAATCGTTTTTTTCTGATTTATCGAATCTGTTCGACGTCCGCGCCGCGGTACTTGAAATATCACGTCGCGGGGTTTTTAAAGTTACGATCATTAGAGTTTTGCCGCGTCGTGTTTCCTAGTGTTTCGCGTCGCGTCGTTCTTGTCATGATCGTGTTCTGTTGATTACCGCGTCGCGTTTTCTAGTGTTCTGCGTCGCGACGGTCGTGACGTTTTGAAATCAGATTTCTTGTTATAAAATTGTGATTTTAGTATTGTATGATTGTTTAGATTAATGATTGACATTGAATGCTTGCATGCTCAATAGGATTAATAGTTAAACACAAAGTTTAAAATGCTTCAAAATTTAATGGATAATTGTTTAAATTAATTATTAACACTGCATCCTTGCGTGTTTAATAGAATTAATAGTTAAACAGAAACTTCAAAATACTTAAAAATTTTAATAATATATATATTAGAATTGTATCTATATGTATAACTTAAAATAAAAACATTGGTCATACCGTGACTAGGCTCACCTACTCTAAATGTGTAGAAGGTTTAAGGAGGTCTTTTTGATTCCTAATGAGGTCGGTTTTTAAATAGCATTCGCTGCTTACCACCCTCACCGCCTGTCGCATTTTATTGAGTGGAGTTACCGAAAAAGTTTGATAGGACAGTGTTTCAAGATAAAAGTATTATTGAAAATACACAAGTAAGAAAAAAAATTGTTAAAAGTTAATAGAATTTTTTCAAAAGTAAAATTGGCAATTTCAAACCGGTTTTAAAAGTTTAAATTGACCCTTATGCCAATTAAAAGGTTCAAATGTTTTAACAAAAACGAAACAAAATCCCGTTTTATGAAAATGTAAATCTCATGCTACCCACAAAGAACCACACATTTAACCGGGCCCTTCCGGCGTGGGAAGTGCTATAGCCAACGCATCGGATTGGACTCGGCCAAAATGATGTGATACTCGTGATAACTCATGAATCATGGGCCGGGTGTCACGTGGGTCCTTTGTGGTCGATTTACCATCCAAACCCGTGATCCGCGGCATACCCGTCACGGGAGAGAGGATGAGCATTATGGGACTAAACATGCCATTGATTAGATTCAATGAATTCCGAAAGATCTAGAAGCTTCTTAGAGATTGAAGTTGGCAAAAGAGTGTTTCCTACCTAAATAACTTTTTGGGTGACTACGGCATACCTCTTCACCACTAGAAGTGAAATATGGATTCTAGCCTTAAGTAAAATTATTGTTTTGGGTAATTTTTTTTTGGATTAATCAAAGTAATTAAAATCTACTTTTCATATACATGGCTCCAAATGCAAATACAAATTCGAAATCAGCTACAAATATCTCACTAATGCAACTCCTCTCTAAGGATAAGCTGACGGGATCCAACTACTTGGACTGGATGCGTTCCCTTCGGATTGCCCTCCGGTATGATAAGAAAAAATGGGTCCTGGACACAGCTCTTCCTGAGGCTCCAGCTGATGATGCAACTAGAGCTGTTAGGGATGAATGGCAAAAGCATAAAGATCAGTCGGATGAGGTTGCTTGTCTCATGTTGGCGATCATGGTTCCGGAACTCCAAAAGAGTTTCGAGACCGCTGGGGCGTTCGACATGGCCGACCAGCTCAAGGAAATGTTCCAAGAGTAGGCTAGACAGGAACAATACGACACTATGATCGCCCTACTAGATTGCAAGCAGCAGGGGAACCGCTGTCAGTGCACACGTGCTTAATATGAAAGCATACGTTGACAGATTGGAGCGACTTGGATTTCCAATCGCTCAGTAATTGGTTACGGATATCATCCTCCACTCGCTGAGCAGTAGATTCAGTCAGTTCACACTGAATTTTAACATGAATGGATTGGAAAAGACCATAATGGAGTTACACGGCATGTTAAAAACTGTCGAGGCAAATATGTCTAAATCTAAGAACTCCAGCTCCACGGCTCCAGTATTGACAATCAGGGAAGGGGCAATCAAGAAAAGGAAAGCCAAGAAGCCTAATGGCAAAGGGAAGGGTCAAGTTGGTAACCCCAACTCCAACCCTAACAACAAGGGCAAGGCTGGTTCTATGATAGTACCGACACCAAACCCGGATGAGGCCATATGTTTCCACTGCGGAGAAAAGGGACACTGGAAGCGAAGCTGCCCTAAATACCTGGAGGAGATCAAGAAGATCAAGCCCAAAGTGTCTGGCACCTCAGGTATATACATGATAGAACTCCATAATACTTCTACTACTAATTCATGGGTCCTAGACACAGGATGTGGTACTCACATTTGCTCTGATGTGCAGGCACTAAGAAGAAGTAAGAAGCTGAGGCATGGGGAGCTTGACCTGATCATGGGCAATAGACACACGGCTGCTGTCAAAAGGAGTGGGGATTACGAGCTCATGCTTTCTACTGGATTTTCTATTAATTTATTAGATTGTTGCTATTCGCCAGAAATGGCTAGAAACATTATTTCTTTTAGTGCTTTGTATCGAGACGGTTTTGATTTTGGTTTTGATAATGGAAATATTTTAGTTTTAAAAAATGATTGTCTTTACTTTAAAGCATGTCCTACAAATGGTATTTATGAAACTATCGTGAGCATTAGAAGAAATAATAGCTTAATCTTAAATGTTGATTCAGATACATCCAAAAGTGTATTGGATAAATCATGTCTATGGCATTGTCGACTTGGCCATATAAACAAGAAACGCATCGCCAAACTCCAAAAGGATGGGATTTTGGAATCATTCGACCTCAAGTCTGATGATGTATGTGAGTCTTGTTTATTAGGCAAGATAACAAAAGCACCATTCACAGGGAACTTTGAAAGAGGCAAGGATCTGTTGGACCTCATGCACACTGATGTGTGTGGACCGTTCAGATCAGCCACAAGACATGGAGAAAGGTACTTCGTCACATTTACTGATGACTTCAGTAGATATGGGTATGTTTATTTGATTAAACATAAGTATGAGACATTCGAGGTGTTCAAAAGGTTTCAGAACGAAGTATAGAATCAACGGGGCAAAAGGATTAAGATCCTCCGATCCGACAGGGGTGGAGATATCTTAGTCAAGAATTCTACGATCATCTAAGGAACTGTGGAATTGTTTCACAACTGACTCCTCCTGGAACACCACAACACAATGGTGTAGTTGAGAGGAGGAACCGAACATTACTTGATATGGTTCGGTCCATGATGAGTCGTGCTACGCTTCCAATCAGTTTCTGGGGCTATGCCTTGGAAACTGCAGCAAAAGTCCTGAACCTTGTACCAACTAAGAAGGTCAGCAAGACACCCTCTGAAATATGGAATGGGACTAAACCCTCATTAGCGCATTTGAAAGTCTGGGGTTGTGAGGCTTACGTCCGTCATGAAGCCATCGACAAACTAGAACCGAGATCAGAGAGGTGTTACTTTATTGGTTATCCTGCTAGTTCTTTTGGCTATTTATTTTACAAACCTTCTGAAAACAAGGTGATTGTTGCACGAAGGGCAGTCTTCCGAGAGAGGGGGCTGATACACCAAGAGGCCAGTGGGAGCCAAATTGATCTTAAGGAGATTCAAGAGCCAACCAATAAAGGACCTGATGTTGGCACTAGCTCTCAATCAGATGTTGAAAAACCTGTTGAGCCTCAGCCAAGTATAGCTGGGGAATCTGACATACCTCCACCTCCTGTCCAGAGATCTGATAGAGTACGTCATGCACCTGAATTTTATGGTTTACATATTACTGAAGGTGATGAGTCAATGGTAGATGACGATGAACCTACCAGCTATCAGGAAGCAATGGCAGGCCCAGATGCTGCCAAATGGAAGGAGGCTATGGAGAGCGAGATGAAATCCATGTATGATAACCAAGTTTGGAACCTGGTTGATCAAACACCTGGCCTTAAAACAGTTGGGTGTAAATGGGTCTTCAAGAAGAAGACAGACATGGATGGAAAGGTACACACATATAAAGCCAGACTGGTGGCAAAGGGTTATACTCAAACCCAAGGGATTGATTATGAGGAAACTTTTTCACCAGTGGCAATGATTAAATCTATCAGGATATTGTTTGCCATCGCAGCATTTTATGACTACGAAATATGGCAAATGGATGTAAAAACCGCTTTCCTTAACGGAAAACTTTCAGAGGATGTGTATATGACACAACCAGAGGGTTTTGTACAGTCCAAATATCCCAATAGAGTGTGCAAACTTGTGAAGTCGATTTATGGACTCAAACAAGCATCTCGTAGCTGGAATCTCTGCTTCAATGAGAAAATCAAAGAGTTTGGATTTTCGAGGAGTGAAGATGAGCCATGTGTATATGTCAGAGCTAGTGGGAGTGCTGTTGTCTTCCTTGTGCTGTATGTTGATGACATACTACTCATAGGAAACAATGTCCCAATGTTGCAAAGTGTTAAAACTTGGCTTGGGGATTGTTTCGCTATGAAAGACTTGGGAGAAGCGGCATACATACTTGGTATAAAGATCTATAAAGATAGATCTAGGCGACTCATTGGTTTAAGCCAGAGTACATACATAGACAAAATCTTGAAAAGATTCAAGATGCAAGATTCCAAGAAAGGATTCGTGCCTATGCAACGTGGTATGACATTGAGTAGAGACCAATGTCCTAGTTCTAGTGATGAACGAGAAAGAATGAGTTGAATCCCATATGCTTCAGCAATGGGATCGATCATGTATGCCATGTTATGTACAAGGCCTGATGTCTCTTGTGCCTTGAGTATGACGAGTCGTTATCAGGCCAATCCTGGTGAAAATCATTGGACCGCAGTCAAGAACATTCTTAAGTATCTTCGGAGGACGAAGGAAGTGTTCTTGGTCTATGGGGGCATGGAAGAACTCGCTGTATGTGACATCCGCCTAAAATGGATTTGGGTCAACCCAACCCAATTGGGAAATTTAATAAACCCTACTCAAGATTTACTTGACGCTAATAGGATCAAAACCTATACAATACGATATAAATTGACGTTAATAGCAAAATAACATAGTATAACGTTATAACTATAATCAAATTAAATTATGATACCATATTAAAATCAAATCAAAGTATGATACTCTAATTAAATTAAAAGAGTCAAACTTGAATACTATAATTAAACTTCAAATCAAAGTAGATTGTTATAATCAAATAATAACCTATTTTTTATAAAACTCTATTTTTATAAACTCTACATTAAATTTTATAAAATTCTTATATTAATTAGTGTATTACATAGAGATGCTTGTACTAGTGGGAAATTATGAAGACCACCTAAAGTCAAAAGTTATTCTCATGGTCTCCCACTCACACCTCTCATCATCTTTCCTTTCATTTTTCTCCCCACACATTATTCTCATCACCACTCAAACCCTCTCTATCCTTTCTCTCCCTCTTAATCTCGAAATTCATCTAAGAAATATCAGTTTTCCAGCCAAGAACAAGCTCTCATACTCAAATCTTCATCCCTATTGAAGCATTCATCAAGGTATGTTGTTAAAAGTTCCAAATTCATACATGAAACAAATTAAATCCACCAAAATATCTAAAACTTATTTTATGCATAAACCTGATTTTTCTAAAGATCCCATCAATAAAATAAGAATTTCTGGAAATATTCAGAAAATAACTTATTTTTATTGAATTACTATAATTATTGCACTAAAATAAGGCAATAATTCACATAAAATACTTTTTGCAGTCAATAAATTCTGGGAATATTTTGGAACAACCCATATATTGAGTAAAGTGGATTTATAAAGTTTCATGCATTTATATTACTGTTTGATGCTTATTTTGTATTTTATTTTGTTGTAGATAAATAAATTGCAAAATATAGTTATGTATGTTAAAAACTAGATTTTATATTTTTAGCACCTTATTAACATATTAAAGACTCCATGACTAAATTTACAGATTTTTGTAAGAATGTTTGCTTATTTTTCCTGATTTAATGTTTATTTAATGGTTTAAATTGATAATAAATAGCTACACATGTCCAAAACTTATACAACCTTATCAGCATATCATATATAACTGTTAGGTGGGTTTTTTGGTTGGTGAAGATTTTTCTTCAAAGGTAGGTGAGAGCTTGATTTCTAATTCTATGTTCACATTAATTTAAGAATATTATATACATTCTCAAATGTATATAAATAGGTGATTTTAGTTGTAGAGAAATGCACCACAACACACAATACATGTAAAGGATTGAGTGTGTATCTCTTGTAATCTCCTCAGTCAAATAAAATCTAGTTGTAGCCCGTGGACGTAGGATTTGCACCGAATCCGAACCACGTAAAAATCCTTGTGTTCTTCTTGCTTTATTTTCGTGAGTTTGTATGTGTGTGATAGTGTTTCCGCTGCGTGTACCCTGTCCGATTCCTAACAACTGGTATCAGAGCTTTGGGTTTCGGAGGAGGTCTCGATTTTAGAAATTAGAGTATGCTCTGTGGTTGCAGTTTTGTCTGATCTTCCACATCAGAAACTAATTTCTATTAATCGTATTAAAGGTGTCTTGGTACTTTGAAGGGTACTGTTCTGTCACACACGAGTACACTGAACGAACCGGTCAGGTCCGTGCCATTGTTGTGTCTGTTTCGTTGTCTCAATTTGTTTCTTGTTTGTCGTAACGGCTGAAGACAAGGTTGTAATCGAGAAGTTCGACGGTTCTGATTTTAGTTGGTGGAAAATGCAAATAGAAGCATTGCTATGTCAGAAAGACTTAGATGTGGTACTTGGAGACAAACCGGAGAAAATGGATAAAGCTGCTGAAGATGTTTGGAACTCAAAGAACAAGAAAGCTAGGGCGGTTATTACATTGTCGTTGTCAAAGAGCGTTGCTTTCAATATCATGAATCAAACCACGGCACGTGGTATGATGGATGCTCTGACGAACATGTATGAGAAACCGTCGGCGGCTAACAAGGTGTTCTTGATGAGGGAGTTATTCACTACAAGGATGAATGAGGAAAGTTCCGTTACTGTTCACATTAACAATCTAAATTCAATTCTGTCCAGATTATCATCTGTGGGAATTAAATTTGATAATGAAACTCAAGCTGCACTGCTGCTAGCTTCACTACCTGATAGTTGGTCCGGAACAGTTACGGCTGTTACTAGCTCCGTGGGAGCTAGTGGTATGACTTTTGAAGGGGTTAGAGACTTGGTTTTGGGCGAGGATATCAGACGCAAAAATCAAGGTGGATCATCTTCTTCTGCGTTATTGAATATGGACAGAGGTAGAAGGAATAGCAGGAACAGTGGGAGCCGAGGAAGAAGTTCTTCTAGAACTAGGAAGAATGTGAAGTGCTGGAACTGCCAAGAGGTGGGACATGTTAAGAGTCATTGTCCAAAGAAAGAATTGAACATTGCTGGTGCCGAGAGTGTGTCTGAGGATGATGCACTGATACTAAGTATGGAAAGTTCTGTAGACTCTTGGGTCATGGATTCAGGGGCTTCGTTTCACGCCATGGACAACGGAGAAACGATGGTGAATCTAAAAGAAGGAGATTTTGGGAAGGTACGGTTAGCAAATGACGAGATGCTTCAAGTAACGGGCATAGGAGATATTGATCTGGTTACTTCATTGGGAACTACATGGAACCTGAAGAATGTCAGGGTGATTCCGGAGCTGAAGAAGAAATTGATTTCTGTTGGTCAGTTGGATAAACAAGGACTGGAAGTAAGGTTTGGTGGTGGTAAATGGAAGGTGGTCAATGGTAATTCGGTGATTGCTCAAGGTATGAAGCGTGGGTCATTATATATGGTTGAGGTACCTGCTGAGGGAAGTATGACCGTCCCCGTTAAGCATGACAAAATCTGGTTCGCTAAATCTAGTGCTAAGAGAGTTCATTTTGCAAACATGAATTCTGGAGCCAAGGATATGTTAGCTGAACGAGTCGGAAAGTCTAAACCATTCAGGGGATTTTGTGACAGTGGGAGCATGGGGTGTGTTCCGGGTACAGTTACAAAGAGCCGTTGGGTTTTGAAGACTAAGACTGAAAAATTCTCTCCTGTTGGAAGTTTGCAAAGTTTGGAGAGTGTTAGTGGTCCTCGGTGTATCTCTGGAGCTGGTGGAGTGTCCAAACCGGTTGAGACAGAGGATGAGTCAGCGGTGGGATTAGCCACGGCTGAGTTGAAGCTAGTGGGAGCTTCAACTGGCCCTTCTAGTACTTGAAGATGAGGGGCGGCTACAACTAAGGGAAAATTTGACTAAGTTTTAGCTTGTTCTTGGGAACTGGAAGCTTGGAAGACTTGTTATGTTAGGAGATTAATGAGAGATGTTAAAAATCTTCAAGTGGGAGATTGTTAGGTGGGTTTTTTGGTTGGTGAAGATTTTTCTTCAAAGGTAGGTGAGAGCTTGATTTCTAATTCTATGTTCACATTAATTTAAGAATATTATATACATTCTCAAATGTATATAAATAGGTGATTTTAGTTGTAGAGAAATGCACCACAACACACAATACATGTAAAGGATTGAGTGTGTATCTCTTGTAATCTCCTCAGTCAAATAAAATCTAGTTGTAGCCCGTGGACGTAGGATTTGCACCGAATCCGAACCACGTAAAAATCCTTGTGTTCTTCTTGCTTTATTTTCGTGAGTTTGTATGTGTGTGATAGTGTTTCCGCTGCGTGTACCCTGTCCGATTCCTAACAATAACATGGTAATCATAAATAAAAAGTCTAACGAATTTCTCTTAATATTTTCCTATTATTTATGATTTTATTGATTAGTTAATAATGAAAAACATAAGAAATACTTCCCTTAGTCCAAAATATCCAAAATATTTACAGTAGGCTCAATATAATGTTAGAAAACAATGTTTAAGTTTCCAGAATTTGTAGGGATGATTTATTATTTTTCCCGAATTTTGTTGTTGTTTAATCATTAAAATACTAAATAAATACTAAAGCAGTTAAGAAAAATATGAACATTTTACAGTAATTACTATTTTATGAAATAATTATTTTCTGATAATTTCAGAATGTTTCATTACTGTTTAGTATTTAAAACCATTTTCCTAAATATCTAAGCATGTAAAAAAGCATTTTAATGATTATTTCATATAAATAATTGTTTATAATATATAAAATCTGTAAATACTTATAATTTGACTAGTTATTATTTTAATAAGAAATTATTAAAATATTTCCTAAACTGAAAATATAAATAAATTAAGCAAAGTAATTAATTCAATTTAAAATTCATTTAACATATAAATACATTAATATTCAAAACAAAATTTGGATAATTGTTAATTCATCTAATATAATAATATGTGTCTAATTATTTTTATTAATACTATATTCCCATTTATCGATTCCTAAACCAAAACTATTAATTATAATATGTTCCACGTCGTTTTGACCCGAGCTGTCTATCGTACAACACGCGTATTCCGTTTGGACTAAAGTGAGTAATCTACCCCATATTTATAATTTTAAATACTTTTGGGGTGTATCATGTGGTTTTAATATGTTTCAACTTCATTTTATTATTTTTTCACCATTGAGACATTGTTGGGACATTTATATGTGAATCATTATTTGTATAATTATTGTTTGTTTACACTACATGTACTTGTAGTGCATTACCATTTTTAGTCTAATCTCCATGACTATGCCCATATTCTTGAGGTACGTTATGGACAATAATAGCGCTATTGGGTTGACCACCCCGCCTTGGGACGCTAAGGTGATTGATTGCACGTGGTTGAGTGTGTATGATGATTAGATGCTCCATCCTATATATATACTTATATGTATATATAGGGTGAGGACTTATTGTTGTTGTTATCATTTGTTAATCAATTTTTGATTTATAAATTGTTATCTCAATAACACTTGTTTGCCAACTTCAAAAGAAAACAAATTTCAAATTATTCAAACTCACAATTTTCTTTAATAAAACTAGATTACTCACCAACTCTCGTAGTTGACCTGTTTTTACCCATGATGCAGATTTGAAGAATGAAGTTGATGAAAAAGTAGGGTGTACCTTAGAAACCCACAATACTATTTAAATTTGATGTAATAAATGTTGTTGTATTTGGATTTGTATTTGTATGTTGTGGATTTTGTTTGCATACTTAGTACTTAATTGAATCTAATCATATTATAACATAGTTATCATGAGACTTTGAACAATATATCACGCCTTGATCGATTCCGCCAAGGATCGGTGTGTGACAGATTGGTATCAGAGCCCTTGACTATAGGGAATTAGGTTAATTGCCTTGACCTAGTCTATAGCCTCTAGGGTCCTCTCGTATGCTAGTTTATAAAATGCATACACAACTGCATGCAATTCGCACTTAGAAAATCCTAGGAATACCTTTGTGTGCTAATTGCTCCCTTATGTGCTTACGTATTATTCCCGACACTTATATGTGTGCATACACTTGTGAATTTTCTCCTCTTTCTCTTAAAATCACACACATACTCAAATGGTTTCAAAATAAAAAATTTATATACATATATATTCCTTAGAGCTCATAGGAAATTAAAAGTCATCCACTCTAGTTGGGTAGGATCAAAGTAATGGACGCGTAGTAACTGGAAGGGGGAGGTGCCGGTAGCCCGAAAGTCCTGACTAGGTAAGCATTCGTATACATCCCAATCAACCGAGGGACCAGTTTGCTTACCTGGGGACCAAAGGCGAGAGTTCCCAAACCTATAGGCCAAAGCGCATCATTCACATTACTTTTGAGCCATCAAAATACCCGACCTTATCAAACGTATCCGAAAGGATACACTCCAAAATGGCCAACTCATTGGACTATTAAGTTCCCTAATGGGCCTTGAAGTGGGAAAAACATGTGAAAACTTAGTATTGTGGGGGCCCACGCAATTGCTACATGCTTCACATTTAGTACCCATGGAAAGCCCAAAAGGTGCCCAACACTCCTAACCATGGCCCAACAAGTGTTTTACAATCATTTTACCCAACAATGTCTACAAACTTAATTTCCATAATCAATTTACAAATAACTCACAAGTCCATATGCGTGTTTCTCATAGATGGCGTTATGTCCCCCATACGCTGCTCGTAACAACCGAAGGCTAGCCGCCCTTATCGCTAAGGAGGTAGCAAATGTCATCCCAACAATTGCAACCCATCTTCAAACTCTTCAGCCGCAAGCTCCAGCAACCACTCATCGTTGCTCGTTAAAGCACTTTCGTAGATGTAATCCGCCTTACTTCAAAGGCATAGATGGTGCCACCGCACTCCTCACATGGATCGAAGAAATGGAGAGTACTTTCATCCACAGCGAGTGCCCTGAGGACCTGATGGTCCGTCACGCTACAGGGTGCCTCCAAGGTCATGCTCTCTCATGGTGGAACCTAGAAAAACGGGCAAAAGGAGAGGGTGTTGCCTTGGGAATGACCTGGTCAAAACTAAAGGAACGCATGATAGAAAAGTTCTGCCCGGACAGCGAATTACAAACTCTCGAGGAGGAATTCTGGAATCTGAAACAGGTGGGAGGAGACAACGCGACCTACACTAATAGATTCTATGATGTTTCAAGACTCCTACCTCACATGGTTCAACCTATGAAAACTGCAATACGTCGCTACATCAAAGGGTTACCGCGCCAGATCCGTGATTCGGTGACCAGCAACAGGCCATCTACTCTGGAATCCGCTATTGAAATAGCAGGTCAACTCAACTAGGATAATATGAACGATGGTGTCCTCCCACGCAAGGGTTCAAAGATGACAACTGAAAAGCCGACCTCTGAGACCCCCTTAATTGTCAAGTCCGAGTCCTCACACCGACACGACAAAAAGAAGCGGAAAAGCCATCACCACAACCATGCTGTTATTACCCCTGCTGCTCCTATCACCCAAGTCACCCAACCAAACAAAAAGCCGTATACCGGACCTCACCCCCTCTGTAACCATTGTAACTATCACCATATGTCCACCAGCCCGTGTCGCCTTTGTACGACTTGTGGTCGCTATGGCCACTTGGCGGACACATGACGTGCACCAAAAACTCAGCGACCATTCGCTCTACCCTCAAATCAGCAAACACAAACCCGGTATCCAATTGGAACATGCTTCAACTGTGGTGACCCCACCCATTTCAGAAACGCATGTCCTAGGCTTGTCAATATCATTAACACTCAAGCCCAGGCAAATCCAACAATGCAGGTTCCAGCTCCCAAAGGCCGAGCATTTGTCATTACCGCAACCCAAGCACAGACCGATAACAAGGTCGTAAATGGTACGTTTCTCATAAATGACTGCTACGCGTCAGTACTTTTTGATTCAGGTGCCGATAAAAGTTTTGTGTCTTTGGAATTTGAACTCATACTTCACACACCTCGCACGATACTTGATGAACACTTTACCGTAGAAGTCGCCAATGGAAAAAAACATTTCACTCAATGCAGTCATCCAAGATTGCACTTTCGATTTTTGCGGTCATAAATTTTCCGTCAATTTAGTTCATATGGAACTTGGTAGCTTCGACATCATCGTGGGAATGGATTGGCTATCCCAAAACCATGCTGAAATAGTGTGTTACGAGAAGTTTATTGGTATTCCTCTTGCCGACGGTCAAAGTCTTCGTATTTATGGCGAGACTCGTTCAAAAAGCTTAGTCTTATGTCATGTACTCAAGCTCGATCGTATCTACGTAAAGAATACATGGCTTTCTTAGCCCATGTGGTGGAAACAAAGGTCAAAGAAAAGAAGATCGAAGATATTCCAATTGTACGAGACTTTCCCGACATCTTTCCCGATGACGTATCTGGACTCCCTCCAGTACGTGAGCTAGAGTTCCGCATCGATCTCGTTCATGAGGCTGCTCCCATAGCCAAGTCTCCATATCGGTTGGCTCCAACCGAGATGCAAGAATTGGCAAGTCAGCTCCAAGAATTAACCGATAAGGGATTTATCCGCCCTAGTACTTCACCCTGGGGAGCCCCGGTTCTCTTCATCAAAAAGAAAGATGGTTCGTTTCGTATGTGTATCGATTATCGGGAGTTAAATAAATTGACCATCAAGAACCGATATCCGTTACCTCGGATCGACGACCTTTTTGATCAGCTTCAAGGAGCTTCATGTTTCTCAAAAATCGACCTCCGCTCGGGTTATCACCAACTTCGAGTACGGGAAGAAGACATCCCCAAAACCGCTTTCCGAACCCGCTATGGCCATTACGAGTTCACCGTTATGCCTTTTGGACTAACGAATGCCCCTGCTGCATTCATGGACTTGATGAATCGGGTATTTAAACCTTATCTCGACCGTTTTGTTATCGTCTTTATTGATGACATCCTCATTTACTCCAAGACAAAGGCAGACCATGAAAGACACCTTCGTCTAACTCTCCAAACATTGCAAGGAAATCAGCTCTATGCCAAATTTTCGAAATGCGAGTTTTGGTTAAATGAGGTACAATTCCTCGGTCATATTGTAAGTGACAGGGGTATTTTAGTCGATCCCGCAAAAGTTGAAGCAGTTAAGAATTGGAAAGCCCCACGTAACCCCAAGGAAATTCGGTCATTCCTCGGTTTAGCTGGCTATTACCGGCGTTTCATTTCAAATTTCTCACAGATCGCTTTACCGCTTACTTTTCTCACTTGCAAGGGTACGCCATTTGATTGGGGACCCAAGCAAGAAGACGCTTTCCAAACCCTTAAACAAAGATTGTGTGACGCTCCGATTCTTACACTTCCTGAAGGATCCGAAGATTTCGTGGTATACTGCGATGCCTCCAATCTCGGTCTAGGTTGTGTTTTGATGTAAAGGGGAAAGGTTATAGCTTACGCACCGCGACAACTCAAAATCCATGAAAGGAATTATACGACTCATGATTTGGAGCTCGGTGCTGTGGTTTTCGCTCTTAAAATTTGGAGGCATTACCTTTACGACACTAAATGCGTAATTTTCACCGACCACAAGAGCTTGCAACATATTCTTAATCAAAAGGAACTCAATATGAGACAAACACGATGGGTCGAACTCCTAAATGATTACGAGTGTGAAATACGCTATCATCCGGGCAAGGCAAACGTCGTAGCTGACGCGTTAAGCCGAAAAGAACATGCCAAAGCATTTCATCTAATATGTTCTCCTATCTTGTCCAATCTCAGTGACCGAATTCGAGGAGCCCAACACTCGGCAATTACCGAAAATGACATGCCCACGGGAATTGATGGGGAGTTGGAAAGTAAATATGATGGTATTTTCTATTATCAAGATCGCATCTGGATCCCAGATCGCGACAATCTTCGTACATTCCTGATGGAAGAAATCCATAAAACTCGATATTCCATTCATCCTGGCACTGACAAGATGTATCATGGCTTGAGAACCAATTATTGGTGGTCGGTAATGAAAAAGGATATTGCTTTATTCGTGGCCAAATGTCTTACATGTTCCAGAGTCAAAGCAGAACATCAACGACCCTCTGGACTATTGGTCCAACCGGTAATCCCCGAGTGGAAATGGGAAGCGATCGCCATGGATTTCGTAACCAAACTTCCCCGTACCACCAAGGGACACGACAGCATTTGGGTAATCATTGACCGTTTGACCAAATCCGCTCATTTCCTTCCCATCCGTGAAGATTTCAAGGTCGAACAACTTGCTCGAATTTACATCGACGAGATAGTTAGTCGGCATGGCATCCCTCTCAGCATCATTTCAGATCGTGATGGGAGATTTCTCTCTCGGTTTTGGCAATCACTTCAAGCAGCCATGGGAACCCGCCTCGATCTCAGTACCGCCTATCATCCTCAAACCGATGGTCAATCTGAGAGGACAATTCAAACACTCGAAGATATGTTGAGGGCGTGTGTCTTAGATTTCGGAGGAAACTGGGACTCTCATTTACCATTGGTGGAATTCTCCTATAATAACAGTTATCATTCTAGCATCAAGATGTCACCATTTGAGGCATTGTGTGGCCGTAAATGCCGATCTCCTATTTGCTGGCATGAAATTGGCGAGTCCCACGTGATTCGCGCAACAGTGGATTCTCCAATTGTTGGTCCTGAGCTTATCCAGGAAACAACCGACAAAATCACTCAGATTCGCAATAACCTTCTCGCAGCTCGTAGCCGACAAAAGAGTTACGCCGACAAGTGACGCAAACCGCTTGAATTTACCGTGGGTGACATGGTCATGTTAAAAGTGTCCCCATGGAAATGTGTGGTTCGATTTGGACGCAAGGGTAAATTGGCACCACGCTATGTAGGCCCGTTCAAAATCCTGAAAAGGATCGGACCAGTAGCCTACGAGTTGGATCTACCAATAGAGCTTAATAAAGTACACCCAATATTTCATATAGCCAACCTCAAGAAGTGTTTAGCAGACGAGAACCTTCATGTTCCTCTCGAGGATATCCAAATCGACGAGACAATGCAATTTATCGAGAAACCCTTGGAAATTGCCGCCTAAAATGGATTCGGGTCAACCCAACCCAATTGGGAAATTTAATAAACCCTACTCAAGATTTACTTGACGCTAATAGGATCAAAACCTATACAATACGATATAAATTGACGTTAATAGCAAAATAGCATAGTATAACGTTATAACTATAATCAAATTAAATTATGATACCATATTAAAATCAAATCAAAGTATGATACTCTAATTAAATTAAAAGAGTCAAACTTGAATACTATAATTAAACTTCAAATCAAAGTAGATTGTTATAATCAAATAATAACCTATTTTTTATAAAACTCTATTTTTATAAACTCTACATTAAATTTTATAAAATTCTTATATTAATTAGTGTATTACATAGAGATGCTTGTACTAGTGGGAAATTATGCAGACCACCTAAAGTCAAAAGTTATTCCCATGGTCTACCACTCACACCTCTCATCATCTTTCCTTTCATTTTTCTCCCCACACATTATTCTCATCACCACTCAAACCCTCTCTATCCTTTCTCTCCCTCTCAATCTCGAAATTCATCTAAGAAATATCAATTTTCCAGCCAAGAACAAGCTCTCATACTCAAATCTTCATCCCTATTGAAGCATTCATAAAGGTATGTTGTTAAAAGTTCCAAATTCATACATGAAACAAATTAAATCCACCAAAATATCTAAAACTCATTTTATGCATAAACCTGATTTTTCTAAAGATCGCATCAATAAAGTAAGAATTTCTGGAAATATTCAGAAAATAACTTATTTTTATTGAATTACTATAATTATTGCACTAAAATAAGGCAATAATTCACATAAAATACTTTTTGCAGTCAATAAATTCTGGGAATATTTTGGAACAACCCATATATTGAGTAAAGTGGATTTATAAAGTTTCATGCATTTATATTACTGTTTGATGCTTATTTTGTATTTTTTTTTCGTTGTAGATAAATAAATTGCAAAATATAGTTATGTATGTTAAAAACTAGATTTTAAATTTTTCGCACCTTATTAACATATTAGGGACTCCATGACCAAATTTACAGATTTTTGTAAGAATGTTTGCTTATTTTTCCAGATTTAATGTTTATTTAATGGTTTAAATTGATAATAAATAGCTACACATGTCCAAAAATTATAAAACCTTATCACCATATCATATATAACATGTTAATCATCAATAAAAAGTCTAATGAATTTCTCTTAGTATTTTCCTATTATTTATGATTTTATTGATTAGTTAATAATGAAAAACATAAGAAATACTTCCCTTATTCCAAAATATCCAACATATTTACAGTAGGCTCAATATAATGTTAGAAAACAATGTTTAATTTTCCAGAATTTTTAGGGATCATTTATTATTTTTCCCGAATTTTGTTGTTGTTTAATCATTAAAATACTAAATAAATACTAAAGCAGTTAAGAAAAATATGAAAATTTGACAGTAATTACTATTTTATGAAATAATTATTTTCTGATTATTTCAGAATGTTTCATTACTGTTTAGTATTTAAAACCATTTTCCTAAATATCTAAGCATGTAAAAAAGCATTTTAATGATTATTTCATATAAATAATTGTTTATAATATATAAAATCTGTAAATACTTATAATTTGACTAGTTATTATTTTAATAAGAAATTATTAAAATATTTCCTAAACTGAAAATATAAATAAATTAAGCAAAGTAATTAATTCAATTTAAAATTCATTTAACATATAAATACATTAATATTCAAAACAAAATTTAGATAATTGTTAATTCATCTAATATAATAATATGTGTCTAATTATTTTTATTAATACTATATTCCCATTTATCGATTCCTAAACCAAAACTATTAATTATAATAGGTTCCACGTCGTTTTGACCCGAGCCGTCTATCGTACAACACGCGTATTCCGTTTGGACTAAAGTGAGTAATCTACCCTATATTTTATAATTTTAAATACTTTTGGGGTGTATCATGTGGTTTTAATATGTTTCAACTTCATTTTATTATTTTTTCACCATTGAGACATTGTTGGGACATTTATATGTGAATCATTATTTGTATAATTATTGTTTGGTTACGCTACATGTACTTGTAGTGCATTACCATTTTTAGTCTAATCTCCATGACTATGCCCGTATTCTTGAGGTACGTTATGGACAATAATAGCGCTATTGGGTTGACCACCCCGCCTTGGGACGCTAAGGTGATTGATTGCACGTGGTTGAGTGTGTATGATGATTAGATGCTCCATCCTATATATATACTTATATGTATATATAGGGTGAGGACTTATTGTTGTTGTTATCATTTGTTAATCAATTTTTGATTTATAAATTGTTATCTCAATAACACTTGTTTGCCAACTTCAAAAGAAAACAAATTTCAAATTATTCAAACTCACAATTTTCTTTAATAAAACTAGATTACTCACCAACTCTCGTAGTTGACCTGTTTTTACCCATGATGCAGATTTGAAGAATGAAGTTGATGAAAAGTAGGGTGTACCTTAGAAACCCACAATACTATTTAAATTTGATGTAATAAATGTTGTTGTATTTGGATTTGTATTTGTATGTTGTGGATTTTGTTTGCATACTTAGTACTTAATTGAATCTAATCATATTATGACATAGTTGTCATGAGACTTTGAACAATATATCACGCCTTGATCGATTCCGCCAAGGATCGGGGTGTGACACTGTAAGTGGTTATAGTGATGCTAGCTTCCAAACCGACAGAGACGACTCCTGTTCGCAGTCAGGATTCGTGTTCTTACTGAATGGTGGGGTAGTAACTTGGAAGAGTACCAAGCAAGAAACAGTAGCTGGTTCGACAACGGAGGCTGAGTATATTGCAGTTAATGAAGCTGCAAAGGAAGCCATGTGGATGAAGAAGTTCATCAGGGATCTCGGTGTTGTTCCTAGCATTGATGGCCCGGTTGAGATCTTCTGTGACAATGAGGGTGTAGTCGCCTTGGCGAAAGAACCCAGAGCTCACAAGCGCACAAGGCATATACACCGGAAGTAGCATTATATCCGGAGGCTCGTTGAAGAAGGAGACATCACGATTAGTAGAGTTACATCAGAAGATAATCTTGCTGATCCATTCACTAAACCATTATCTCAGGCCAAGCATGATTCTCATACTAGGTCGATGGGCATCAGATTTGCAAATGAGTTGGTTTGAGTGTATTTAATTTAGTTTGATTTGTGTTGGAAACTTAAGCAATGTAAAACTCTATTTGTTTTGAAGATTATTATGTGGAGAACTTAATATATGCATGAAGGCAGTCTTTTCATTAGTTTATCATTGTGTTCCAATTTTGCATGTTTTGTTGACTTCATGAATAATTATTTTATTATTCAAAACGTCCATAGTCGGTCATACTTTTGGGAGTAAGTATTGATTCAAGGCTGACGTGAGGAATTAGTAAATTGTCCATAGAGATGGACATAGCATAGAGATGCGCTAATTCTCATGTGTACTTAATAGGGATTAAGTATTGGAGTAACCTGTACTTAGAGATTACTTCATGGAATATGTCACGAGTAATTCTAAGATGGTAATATCTTATATTCTTTAAGCGGAGATGCATTAATTCTTAGTCCTGCAGTCTGTTATGTCTTGGTTTTCTCCAACGTTGTCCGTAACTGGCAGCCATACAGGGAATATCCAGATATGACATGATGAGTGGGTGAGATCCGTGTAGTCAAAGTTTATTTGTTACTTCTGCCCTAACAGGAGAAGCGATATCCGTGGGCCCCTCGATGATTTGGTGTTGACAACAAATGTACGACCGTACTCAAACTGAATTGATATAGAATCAATAAGTGCAGTTTGTTGTGGTCATCACAAATCTCTATCGGGAAACAAAATCTTGAATGTTTGAGACTGACAGAATTCCATGTCAGACGTTCATATGGATATCTTGTAGAACAAAGGAATATTTGATCACTTGCCTAAGGGCTGTTTCATTAGATGAAAACGGCATTTGTCTAGGATGACATACACCTTACTAGGTTAAGGAATATTAGACCATACAGTTTTTATAACAAGTGCAAGTGGGAGACTGTTGGTTATATGCCCATCGTTATAACAAGTTGGTAATTTTATTATAAATAGTAGGGTCCTTTTGGGTTACACGCAAGAGACGATTTAGCCAAAAGAGATCGAAAATAAACTTGAGGGGTTAAGTTTATTAATATACCAAAGTAAAGGTATATTAATTAGAAACTTAATGGTTAAGTTTATTAATATACCAAAGTAAAGGTATATTAATTAGAAACTTAATAAGGATAAAGGACTAAAGTGAAATTATCCATAAGGGAGGAGGAGCACTATAAATACAACCCTAGATCTGAGTTGTAGTGCCTGCCAAAACCCTAATTTTCGTCACTCTCCTCCCACCCCTCGGTATACGGCCGATTTCTTTCAAAACCCTAAGTATTACGTGCTATAACTTCAAGCAAAGGTATATACTACATCAACGAGTGTTGGATCGTTGTCTTGGGTGCGATTACATTAGAGGAGTTCTACTTTGGGCTCTCGTCATCCTAGCAAAATCAGATCTGAGATTTAAAAGGTATGTCTTGAACCCTCTTGATTTTACAGTTACAAAAGTGTGCATGATTCTGTGATCCTGGTTGAATACGATTTTGATTTCTGTTTCCGCTGCGTTTGTTTTATGTTATCGTATTCCAACACGTTTGGGCTAGGAGTTTTGGCTACAAAAGGAATAAAAGTGGGCTAAATATTGGTCAAACCCGAGTTTGACCTATCATTGACCAAGGGGGCAGGCATGGGGACAAGGAGAATATGTTCTAGACAATAAAACATGGGCTGGATGAGATTTCATACGGCCCATGTGGGAATTAACACTAGCCCTACAGGGGCTGCGGAAAATGCCATTGAGGGCAATTTTATCATTTCGTCTTTGTATATATTATCTTATGTTTTGGGACAGTTCATTTGTGGGGACTCAAGCCAAAAATCGACGATAGCAGGGATAAGCCTTGGAGCATCATTTTCACATCCTTGAAGATTTAATCAAGTTCATACTTGATTACCATGATTGGTATCATTATCCATTGTTCTTGCTTAATTATGTGTAGCTAAACTTATATATGGTTAGTGTTGGGTGAATCCTTTGAACGATTATCTAGTATTGAATGATTCTTTGAATCTTTGTTGAATTCATTGTTGAAACTTTGTTTTAATGATTGTATTGTTGAATGCTTTTATTTCATGAGTTTAAATTTTGGATGATTATAATTATTTACTTTCTGGATTGCGTAATCGATCATAAAAACAAACTAGTAACAAGTGATTTTTATGGATGTTTATTATTTCATTTTAAAATCATGGAGTTTCAACCTTTAGGGTAGAAGTTAAATTTATTTAAACCAAATGCTTATTTGATTTATTACTTTGATTAAGAACGATGTCATAGAGCTTTCTTGGCATCCATACAAACTAAGAAGAATCGAGATAACTCTAGTTTTAGAGTTGTTATAGCTATTTTGATTTGAGTAAAGATACTGCACCTTGAACCATAACGATAAACTAGACAATTGATTCAAGAGATGAAACCCAATGCTAACTCATTTTCTCCCAATTTGTTAAATTACCATTTTCATAAATAACGACTACTTTACTATTTCTCTCTTTTTAGTCTTTATAGTCTTCATAAATTACCATTGAAACCCCCATTATTTACTTTATGTCGTTTTAGAAATTACATTTTATGATTGGATTGCATAGAATTGTGAATTGAACCAGTTCCCGTGGATTCAATACATTTGCCACTATACACGGTTATTATGCAAGTAAAAAGGGGTTATTAACTTGGTGGTCTCGACACCCATCAACCAACTTTTTGGAATGGGACATTCAATATCAATTTATGTCACAAGGAAAGTATTTTTCCGACAATAAAATACATTTCGGACAGGAATTACGGATTGAAATTTCTAACTAAAATCTTATATAGAAAAGGCACTATTTTGAAATTTCAAGAACAAGTATGGAATTTCAAGAAAATATTTTATTTTTTTACTAAAGTCTAACAAAAATTTATAGAAAAATAACAAATAAGAAGTATGTATATGATATAAATGCTTAAAATCACACCGTTAATTGAAAAAGGTTGATACTAGACAGTTCAAAATAGATAGAAATAGTTTTCTAGAAAACAAATTGTGCAAATGAGAAAAAATACTTATTATATATTTTGTATTAGTTTGTAATTGCCTATTTAGGATAAAGTGGTCATGTTTTCATAACATGGAACACATATGGTTACTTTTGTTAAACACCTAAGTTATAATGATTAATTTGATCATTATAATATTGATGCTAAAAAAATAAAAAGAGTTGTGGAAAAGCAAAGAACTCCTAAAAATAACAAAAAGAATACATTGGTTTTTCTATATGGAGTTTCTTGGATGTAGTTATTGTCCTCCAACACTCCACATTTGCTATCGCCATTCTTGCCTGATCGTCATTGATGGCTTGAAGTTTAGTCTTAAATAATGATTCTTGCATTCTCCGTAGTCATATACCCCTCTCTTTTGCATTTTATCCCCTCTTTTGTCACTCTCAATCTCCATATGTCTATGCACTTTGGTTCTTGAAAGTTAAAACGTCGTTGGTGTTGTCTCTTCTTAATCATATGCAAGTAAATTGAAATCTTATAAAGTAGATAAAGATTTTCCATAACATAGTCCATATATTATATAGGTAATGAATTTTTTATTTCTTAAGTGAAAATCAAGATACCTGTTTGGTCCTTTTATTTTATGATATGTCATTTATTTTACTTTTATGATATCATATTCGTAACATGTGTTAGAAGAACTTAGGATAACTTACATTTGATTGGTAATTTATCTAATTTTCTGCACATAACGCTTAATTTGTGTATGTTGTTGCTTTCATTGAGTTGGTTGAATTTGGTTTATCTGTGAAGTCCCTGTTTTTATGACAAATTAGATATTTTTAGAAAATCAAATTTAATAATAAAACATCATTTTATTTAAAACTTTTAAATCATAAACATTACTCAATTCATCAAAACATATAACTTCAGAATAACTCAAACATTCAACGGAAGTCAAAAGCTAAAATAATGTCAACTCAAACATAAACCCAAAGAGAAGCTGCGTCAGTGTGTACTCGTCCCGCCTTGCCTGAAACTGCCAGTGCATACCCGATGTACCTGAAATTGTGGTTTTAAAGAGAAAAGGTAAGGACACAACCTAGTGAATTCTGACACATACACAACATATCAATCATACATGTTCTGCTCCTATTAGAAAGAATACAACACAACATCGCAGTAAATAATAGTTTACTCCCCCTATACTATAACACATGTTTCGTAAATAAGAACGTCGAGTTTAGCCTTATAATTCTTGGAAATTATGTTATTCTTGTTTCGAACTACTAAAAATACACAGAACAAAGCCTTGAATCAAAACGGAGCAAAAACGCATAAAACGGCAGAAATCGGTCACATTGCGACGTGACAGGGAGGTGGTTGCGACGCGACGGACAGACAAAATTCATGGCTCGAGGTAATGGGCCGTTTTTCAGATATAAATAGATACGCGATGACGTCAGGGATTACGTACATGATCGAGACATGACGGGCCATTCTTCACTCTATGCATCGAGAGATAGTGTTTCTGAAAGGTTCTTACGTGAATGATCGTTATTAAGGCGGGTATTGAAGAGTTATACGATTAATAAAGCATAGTTATGGCATCCGAGGGTAAGTTTCACACCCTTAACGTATATACGATCATATACTGTCATACCTAGGGGTTATTAATGTCGAAATATATAACCACCTCTGATAATCCCTAGCCCTGTATTGGTAAACATAGTGATTATAGACTAAACTATATGAAGGGTAGGTTCACTAGCCATTGTTGGTATGACTTATAGCAAAGCTAAGCTCAAGCTATGCGATACGTAGCTCAGTTAGTAAGGATAGTATGGTAGTATGACATACATTGTCGTTATTGTGCTAAAACTTAATAGGTTATATTAATTAAACAACAATCGGAACTTTGGAGCAAACCATATAGCTTTATAGGAATATCAAAGGAATACACTTTTAACGTGAGTTTCATTACTCTATACGGGACACTATGTGTTATGGTGGTATATTCGTGGAACCTTTGTTCCCGCCAGAGGAAATGAGAGAAACTATCCAAAAGTAATTTACGTGTGATGACTATATGTTTATGTTTTAACATTTTATGTATAAAGATAATAAGTTTCTCAGAAGGAAGAAAGAAACACATGACTGAGGTTTCCGCGAGGGGAACCAAAGTAAAGTATTATTTGGAATATGCTTACATGATATGTGGTTGATTATGTAGAGATTCTGCACTCACTAAGCTTTATGCTTACCCATTGAATATTAACCATTTTCATTAGACCCTTCGGGGTAAACAAGGGAAAGAATTCGGCTTGATTGCAGATGACGTTCACATTTCCAATAGAGTATTTATGTTCTTCTGAAATAATGATTTGTAATGAAACAAAAATTTCTGCTTTTAAAATTGTATATTTGGTTTATTATGAAATGAAATAAAGGATTTTTGCATAATAAAAAATTTTGAGGGATTTAGACATGCATTCATGTATGTTTAAACTCAAATCGACGCTTGAAAATATATATTTTAAAAAGTTTTGAAAGAACACATATTTTGAAAGGATTTGAAAGAACAACAATTGGACAAATACATTTTTAAAAGATAAAGATTTTTAACTTTAGAAAAAAGTTTAAAGAAAAATGGAATACGAATCGTGCAGTCATTCGGGATTCAACGATTAGTGAGCCAAAAGTTCGTTGTTTGATTCTATGATATGTATATTGAATATTATACATGTTATAAGTACTTAATAGGAGGAATTGTCTATTATATGCGGTAGAATCAGAATGTGCCTTATATGTATGATTAGTTAAAAACCAATATTGATCACTTAAAAACATATGTGCCTTAGTTATGCATAGCTAGAATCACATGGATTTAGAATAGTTGATTGGGCCTTATTCCATGTTAGTGTTTGATTGTTGTTTTAGGGTAGAACCAATTATTCGAAAGGCTATTTGTTTCAGTATTATACATAAATAAACAGGTTTGACGTATTTGGTCGTCATTAATGATTAACGGAATCATTACATGACATGATAAAAAGTATGTAATACTAATAGAAAATTTCTTTAAGCAACTTTGTGTCAAATCCAAAAATAGATAGTATATGTGCGGACGGTAGTATGGGCTCGTACTACCGAAATCATAGGATTGTTATCTATGTTTGGAAGATCACAATGAAACTTAAAGAACTAGTGAGTGAGACAAGAGTATGGTAAACATTTAAGTCTAGTAGTATTATCCTATTCGAAAAAAGATGGTGCAGTGCAAGAGCTTTTTTTGGGAATGTTTGCCCAAATAAAAGTCGAACTGTTAGAAACCCTAGGGGAAATGATCGCGACGTCAAGGCAAGACATTATGGGGAGGGCACAACCTAAAGATTGTAGTTATCGAGACTTTTTGGTGTGCCAACCACCACAGTTTGAACCTAAAGATTGTAGTTATCGAGACTTTTCAGTGTGCCAACCACCATAGTTTGAAGAACAGAGGGATCCAATCATCGGCAGTCGTTGGATAACAGAGGTCGAAGGTGCTTTTCGTACCGGTTCATGTCCCAACAAACAGCTCAAAAGTAATATTATCTTCGAACCTCCTGCATGGTCCTGTAAAGGATTGGTGGGAATTGGAAGTACAGACCCGTTGATTATTGAGGAATTGAGGGGAACTACGGGGAACAATGCTGCCCCTACGGTGACCACGCAAAAACAACCCCGTGAGGGGTATTCTCATTGTGCGATGAAATCTCTCCAACGACTATATAGCTGTTAAGTTTAAAATAAAAATTAAATCTATTATTCACCTATGAATGTATACATACACCACAAACACGTATCTTTTACTACACTTTCAAATACTATCAAACACAAATGGATCCTGTCCAAATTCTTTTATTTGATTCGTCTTCGTCGTCGACGTGAGACAAGGATTACTTGATGGAATCGACATTGCAAGTCGTTGCACTAGTCCAATAAAATCTCAATATAATAGCCGACAATGCACACAGTTCCCATAATGAACGGAGGTTCAAAAGAGGAGATGCAGAGATCCTGAAGCTACACACGATCTCCTTGTACGCGACTATTTTGCAAAACATGTGTTATAAACGGCGGTCCAGTTTCGACGAAGGTTCCGAATGAGCAAGCAACTTTTCTAGCGTATATTTCATGACTAGATGAAAGCAACCTATTTTTTCCAATTAAAATAGGATGCAAGGGGTAAAAAGGGTTTTCGCCGGAATAAAAATGTGTCGCTGCAATCCGTTAAATTGTAACCAGCATCGCATATGACTTATGGGATAAGTACTTCAAAATGTCGGAATGGATCATTAGGGAAAGCGTTTACAAGTTTGCTAGTGCTATCATCCAACTTTACATAAAACAATATTTTCAGAAACCAACGTTTAATGACATTCAAACATTCTATGCTACACATGAAAGAAAACATGGTTTTTCCAAAATGCTTAGAAGCATTCACTGTATACATTGGGAGCGGGCTATTTGTCCTAAGACATGGCATGGCCAATTACACGAAGCAATCCTCGACACCCTTCTGTAATGCTTAAGGCAGTGATGTCCCAAGATTAATCGCTTTGGCATGCATTTTTTTGTGTTGCAGGTGCAAACAATTACCTTAACGTTATGGATCAGTTGCGTATATTTAGTGTCATTTAGAGAGGTATTACCCCTTTGTGTCCATTTCATGTTAACGAAGTGCAATACAAACACGAGTATTATCTAGGTGATGGAATATATCGTGATTATTCGGTGTTTGGCAAGTCATTTACATGCCCGATGGATCCAATGCAACAAATGTTCAATGTTGCACAAGAAGCGGCTATGAAGGATGTGGAATGAGCGTTTTGTGTTCTTAGGCAACGCTTTCACAAAATCAAATACTTTGCACGTGCTTTGGATTCGAAGAGAATAAGAGACATGTATGCATGCATCATATTACGTAATATGATATTGGAGGACGAAGAAAAAGGGATATTTACATATGATCAGAACGAAATTGTACCATCGTGCGAGCCAGTACCAATTGCTTCGCCAGAATATCTAGCAAATAGAAAGGAACTGCAAAGCAAATAAACGCATAACAACCTTCGTGCAGATTTGGTCGCACATATCAATAGGGATAGAGTATATCCGAGACATGTGTGCGACAATGAGGAAGAAGCATGAGAGTGATGCTACTGGTTTTTTATTATTATGTAATTATTATTTTATTTTGACTAAGTTAATGTTATTTTAAAAATATTATGTTTGAATTTATCTATTTTAATATAATATTTTATATTGAAATTATTTTGTTTATTTTATTTTAAAATTAGTTCTTAATTTTAAAATTGAGGAGAAGTGAGAGGTAGTGATGAGTGAATATTTCTAGGAGTGAGGGAGTGATCCAATGCTGATGTGGCAGGGAAAAAGTGAGGAATAGCGAGAGCCCACACCCGTTTGCCTAAATGGTGATTCATTATTGAAGACAATAATCCTATTTGGCATTCTAAATGGTGTTTGAATTGGTTTTTTTATCTTGAACCTTGGCTTTAACTCCATTGGCTTTTGTCTTTCTTCAAATAATTATTCAAATTCCCTTTCCATATATCAAACTTGTAATCTAATTATCTTTCTTTCACCTTGACCAAACTTGCAATCATTACTTTCACTGTCCTATTAGAAACTCTTTTCTTGAAAAAACAATTCAGGTAAATCAATATTTTTTGGGGTATTATGAGTATTTAGTACCATCTTATCATACCAAATAAAAACTCTTTATTTTGACAAATTGCAGCCAGAAAATAAAGTTCTCTCTTTTTCTCCTACTTGTTGGAATTGGAATTGCATGAATGACAGATCTTCAGCTCAATTTTCTTGGAACTGTTCTCACAATTCTAGTTATCATGCCTACGGGTGTTGGTCAAATTGTATCCTCCCATATTCTCATTTATTTAATTTCTTTTTTATAAATATCAAAATAAACTCAAAGTAATTCTCAACAAAATACTAAAATTTCAGCTGACAAACACAATTCAGAAGAGGCTAAATATGTCATCAACTCAACTCCTATATCAATCAGCCCCATTTCAAGCATCCATTCTCTTTCTCACAGGCCCATTAATGGTAGATCATAGGGGTGGAATTGGTACGGTACCGGACTTTTTTCTTCTATACCGTGTACCGTACCAATTGTAATTGGCACAAAAAATTAATTACCAGTACCGTACCAAATATATACTTGGTACCAACTTATTTGGCTACCAACAAGTTTGGTTGGTACATATTGGTATTGGTATATACCAAAAACTTTTCTTTTAGTATTGGTTTCCCTAACTTATCATTGCTTACGTGCTAGTCGTTTGTGTCATTAGTTTGATTTTAATATCTAGTGTTGTTTGAAAAAAGAATTAGTATTAAGAGTTATTTTAATAATTCATTTTCGAGTGTGACTTGTTAGTTATTACTCCTATTTAAAACATAAAAATACAAGAATTGAAATTGATATATATATATATATATATATATATATATATATATATATATATATATATATATATATATATATATATATATATATATATATATATATATATATATATATATATATATATATATATATATATATATATATATATATATATATATATATATATATATATGAATTTGTTGGTACGGTACAACCGTGGTATTCAAAATTTTGTACCGTTACCGTACCAAGATTGCTTAATTGGTATGGTACTACCAACCAAACATATTGGCTACCAAACATGTTGGCTACCAACGTTATTGGTACGGTTGGTAACATGTTGGTTGGTTCTCCATGGTACATTTTTGCCAGCCCTAGTAGATCAACACCTAACCAAGCAAAATGTTTTTGCTTTCAAATATTCGCCTCTTGTTTTGGTACTAATTCCAACATTACCCTTCTCTGTTTTACTTTAAATTGAGGTTTTCATATTATTATACTTTTTTTACAATAATGTTGCAGGGGTTCATAATACTTTCATGTGCGATTGCGGTTTCTGTGAATTTTAGTACATTTTTGGTGATTGAAAAAACATCACCAGTTACATATCAAGTACTTCGGCATTTAAAGACATGCCTTGTTCTTGAATTTGGGTATACATTGCTACATGATCCTTTCACAGAAAGAAACATCATCGAAATCCTTGTTGCCACCCTATTTTTTTTGTAGAAGACCAAAGGGACATTTCATTTCTAAAGGTCAGATTAAATTAAAACTCCCAAATACACTAATAGAAATCTTGTTAAATTAAAACTCCAGAATGTCTACACACATAGAAATACCCATTGACCCATGTCTGTAAAAACATTGTGGAATTTTATCGAACATCTGGGGTTCATGGAATTGGAGAGACGAGAACATGATTATATGCATAGGGGAATACATACAGATGTACACATAGATGCACCAAAACAGGTCTATATAAACATTGAACCGTTTTCTCTAATTAGAATTTAGAATCGATGATAAATCTAGGAAAACTGATGATGAAGTCTAAGCTAGTACCTCATTACTATGTTAGAGAATCTGATATCGAAGCCTTCCAAAGAGAACTATGGAGTAATCACTGAATTCTAGCAGCTTCAGGTTCAATGCAAAGAGAGAGAGAGGATACAGAGGATCAATGACGAAGTACGCTCCTTGTTGGCCTTCGTTCATTGACAGAAAGGGGGAGTTTACTTGAGTCTGATGCGCAGCCAACCTTTATAATTTGCGATATTTACCAAGTTGTCCCTTCATTAAAAAAAAAAAAGCATAGGTTTATTAACCGATTATCGACGGAATGAAATTTTTTTGATTTCCGTTGGTTAACTGTCAGTATGTTGTAACAGATTACCGTCACTAAAATCATATTATTTATGTCTTCTTGGTCCGTCATAAATCCGTCGGTATTTCATCCCAGGTTCCTACTGATTTCTTCTGCTAAAATTCTTTCGATAATACTTTCTTTTCTAGTAGTGTTAAATAACATATAAAACATTGTATATTAACTATTAACAGAGAAAATATAGTATATATTAATATGTTAAATAAGGAATAATGAATAGGCTAAAAGAAAAAAGAAAAAAAAAAAAGATGAAAAGAAAGTATATCTTGTTTGTATTTGGGATTAGATGCCATTTTCCATTACCCACGCCAACACTTTAGTTCCATTTTTCATTACACACGCCAACAAATTAATTTCATTGTGGGTTGTTATTGAGTCTCTCTTCGTTCCACCATCTCATAGACTCCATCAGTTTGTCTCTTTCCTCCATTTTTAATCCACTCTTCCTCTCTCTTCTCAACAGTGAAAATGGCCGAAGCTTTTGTCACTATTGCAACCGAGGGGATACTGAAAAAGGTGTTGTCTATTGCTGCCGGAGAACTTGCCATTGCCTGGGGTTACCAAGAAAAGCTAACCAGCCTTCACAGAACTTTGGGCCTGATTCGTGCCAAGTTGCGCGATGCAGAGAAACAAAAGGGAACAGATGCTGTGATGGTGTGGCTTAAGAAGCTAAAAGATGTAGTGGGTGAAGCTGATGATGTGTTGGACGAGGTTCATTACGAAATGCTGAGGCATGAAATAAAGAAACGAGATCGGATAGCAAGAAAGGTAGCATGCCTTCCAAGCCTGAAAAAGCTTTTATTTCGCTGGGAAATGAGTCATAGAATCCAAAACGTCAATGAAAGGTTACTTATTAAGATCAATACAGAAGCAAACCTCTTAGGGCTGCAAAATGAACACCCTGCAGGTCCAGTTGTAGAACGTCTCTATTGGAGGGAGACCGTTCCAAATCCAGAAGAATTTAAAATTGTTGGGCGGGATGATGATAAACTACACATCATTGAACTTTTAACCCAAACAAGAAAAGAAGAAAAACTTACAATTGTTCCCATTGTAGGAATGGGCGGGACTGGGAAGACTACTTTCGCTAAGTTGGTCTACAATGATGAAAAAATAGACCAACATTTTAGTGTTAAAGCATGGCTGTGTGTGTTGGTTAAGGTTGACATCAACACACTTCTCCCAAACATCTATGAATCTTTTACCAAAACGAAGCCAACCTCATATTTTAGGGTCAACTTAATTAAGAGTCTTGAAGAGGAGTTGGCATCAAAAAGATATTTGCTTGTCTTGGATGATGTTTGGGATGAAGAGGGGCCATCACTACTAGAAAATAGGGGTATTAGCAACAAAAATTTAGCGACGGGAAAAATCCGTTGCAAAAAGCGACGGTTTACCGACGGACTTCCAACATATCGGGAAAACCTAACTTACAAGATTTTAGCAACATTTTGCTACGGTTTAGCAACAGAATACTGTCCGTTAGAAATCCGTTACCATATTACCGACCGTTTACTAACGGAATTCAACAAATTTAGATTTCGTCGGTAATCCATTGGTGAAAATGTTATCTATTTTGAAAAATCATAATTTTACCAACGGTCCGTCGGTAACCCGTTACAAAATTACCGACAGTTTACCCACGACATTCAACAAATTCATAATCCGTCGTTACTTTGTTGGTGATGTTCCGTTGGAAATTCGTTACTATATTACCGACGGTTTACCAACATGATTCAACAAATTTGAAATCACAAATTATGAAAATTGAAGCAAGTCACGATAAAATGTGATAAGTCTATCGGCTTCTTTTTTTTATAAAAAAAAAGAACAAAATTTAAGATGATTTAAGATGATTTAAATTTATTTAATTAAACTTAGTTAATTTAAACATCCAATTTTAATTGTGCCAAATACTAAAATTTAAAACACATAATGAAATACAAGAAATTTACGTTAAACTTATTAACCCGGTTCCGTAATATCAATGGGCCGAAGTAATATCAATGGAACGAAACTTATTAACCCGGTTCCTTAATATCAATCCAAGGGCCAAGAGTGAAGAGAGCACCAGAGTACGCAACAAGCCATCACCACCGGCGTCGCTCCACCAGCAGTACAAAACCTCCTCTCACCGGTCCACCGGCGTCGCTCCATCCCCTCCCGTTGACGCTCTTCCTCACATCTTCATTACACGCACAGACCTCGCCTCCCTTTCCTCTGTTCAGTACCTGCATCGAGCACCACCACCATATTTACCTCGCCTTTCGTAATCGATTGGCCTTCCTTCCTGGTGCTGGTACCGCATCAACGACCACCACTTTCTCCCTCACTCACTTCAGTACCATGATCCAAAGTACGAAGCCCTAAATTTCCTAATTGAAGCTTTGATTAGGTAATCACTTCTGCTACTCGTTATTATCTGAGCTTATTTTGATGTTTCCAATCGACAAAGACCGACAATTGAAACCTAAATTCATATATGATTTTCTGCTACTCGTTATTATCTAAGCTTGTAGTAACTCCTGGTCTGGTGCGATTTTACGGTTTTGGACTAAATTGAATTTGAATTTGGCTGTAGCCAATAATACTCTTACTTGGTAGCCAATAACACATCAGAGTTCATACTCAATACTTAAGTTCAGTTTGAATTTGATGTGGAAATTATATGAATTTGCATTTGTTGTAGTGTTTGGATGAAGTGCAATCTTACATACTTGTTGAAACTTGAAAGATCATGTGAACATGACTCATCTGATCTTGTAGCTCTCGAGCCACTTCATTTGGTTAGCTCCTTCTTTTTCTTGTTATTTTTGTATGTACGAAGTCATTTATGACACATGTACATAGAAAGCTAATAAGTTTATACTATGTAAGGGAATAAAGTATGCTCTTTTGACCCTAATGTCAAAGTAATTCTACATTCTAATAGTATTCACAAAGATATAGCTTATTTGTCTTGACAAGAGTAAATTACAACTCGTCTCCATGGTATGTCAAAAGTTATTGCTAGACTCTAGATGTTTCATTTGTTGCACATGTGCTCCTTTTGAAGTTTATTATGTTGCAACTTGCAAGATTTGTCTCTGGACCGTTTAACTTAATGCAACCATTATGTCTTCTGTTAAATGACTATTTTGCCCTCATCCCCTTCATTTCTTTCATCCTCTTCCTCTTCTTCAATGCAAAGTCTATAAATATTATAATCTCCTTCATTTTAAAACCTGTTAAGAACATATTGTAACAATAAATGGAACCAATAAGAACATCAAGATGAAGGAGATCATGAATATTTATAGAGTTTTCATTGAAGAATGATAAAGAGGATAAAAGAGATAGAAGAAATGAAGGAGATGAGGGCAAAATAGTCATTTAGCATAGACTTAACGGCTGCGCCAATAAGTTAAACAGTCCAGGGAGTTCAAGACTTGGTTAAGATTATGATGCCATTATGGTTATTGTTTGCATATTGTATATCTAGTTAGACTTAAGCTGTCCACAAAAATTAGTTAACATGGTCAATCAACTACAAATGAGCATTCATTTTGACTTTTGTACCCCTGGTTTTCTTCTTTCCTATTGTCAAGAAGGTTATGCTTCAGTACTACATTGAGTGACAGTGTGTGTTGAAGTGTACCTGTCAAATTCTCATGCTATCCTGTAAGTTCACAATGCCCTTTTTCCTTCTTGTTTTGCTCTTCACTTTCATTTGGCTCAAATAAATGCTAATCATTATATAATGAACTTATATACACTATATTTAATCATGCTTTTGGTTTAGTGTATGCTGAAGATGGCTCAAAAGCATATCAAAGTTTTAAAGAGGTGATGACAAGCCTCATTTCTGGAGGACTAGAAAGAAAATTATTATCTGTTATCGAGACTCTATTGTCGGCCACTTATCCTGAAACCATGGTAAGCTCATCGCCATTATGAACCCTAAAAAAGGTCAAGTCTTTATGAATACATAAATAAAGTCAAGTCTTTGACTTTTTTGCAGGATGTTGATGTATATTCATTGTGGGCCGAAGAGATGCTTGTAGAAGACATTTTGGTTTTAGATATTCTTTTTCTTGCTTATTATGAATCTTTTTGTACGTGTGATGGCAAGCAATGGAAGAATTTGGGTTTGCTTTATCAGGTATATAAAATCTTTTTACTTTATGATACCCTTTTTCTTGTTTGGTTAGTAACTCAAGAATTTAATGCAGAGGATGATATCTGGGACATGTAATTTTGGGAAACTGGCCATTTCAAATGAAGCTGTACAATCTATATATCATGCATTCATGCTAAAGTACAGCTGTTACTTATTCTTATAGAAACCCTTTACTTGGAAAATGTTCTCCAAATGATCCCTGATGAGACACCTTTCAGGGAGGGCAATATTTCTTTTACTGTGAGTGATATTCAAGAAGTGGATGCGATTATTTCCACCTTTGATGCATTTGAGACGAAAGAATCAGGGCCATTGATTTTAACATGGGCAGTGTTTCTTTGTCTCATTTCATCTCTTCCAGACAAACAGGAAAATAATGTGCTTATGGTACGCTACCTATATATTCCAAGTATTCTCTCATATATATTATTAGTATAATATCATGTTAAATCTATCAATTTGTTTTTCTTTTATGTTATAGGAAATTGATCATGTGGGTTATGTTCAGCAAGCCTTTGGAGCTGCATCTTTAACTTATTTTGATGAAATTCTTCACAGTAATCTCTTGAAGGATTCAGAGGTAAGACATTCTTTATTATTATTATTATTATTATTTAAAATTTCTTTTGTTGTTTTAGTAATTAACATAGGGCCCAATTGCTGGCTCTCGTAGTGTATTGAGGACTTTTGTCTCTGCATTCATAGCATCTTATGAGATTAGTCTACTACAGGTAACTGGTTTCATATGCATTTCTTTTGGTTAATTAACAAAGACTTTGTTTTTTTGCTTATTCAATATTCATTTATGGTGACAATTTTGTTGTAGTTAGAGGACATTAATCTCAAGTTGATATTGAATGTTCTTGGAGAAATCTATCGGGGAGAGGTTTGGCTTTTTACATATTTATTCTTTATGAGGGCAAACGTTAGTAAAGCCCCTATATTTTGGACTATTTGCGGAAAATCCATTATAAAAAGAAAGTTTTCCAGCAAAAAGCCATTTAAGATTTGTAAGTTTTCCACAAAAGCCATTTCATAATTTTAAACTTTTATTAACCACTCAACATTAATGATAGAAAAGCCCGTAAAATGGTAAAAAAATATAAGGGCTTTTCCTTAGTATAAATTAGTTAAAAAAGTCACAGCTCTTATGAAAAATCTACAATCCTAAAATGGTTTTGATGAGAAACTCTTTTTCATATTGGCATTTTCACAAAATAGTAAAAAGTACTATGGCTTTCTTAACATATACCCTTTTGTGATATTTTTCTAATTGAAGTTTATTTGAATTCTTTGACCGAAAATGGTACATGAATATTTGAATTTTCATGGATGGTCCAGTTCGGTGTCTTCTTTATAATTTAGAAGGTGAATTCCCCTTCAGAACATTGGAGCTTATTTACTTATTATCAGCTCTTTCTGAAGGATCTTGGCCTGCAGAATGTGTGTGAGTATACCAACTTCTTTGTTTATATTTATTCAAAGTTTGACAATTTACATTTACATGTTATGTTATGTCTTTTTTAACCTGTGTACAGGTATATGTTTCTTGATAAATCTGTTGGATTGTCTACTATGGTTGACCTAAGAGTCAACCTTGAAATTGACAACAATTCAAGAATTGTGGAGACACATTTGCCACTGTCTGTTCCTGTCTGTTCCTGGTCTTGAAGGTCTCCAGATACCTAGGAATACACGAGGTCATGTTTTAAAATCGGTTATTCGTACAATTGTAAGTTCTCTATGGTTGATTTAAGAGTACATTACATTTATTGTCATTGAGGATAGTTGATTTCAACAATTTTGGTCCCGATAAGTTTCTTTTGCAGTTTTGGTTCTTATTTGAGGTTATTGTAACGTTTTTAGTCTATGTTCCAAGTAAAACGAATACTTTTGGTCCTTGAGTATACTTGATTTTTGCAAATTTGGTCCCAAAAATATAATCATATTAGTTGGACCAAAAATCTCAAATAAGGACAAAAATTGGAAGAGAAAACATTTTAGGTCCAAATTTGCACAAACTGGCTATACTCGGGGACTAATAAAGTAATAATATAACTTAATCACAATATTATTAACTTTTTAAGCACTTACCATAAATGTGTTACCTTTTAATAGAAGTGTTTGTCTAATTTAGCTTGTTGTTGTGTACCAAGGGTAAAATGGTCCTTTTGCAGAGGTAAAATTGAGTAGATTATAAGAAGGGCATTTATGTCTTTTCTACTCGGCCTTTATATGATTTTCTTTGTTTCTTGAATTTTAAGCAGGCACAAATAGAAGAATCAAGTGAAAGACTCAATAGAAGTTGATGAGCCAGAAGTTACAAAGTAGACCTGGCAAACGTGTCGTGTCGTGTCGATTTCGTGTCGTGTCAAAACATTAAACGGGTTGAAAGTGCTCGACCCTAACCCAACCCGTTTAATAATCGTGTCGTGTCGTGTCAACCCGTTTATTTTCGTGTCGAGTTTCGGGTTTGGGGTTTAGACCTTGTAAATATATCATGTTACTTTTCGAGTTGAAACACTAAGTATGTTGAAAGAATAGGAGTTTGAGGCAAAAAGGAAAACATGAAAAACTAGTAGTAGAAGCATTCACACTAAGTTTATAGAGCAACGTTAAAAGATTAGAAGTCGGGGAGATGAATGACGAGGTTGCGAGGAGAGAAAGGCTGAATGAAACTGTGGAGTATGAGTGAGAAAGTAGAAAAGTGAAAATGAATTCATGACCTAGGTGGCTAAACGACTTCCACATTATAAAACACGTTAATCAGAAGTTTTTCTTTTAAATATGGTATTGGTTTTTGACATATCCAATTTACATAAGAATTAGAAAAACTTGAATATAAATAAACGGGTCATTTTCGAGTCATTTTCGAGTTGAAAGTTTCAACCCTGACATTACTCGTTTAATTATCGTGCCGTGTCGTGTCAACCCGTTTAATTAAACGGGTTGAAATCTCTTACCCAAACCCGTTTATTTCGTGTCGAGTTCGTGTCGGGTTGTCGTGTCGTGTCAGGTTTTGCCACCTCTAGTACAAAAAAACTTATGTCCCGTGTGTTATTTTATTTTAACCATTATTCAGGAAAATACTAATGAAATTTTTTATAATTCTATAGAGGTGGGAGACCCTTTGACTGTTGAAGAGCAAGAATAAAAAGAGAAACTACTGGAAGAAGTATGTCTTGCTTTTTATTTTTCCAATGTTCTTTATCAGGGTTATTATTATTATATTTTTTCTCAAGGATTTTCGACTTGGAGTACAAGAGACTTCAACTCTTTTATTAGGGCTTGTGAGAAGTATGGTCGGATTGATGTGGGTAGTATTGCTTCTGAAAGGGAAGGGAAATCAAAATACTAGATATCAATTCTCATTTTCTAAAACCATTTATGTTAGATGTTTTAACTCATGTGGTTTATTGGATGATATAGACATTGTTAAATATAGTTAAGTTGAGTTTTTATGTATTGTTTCCTGATTCAGTTGTATTTGGAAAAGAATCGGAATCGGAATTGGACCTATAGTGACGAAAAGTGACCACCAATAATTTGGTCAGTAAATCATTTAGTGACTACTCTTTCTACTAATAGTGACCACTTCATTTTCGTCTCAAATTTAGAATTTTCGTGTAGTGAGTCCGTTGGTAATCCGTTACAGATATAATCCATCGGTAATTCGTTACTAGTATTACTATTGTTTTGGCCGTCGGTAATCCGTTACAGATATGATCCGTCGGTAATTCGTTACTAATATTACTATTGTTTCGGCCGTCGGTAATCCGTTACTAATATTATTCGTCGGTATTCCGTTGCTAATTACCGATGGCAAAATCCGTCACTAAATTTTGTCTTATCCGTTGGAAATTTTGTTGCTAAAAATCAGCGACGTAAAACCAATCAGCGACAAAATAGCGACGGTTTGTGCCGTCGTTAATGCCCTATTCTGTAGTAGTGCATATTGGGAAGATTTTAGGAGATGCATGCTACATGTAAACTCAAAAAATGGAAGTGGCATTCTTGTCACTACCCGGAAACAAGACATCGGAACTACTGTTATGAAGACGGATTCATGTCATTTAAAATATCTCTCTGATGATCATTGTTGGGACATCTTTAGAGAAAGAGCGTTTATGGCTGGAAAATCACCAGCACCAGAATTGGAGGAGATAGGCCGTGAGATTGTGAAAAAGTGTGGTGGTTTACCATTGCTATTACATGTAATAGGTGGCATGTTGGCAAATTACAATGACAAAGAGAAGTGGTCGTACATTAAAAATAGCAAGGTGTGGGATCTAGAAGAAGAAAGCGAAAGAGTTCAAAAGACTTTGGAACTGAGCTTTGATAATCTCCCCAATTCTATCGCCAAACAATGCTTTGCATATTCTTCCATCTTTGAGAAAGATACGGTCATGAAAAGAGAAGAACTGATCCGACTGTGGATGGCGTTACGGTTGGTTCAAGCGCATGAGGCTAGAAACAAGGAGATGGAGGATGTGGGAAATGATATTTTTCAAATTTTGGTTAGCAATTCCTTGTTCCAAGATACTGAAAGGGACGAGTATGATCACATCACTCATTGTAGTATGCATGATCTCATTGTAGTATGCATTGTAGTATGCATGATCTCATTGTAGTATGCATGATCTAGTTCATGATCTTTCGTTATCACTTTCGAAACATGAAAGCTTATGTACGAGGGTTACGACGAATGATGATATTGCTCGTATCCCTCAGGTTAAACATCTCTCTTTGTACCAAGAACACAACCAGTACAATGAATTCAAAGCCAAATTTTCTATGCTCACTAAAAGGGATATGCTGGTTAGAACATTGCATACATTGTTTTTCCAAGGTGAAGTTGAGAAGAATGTTTCATTTCAACAATTCAAGTGCATGCGAATCCTAAAACTCAGGGGATGTACAATAGAGAAGATCGACGATTCAACTGGAAGTTTGGTGCATCTTAGGTATCTTGATTTGTCATATACCAAAATAGTTGTTCTTCCAGAGTCTATCGGTAAATTATACCACTTGCAAACTCTGAAGTTGCATGAATGCAATCTCAAGAAGTTTCCAAAATCTATGAGAAATTTGATAAGCCTGCGATATTGCAAGTCTGAGGTAAGCATTCTCGCCAATATTGTGGGACAATTGACTTCTCTTAGAGCATTAAAACGTTTTTCCTTCTGTGTGCTTAGAAAGAGGGGCATGGAATTGAAGAGCTAAGCCGTCTAAAACACCTTGGTGGAAAGCTCTGTATTAACAATCTAGAACATGTTAGGAGCAAAGAGGATGCTGTCAAGGCAGATTTATGTGGAAAGAAGAATTTATACGAGATTGAATTTTATTGGAGTGAGGACAATGAAGGTGAGAACAGAAACGACAAGGATGTATTGGAAGGCTTGCAGCCCCTGCAGATTTGAAAACCTTGATCATTTCCGACTATTCTGGTGACAATTATCCGGAATGGGTAATAAAGATGGCAATTAATATTGATGGGAAAGGGGCACCCCTTGAGAAGCTCGTGTCAATCAGATTATTTAGATGTAGAACCTGCCTCTCTCTTCCGACGCTTGAGAACCTACCACATCTTCGGGATCTTAAGTTGAATGAAATGGACAACTTGACATTCTTAAGGAGTTCCTTAGGTGAAGGCGATGATGTTACTGGATCAACAAAGCCTTTGTCTCCATCATTGAGATCGCTCAAACTATTTGGTATGAAAAGACTGGAAAAATGGATAGATGGAGCATCCAACAGCTCAAAAATGATATTGCTTGTCCTCGAGAATTTGTACATTGAAGAATGCCCAAAGATTATTGTCTTAGATGAATGCCATCCCCATCCTCTTGTTTCCTTGACTATACAGAGGTGCACAGGCCTGGTGTCCATTAAGAGCATACAAGGCCTCACATCTCTCAAATCTTTAGTAATCCGCGATTGTCCCAGTCTTTTAGGAATAACCAATTTGCCCAACTAGTGTCATTCTTTGAAGACTTTGGAAACTACCGACTACAACAAGCTGACTTCCTTGCCTCATGAACTATTTGACTGTTTTCCCTTCTTAAATGAGTTGAAACTTGGTCCATTCTCGAAGGAGCTCGATTCCTTCCCGAGTCTCCAAGGCAACGAGAAGTTAAGGTACCACCTTCACTTTTTGCAGTTGTATGGTTGGGATCACTGGGAGTCGATACCAGAAGAAATACAATACCTCACTTCGCTCACTCAATTGTACATAGATGGATTCGGAATACAAGAACTGCCTATGTGGTTAACCAACATGTCATCAGTCCAACATTTAGATTTCTTTGATTGCAAGAGGCTAAATGAAGAAACGGTTAGACGGGGAGCGCCACGGGAAGCAACTGTTTACATCAATAGGAGAGAAATATGATGGTACGTATCACTCATTCCTCCTCTTGCTCAATAATAAACTCTCTTCTCACTTTCTCCTCTCGTGTGATCTAATTGTGCCGTGACATTTGTATTGTTCAATTATAAGACAACTACAACAGATATGTAAAAGTCCAAACATTCTAGAAATTTGATATTTACACTTTATATTAAATATTGCAATACTCTTCTCTCACTTTATCACTTAAAGCTACCAAATTTCACAATTCATCATTGGATTAATTCATTGCATGATGGCTCTCGTTCATTGTAACTGATGTCTACTATATAACTAATTTGCTGAATTGAAATATAAGAAATCAAAATCCCTATGAATCTCAAAATTCTACATCCTTCTATGTTGATCTGCATAAACCATGACTACGAAGTTCCATAGGATTATATACTTAGCAATAATGTCAATATTTTTAATTTCAATGATGTTTAATGTCGTCTAAACACAAATACCAGTCAAGATGTATTATTTTAATGGATTAAGAATTTATTGGATGGTACTGGAGTTTGCACTCCTAGGGAATTGATAATTTGCACTCCTAGGGAATTGATCTGTTGGGATTGAGTCGTTTATCGTCTCAATAATTTATAATTTAATAAGATAGATTCGTTTGACTTGATTTTCGATTGATGAACAAGAAAAATAGAAAAAGGATCAACTTTCTTTTCGATTTAACAATAAAATAGATAGGTAATATTGCTACTGATTGACAAATTTGTATTATTTTAGCATCATTAGTGATGAAAATTCAAAATTTTTAAATAAATTATAGAAAACAAAACAAGTGACTTACTAAATATGAAAACAATAAATGTTGACCAAGATCAGCATGTAGTGTTCAACCTATTTCAAAAGAAAAGACTTACAAATTAACCACACAAAGGTAAAAGAAAACCACACATGTACATCTCTAGTTAGACCCTTTAACTTTCAAATCCTCAACTTTATACCAATTAATTTCAACAAATGTATTGTTTATTTTCAGGGTGAAGTGTTAATTAACAAGCAATTCAAATTAGCAAAAACCGGTTGGTAGTTTTTCTGCACAGCTGGCCTCGTTTGTTTTAGGTGGTAATTCTATTAACCATACTTCATTTTCTTGTAAGACGGATATATAGTTTCAACATACAAGAAGAAAGAATAAGTTTTAGATATAATCACACACAGTGACACTCTCTTTTCACATATTATAATGAGATAATGGAAACTTTACCTGATCATAAACTTCAACAGTTTTGTCTCTGTCCCCCACCCTTCTAACAGGTAAAAGGTTATTCATGTTGCGGATTGTTGGAAGAGCCAATTTATCTAAGAACATAAAAGATCAACGTAATTAATACATGTTTGTGTGTATATTTATCCCCTGTCCCCTTAAGCGTTCTGCTAGTCATAGTAAAACTCACATGTATTCACTCCACCATAAAACTTATCACCAATATATGACTTTTTGTTGGTCAATTGTCATGTACAAAAACCAAGAACTTTGCAACACTGATTCAATAAACTAACATTGTTAGACTAAACAAAAAATTGTCAGAACATAAAAAACAATAGTAGTAAATTTCAATCTGAATTTGATTATAAACTAAGAGCATAAGCCAGAATATCTTGCATTTGGAAACATAATCATATTTTTATACTTTTTATCAATTATTTTTAATTGCCAATTAACATTTTATACCATATTTAAACATTATAAAAAATATCTTGCATTTGGAAACATAATCATATCTTATAGTTGTTATTACCACATCCTGTCTCAGCCAATCTTGGCTAGCTCTTGCCATACAATTATAACAATACTATAACAAAATCAATGAGTGCCTAAATAAAATGTACTCATTATGCAACCAATTTAGTAAACTATACCATGAATTGGTATCGATATGAAAAATTGGCTACATAGATATGTAAAAAAGTCCAGGTTTGTCGCATACATTAGAAAAAAATATGTAAGTTCATTACAAAAATAAGTGTTTTACCATCATATTAAGACCATTAAGAAAAAAAAAATCATCCCAAATAGGCATGAACGAAAAGCCATATGCTAGCAACATTTTGGTTTTGATTTAATTTTTAAAACTGCAGACTGAAAGTTAAAGTTACCTTTATCTTTGCTAACAGAATATTGATCTGATATGCCTGGTCGATATGGCCAGGTTTACCAAAGGCGACACATAAGGCAACATGGTTAAAAAAAAATAGAAATTAGCATCAGTATCTTTTATTTTTGATTGCAATGCTTGTTTTATTAAGTAAAGATATTTTCCTTTTTTAGAGTTGGTTTAGGGTTTCTTGTAGCAGAATACTTTAAATACGTTGCTCCAGAGTTTTATGGGGTATTGAGAATTAATATCAGTCATTGACTTCTTTGGAGATTACCTGTTCTCGAACACAGGCATTTTTTGGCTCTAACCCTAAGGTCTGATTTCCAGGCTTATCATTTGGTATCAGAGCCGTCGGTTCTGCGTGATGGGGACGAGACCCAGCAATACGGATCGGATCGGCAACCTTGAGGCCGATATGGTCAGAATTCGGGAGGAGATGGAAGCAAACCGTATTGACTCGGCGATGCAGTTCCAGGAAATTATAAAGGCAATCAGCGATCTAAAGGACACTGGCGCAGGGAAAAAGAAAAAGAAGGAGCCCAAGAAAGAATCCTCGTCTGAAGAGGATGATGAAGAGTCAGAGGGATCGATAAAATACGGCTCGGAAAAATATAATAAAGATCCCTTGCGGGAAGGACCCAAACTGAAGATGCCAACTTTCAATGGAGAAGATGCATATGGGTGGATTTACCGGGTTGAACGATACTTCGAGATCCAAAGGGTCAGGGAAAAAGACCGGTTGCGGGCCGTCGCTATTTGCATGGAAGGAACAGCATTATCGTGGTACCGTTGGAGCGAGGCTAGGAACCCGTTTCGTTCGTGGGAAGGGTTCAAACGAAAGATGTTAGATCGTTTTCAAGCGTCACAGGCAGGAAGTGTTTATGAACAGTTCCTCAATATTCAGCAAGAAGGAACCGTTCGCGAGTATGTGGATAAATTTGAAAGCTTGGCAGGCCAACTTCTTGACCTACCAGAACAGATTTTGGAGAGCACTTTCACCAAAGGGTTGAAACCGGACCTCCGCTCGGCAATAAGGGTGATGGAACCTGAAACCCTAGCACGAGCAATGAGAATGGCGATAAGGATGGATGAAAACAAAAGTACGGGCGGCACTAGAGCAGGTGGCGGATCATACACTCCTAGGAATGGGAGCGGGATTTTCGCCAAACCAGGTTACACATCCACTATACCAGCAACCCCGAACACAAGCGACAAGAAACCTAATTTTGGCGGAACAGGAGGTCAGTTTAAGCGATTAACTGAGGCAGAGTTTGCTGAAAAGAGAGCCAAGGGTATTTGTTTCCGTTGTGATGGAAAGTTCGGCCCGGGACACCGATGTCCTAGTAAGACTTTGCAGGTTTTAATAGTTGACGAAGAGGGGGAGGGGGAAGAGGATACTGAGCATGCTCACCTAGACGCGGTGGAGGTGTCTTTGAATTCGGTTAGCGGGTTTACACCGCCACACACCATGAAGGTCAAGGGTGAGATCGGGGGCACAAAAGTTCTAGTCCTAATCGACAGCGGAGCGTCACATAATTTTGTATCGACACAAGTGGTAACACAGTTGGGGTTAACAGTGGCCCACACGGGATCAGTTGGTGTGCGTTTGGGCAATGGGATGTTGGAGCAAAGTGCGGGTACCTGTAAGGGGATTGTGTTGACACTACCAGAACTTCAAGTGGTGGATGATTTCTACCCACTCCAGTTGGGAGGCTCCGATATTATTCTTGGCATAAAATGGTTGCGCACATTAGGAGACATGACAGTAAATTGGCGTGACCTACGCATGGTTTTCTGGGAAGGAGATCGACAGGTTACCATCACCGGCGACCCGAGCCTCTCCAAAACTTTGGTATCCTGTAAGTCCCTGTTCCGAATGCTTAGATATGAAGATAATAGTTTTTTGGTGCATTTAGATGCAGCCACGACGGAGACTGTCACCTCAACACCACCGGTAATCATGGATGAGTTTCAGACCGTGATCAACGAGCACCAGGACGTGTTTGAAATGCCACTCGGTCTTCCCCCATCTCGCAGCCATGAGCATGCCATCACCCTACATGAGGGTACACCACCTATCAGCGTCAGACCATACCGATACCCTTTTACGCAAAAAAACGAAATTGAAAAATTGGTTGGGGAAATGTTACAAGCCGGTGTCATCCAACCTAGCACTAGCCCGTTTTCGAGCCCGGTGTTATTGGTCAAGAAGAAGGACGGAAGTTGGCGATTTTGTGTGGACTATCGAGCATTAAACAAGGCAACGATCTTGGATAAATTTCCAATACCGGTCATAGACGAGCTGCTGGATGAGCTTCACGGGGCTACGATATTTTCAAAATTGGATCTAAAGTCGGGGTACCACCAGATTCGAATGAAACTGGACGATGTCCCAAAAACTGCTTTTCGCACGCACGAGGGGCACTACGAGTTTTTGGTAATGCCGTTTGGGTTGACCAACGCGCCAGCCACGTTCCAATCATTAATGAATAAAGTATTTCAGCCCCTGTTGAGGCGTTTCGTGCTCGTGTTCTTCGACGATATACTAGTTTATAGCAAAACAACCACAGATCATCTAGCGCATTTGGCGACAGTTTTTAAGGTATTACGCGACAATAAACTTTATGCTAACCAGAAGAAATGTGTTATTGCTCAAAAACAGGTGGAGTATCTGGGTCATATAATTTCAAGGGAGGGTGTGTCAGCTGATCCGGCCAAAGTCAGCGCCATGGTGGAGTGGCCGGTTCCCAGAACCTTGCGAGAACTTCGGGGGTTCTTAGGGTTGACCGGGTACTACCGTAAATTCGTCAAAGATTACGGAAAGATCGCGATCCCTTTAACCGAGCAATTGAAAAAAGATAGTTTTAAATGGTCCGACGAGGCGACTAAGGCATTCCGACAGTTACAAACGGCAATGACCCAGGTACCGGTATTGGCGCTACCTAATTTTTCCAAAGAATTTGTAATTGAAACCGACGCGTCAGGATACGGTGTGGGCGCAGTTTTAATGCAAGAGGGTCGACCAATAGCTTTCTACAGTCACGTACTTGGACTCCGAGCTCGACTAAAATCAGTTTACGAACGTGAACTCATGGCGATAGTTTTAGCAGTTCAGAAATGGCAACCTTATCTTTTGGGTCGCAAATTTTTAATCCGTACCGATCAGAGAAGTCTAAAGTACCTCCTTGAGCAGCGCACAGTCTCGGAGGACCATCAAAAATGGTTGTCAAAACTGCTCGGGTATACTTTCGACATTGTCTACAGACCAGGAAAAGAGAACAAGGCAGCAGATGCGCTTTCCCGAGTAAAACCAGAAGTTCAACTCCAAGAATTGACGACAACCAGTAGGATCGATTGGGAAGATCTTTGGAAGGATTTGGAGTCGGCCGTTGAAATCGCTAGCCTGAAACAAAAACTGATTCGTGGGGAAATGGTACCTAATGGGTATGCTTTGGAGGCAGGTAGGGTAGTATACCACGGTCGTTTGGTGTTAAACCGGGATTCCTGTTGGATTCCAAGGTTATTCCGTGAGTTCCATGACGGTGTCATAGGAGGGCATTCGGGGGTCCAGAAGACGTATCAGCGGATGTTTCGTGAGGTTTTTTGGGCCGGAATGAAAGGTGATATTGCAAAGATGGTAGCAGAATGTGACGTTTGTCAACGTCAAAAATATTCCACCTTAGCACCAAGCGGGTTGCTGCAACCCCTTGAACTGCCCAACCAAGTTTGGTCCGAAATTACTATGGATTTCATTGACGGGCTGCCTAAATCTGAAGGGTACACGGTTATTTTTGTGATCGTAGATAGGTTAAGTAAATACGCCCATTTTGTGCCTTTGAAACACCCGTATACGGCTGTTTCGGTGGCGGGGGCTTTCATTCGTGAGGTGGTACGGTTGCACGGGATGCCGGAGTCGATTGTTTCCGACCGCGACAAAGTTTTCTTGAGCCAATTCTGGCGGGAGCTATTTCGTTTACATGGGACCACACTAAAACACAGCACCGCTTACCATCCTCAAACAGATGGACAAACGGAGGTGGTTAACCGCTGTGTCGAGACGTACCTTCGTTGTTTCGTGAATGACACGCCCAAACGGTGGAGCAGGTGGTTGGCATGGGCCGAATACCGGTACAACACTTCGTTTCACACATCCACAAAAACTACCCCTTTCAAGTTCCTTTATGGAAGGGACCCCCCACATTTGTTACACTACGGTCAAGCAAAAACAGTGGTAGGATCGGTTGATCAATACCTTGAAGAACGGGATAGAGTGCTACAGGAGCTGAAGGGTTATTTATTTCGAGCACAACAATTGATGAAAGCTCAATCCGATTTACACCGTCGTGAGGTTGCATTTGACGTGGGTGATAGGGTGTATTTGAAGCTCAAACCTTATCGCCAACAATCGGTGGCAAGAAGGAGAAATAAGAAACTTGCCCCACGTTATTTTGGTCCCTTCGAAATACTGGCAAGAATTGGTAAAGTGGCATATAAGTTGAGGTTACCAGACACAGCTCGCATACATGATGTTTTTCATGTATCTCAGTTGCGTAAAGCAATTGGCAATCGGGTAGCAGCTCCTCAGTTGCCGGCGACATTAACAGAAGAACTGGAAGTTGTGTTGAAACCAGGTCAGCTAGAGGGCGTTCGTAATGGTACTGGGGGACCGGAAGTGTTAATTCGCTGGCTAGACCTACCAGAATATGAGGCTACATGGGAACCGTTTGAAGTTATCAATCGACAATTTCCTGATTTTCACCTTGAGGACAAGGTGCAAGTTTGGCGGGGGAGTAATGATATGCCTGGTCGATATGGCCAGGTTTACCAAAGGCGACACATAAGGCAACATGGTTAAAAAAAAATAGAAATTAGCATCAGTATCTTTTATTTTTGATTGCAATGCTTGTTTTATTAAGTAAAGATATTTTCCTTTTTTAGAGTTGGTTTAGGGTTTCTTGTAGCAGAATACTTTAAATACGTTGCTCCAGAGTTTTATGGGGTATTGAGAATTAATATCAGTCATTGACTTCTTTGGAGATTACCTGTTCTCGAACACAGGCATTTTTTGGCTCTAACCCTAAGGTCTGATTTCCAGGCTTATCATGATCATGTCAAAGTCATTAAGAGGGTTATCTTCTCCTGGTCAATGAGTTTTCTTCCCGAAAGACTGCTCACCCACCTGTTCTTAACATCTGCAATTAACCAATTTTCATGTATCTAACAAGCCACAAGAACATGTCAGGTGCATTTACAAGAACCTATCAATCAAAAAAGAGAACAACATAGCAAAACATGCTAGACACGGCTTCATATGTATCAACAAACCCAAAACATTTCTGGAGTATCCTCTTACTAGTGTGAACATGGTAAATGTCAAATTACTAAATTAACCAGGTCGTGTGATATTCAAAATGTTGGGATTTTGCAACAGCCAAAGGGCCTAAAAAATGAAACATGGATGCAACAGTAAAAGTACAAATTTGGTCACTATGAGTCCTAATCAAACCCTTAGCTCAACAAATATAAAATCGAACATAATCATATGGAAAATACCAATTAGGGCTTCATAGTATAATGAAATCACACAAGACAAATGTATATTATGTAAGAAGGAAATCCCATCAAGCATATTCCAAAAAATTACATCATTCGACTCTGACATACCCTCACTCTAAATCGCTAAATAAATCAGTCATAACATCCGAATGTGAAGTAAATTTGGGAGCAAGGATAGCACTAACGCATTTTTTTCGATGCTCAGATGGCGTTATCTGACTTGATGTCGATGTGATTTCAATACCCGTTCTTTTAGAGGCCGCTCTCATTCGCGAGTCTGCTTCAATAAATCAAAACAAAATTCCGAACGAAGTTTGAGAACTCGAGAAATGGACTGCCGGAGGTGAATGAAGCACCGCTGGGGAAAGGAAGCAACGCCGGTGGAACTCGCCAAAAACACCAGAGAGATAGAGCTCAGAAGGGCAAGTGGAAATGGGAATCAGTTTAATTTTCGAAATTAACCCACGTATTTTATGTGATTTGTAGGAATATTAATGCGGAACGAAAAATGTGAATACAAAGAAATCAAATGTGATTAAATTATTTTATTCATTTTTTTAAAAAGTAAGTAAATTTTTTATTTATACTTATATTTTAAGGACTTTATGGCATTCATTATTTTGTAAAATACTTTTAGATAAAAATGATTATTTTTAACTCCTTGCATAAAATGTTAAACAAAATGTCATATGTTGTATGTAATTTTATTTAATATTTAATCTTTTTGTATTTTTATAAACTAACATTTTTGTTTATTTATCAATCTTATTTTAAGTTATTTTTCTATTCATGTATAATAAATAGTATGTTTAGTTACTCATTACATTTATTTCAAACCTACCAAACATGACAATGTAGAAATGATTCATTCAATTATTTTGTGTTGTTTATTGGATTACCTCGTTCATTTTATTTTATCATACCAAAAAGGCTCAAATTCTTAGGTTTATTTACAAAAACAAATGTAATTTGATTCCAATAAAATACCGCGATAAAAGGATTTAGAAAATCTTCACATGCGACAAGTGTTAAGTGACGATTTGACAAAATGCGGAATAAGAACGACACCAATCAAGAATCTAATGAGCCGAATGATTGTATTCAACATTGGGGTTTTACAATGTGTGTTATACTATGTGTTTGATTCTCTCTCTATAATGTGATTAAACTCTCTCTAGAATCATTAACTACAAATAATGAATAAAACATTATTTATAGTCTAATAAACTAATGAGCACAATGCACAAGCCCACAAATATAAGCGGGCCTTCCTAATGCCACAATGTCATAAATATATAGAATTTTGCACCCAACAATCTCCCTTTCAAAGATCGGAATGGATGACGTGGCATAGAAAGCGAATCAATCACGCATAAATAATCTTCGGCAATCTTCTCGAATGACCAAATATCTAACAATCTCCCCATTTTTATGATCAACGAGATCATAAAACGTCAAATGGTCACGAGAACGCGCTTGATCCGCAAAAATTAATTCAAAACTCCCTCTCGAAAAATACTTCGGATTTGTTTTAAAATTTTGGGTTTAAATTTGACATGGGTCGGATGGATTTTGGGTTTGAATTTGCTTAATTATTGGGTCCAATTGGTTTGAGTTTGGGCTAAAAGGATTGAGGTTTGACTTTTGGGCTGAAAGATCCGTATGGGGTTTTGGGCTGTGGGTTACGACTTGGGTTGTGTTAGGGTTATTTTTATCACTCGTGTTTTCTTTTTGACAATTGAGTCAAACTAGTATCCTTTCGTGCTCCGCACGAGTCCGGTGAGGAACTAAAAAAGAGCAAACACATGACCAGCAGATAAGCAACAACCGGTTAAGTATACTGTCAAGGTTTTGAAAAGTCTGAAGATTTCTTCCATTTATTCACGTCTGTTAGAAATAGCATTGTACTTTAAAAAAATTCTATTCAGGACATAATAGTTTTAAAATTTACCAATATTTTAAACTGAATTTGCTTGGTATGTTAATGACATTATTCTAGTTTTATAGTGTAATACTCAATAGGAAAAAAATGAAATATGATAGGCTAAACCAACGAAGTACCAAACCATGGCTGATTGCGAAATCAGTAGAATTAGTAGTCTATTTCTTGAGAAATGGCAGCACCAAGGTTCTAGGAGTAAGAAAGTAGCTCATGCAGAAAATGAAACGTAAAATAACTCCTGCCACGGCCAACAAAACAAAAATGAAAGTACATTGGTATGTGCTAAAATAGAATATGAAAGTAGGATGCTATATTTGACAAAGAATGAAAATATGATGCTATAAAGCACACTGTATTCAAACCTATTTTTTGCTTTGTAAGTCTGTAACTGACCATGACCATGTGTTGTAAGGACTTTGGCTATGCTTACTTGACTTCATTTGATCTCAACCTGTAACAACTACAAAAATACATATCATCAGAATGTAATGTTTAAATTAAAAGGCTTAACAAATAATATTACTAAAGCTTGAGCACAAACTAAATTTATTCCAAACTGGAGCTAATCTTAAGACCTGAAGTTTACCTCTGCTATTCACACATGCTTCCAACCGCCTAATTGCAGCTAATCTTTGAATACAATTTTAGCCAATGAGTACTCACAAAAAAACCTTATACAATTATCAACATTAAATTATTCATATGTGTAAACATATTAGATTCACTAAGTCCCTGATTAATGAATTTTTTTTACAACTATAAATAAAATTAAGCATAATAAAAGTTCGTTAAACAAAAAAGGATTATAATAAAAACAATGTTTCCAGTTGTATTTGGAAAGTCAAATCGTAGCATTTTTAAGGTCGTAATACTATTTTAAAATATTGTTGCTACTTAAGCATACTAAAGGGAGTTTATACCATATTTGACAGCCTACATTGCTTTGGGATGCTGCTGCAATTTGGCTCACCCCCTGTTTAGAATCCTTCATTCCATGATGTCATTTATTAGCACCTATGTAGAATATCCTTTATTACAAAAGTAAGCTTATAATAACAACAACCTAATCGTCTAGCAATTGCCTCAATAATAGCCTCACAGTTTGATGTACCTAAATAAATTTCATGGGACACATATCCTACTCCGTTAGCAACTTGAACGAAACAATCTATCAAAAAGACAAAAGGTACATGGAATTAATGCAATAATGAATGAATTTGGAAAAAAATATCTAAAGCCACCTTAATTGACGCCTATTGAGAGCATGAACATCAAGTTTATAATTACGTTTTGGAATTAGTGGTGATCCATCTGATGGACGTCGACATGCTTTTATTCAGAGAATAAATGTTAGTATAGGAAGAATAAATAATCTATAAATTAATGATAAGTTCTTTATAAGATATAACTTGAAATTAGTACATGATTCTTTCTATTCCAACAAAGTGCACCAATTGGCCCCGCAAAATGGCATCAGCAGATAACATAAAGAATATTTATATAAATTTGATTTATGCAGCACTTGAAACTAAATGTTGATAATGAAATAAAATTTAACTTTGTTACTTCTTTTTCACTTACATTTCTTTTAAGCTGATTTGTACTTCCCTCCGCCATTCCAATTTCTACAAAAGAATCAATGTGCATCTGAAATAATGTAAAAAAAATTTATTTAATTTTTAATCAATGTTATAAAAGTGAAAAACTAAAAACGGAAGTGTCTTAAAACAGACATGTGGCTGCATTTCCATTTTTCCTCCAACAGTCACAGGTCCAACATCTACAGACTACATGTATTATGGTATAATTACTTACAAAGATTGATATCTCTATGGTGAGCATTCAGCATTGTGTGTGAAATCCTCCTGAAACCAACAAAAATTTAATCTTTAAACTGGTAAGGTGTAAACCGAGCTTGCAAAGTTAAAGAAAGGGCTTACAGCTTACTTGAACATTTGTTTCAAGTTGCCTTTGGAGGTTGTGAACAAAACACATTATGACGATTGGAACTTCAGGGGCATAATGTCTCAGTTCTAGAATCCACAATAACATGAAGTTGCAAAACGAAGAAAATGATGGTGCCCATAAGAAAAATTAGCCAAAGAGTCCATGTATTCATTGAATTTACCTTCCTTCCCGTTCAAATCCACCTCTTGTACATTTGGTATCTGATAAACCTCAAACACCTTACCTGCGCTTCAGCAAAGGTTCCTTTCGCGGCAATTCCTTCAGCCGTGTCCCCAACGGACTTCCCTTCTCATGGGCAAATCGTAGAAACGGGATAACGTCAAAACCCTAATGTCATCCACATAGAAAGCAAGTTCCACTGCTATAAATTGGTAGATTCTTTAAAGTACAATATCTATATATATATATATATATATATATATATATATATATATATATATATATATATATATATATATATATATATATATATATATATATATATATATATATATATATATATATATATATATATATAACTTATTCAGACTCTATCTTTTTTTTAATTAAAAAGAAAAAAATTGAAAGTAGAATGATGTAACAGAAAGAAATGAAAGTAGGATGCTATAATACATAAAAAAAAATGAAAGTACCTTGCATCTGGTGGTATTGAAAAATCTTCGGTTCCTTGAAAAAAGAACAATATGAGGTAAGAGAGGAACAACATTTTTTGCACTTGGATCTTCAATAACGACTTCAGGAGAAAATTGTTGAAGGGATTCAAGTTCATCACCCTCCATTATACTATCAGAAAATTTCAAAATTTTGTAACAAGAAAAGACAGAAACATCTACAAACATGAGATTTATAGATAAATAAACTATTTAATACCTTAGAAAGATAGAGCGATAGAGGCCACGGCGATCAAAATCGCCAACTAAGTTGGTCAAGTTGTACCTGTCAAATGCATAATAAGAAATCATAATTACACAAATTGAAGCGTCTTTTATAAATTGTGGGATTAATGGAGGTCTTTATAATTTATTTTCAATATTACCATCAGAATACATTATCTTTTCCTGTATATATCCGGTGAATAATCAGTTATGAGTAACATTTACATACCACAGGTGATGAGATTGTAAACCGCATGATTGGGGAATAAAAGTCATAATTTGATCCAGGTGTAATTTGAGAAACTGATTCTGGAAGAGGTAGAAAATGTGGGCAAAACTCTATAAGATAAACCGCATCCTGTTGGACAAAAGGGCAAAAAGATCTCAAATTTTTATAACCAGTAACTAAAAACAACCATACATGAAAGATAAATTCTCATAACATCCATAAAACCTTGTTTCTTGGTAAAGGTAATGCAACTGAACAAAGTTTGAATCTTTCACCCTCTTTAACAATAACCACCAAATGTAAGTCACAAAAGTCAACATCTTGAATGACCAAGTCATTGTCATCAACAAACACATTCTGTAAACAAAAAAAATGTAAAAGAAATTTTTTTTCATCAAGTAAAAAAAAGGAGTTCTTAAAAGAAACTCTAACCTCCCATTTTCTTCGACTAGAAGAGTGAAGATGACTACGAAGGAGATAATGGTAATTTACCGACTGCCCATTTTTGTCAGCATTTGTAAAGAGATATAAATAGCCTTGATGATGTTCTGTAATGCAATGTGCACAACCCTCACATTCCCACACAAGTGTTAAACCAAAGAGAGGATCTTCTGCATTAATCAGAAAAACCTAAAAAATTGAAGTTTGAATGATTCTTGAAAGACAAATAAATGAAATACAACAATTAAAACATGTAAAGAGTGTAATAAACTAATAATACCTTTGAATATGCGGTTGAAAAAACATTTACAGACATAATTAAAATGAGATCATTTCCATATTAATTAAACTAAATTCCAGAAATAGTCCCTGAGAGAAATCCTATTCCTACCAGATCCTTACGAACAGTAGAAGCACGAGGAGCTTCTCTCACGTATTCTTCCATGGCTTGTAGAAATGAAGATGGGGGCTACAATATAAATAAACAAAAAATGAATTGGACAGGGTTAAAAATGACAAAGAAAAAAAAACTTGAATTGAATGCAAGAAATAGCAATGTACTTCCACACATTTGCGTAATATAGCATCCTACTTTGATTTCTTTTCATTAAAACATCGTACTTTCACTATTTTTCTTAATAAATATTGCAATTCAGAAAATTTACCCAATTATAGCATTTTACTTCCAATTTATTTCTTATTCTGGCAGCAATAATTGGTTTGTGTTTAGACGACTTCGCAATAATTGGGTATATATATTTTTCAAACTACAATGTTGTAATAGGAAGAGATGTGAGTAGGATGATATAATAAAGAAATCAATGAAAGTATGTTGCTATTTGTTACATATAAACAAAAAATCTTTGTAACCAGACAACCATACCTGCTAAATCTTAATGAATCTTTCCCCGCGTCCAACATCAAGATTTTTACATATTTCATAAAACTCGAACAATCTTTCAGCCTGAAAAAATTTCCGATGACATAATATTATAATCTATCTACCATTTCGTACAAAGTTCAAAAGGTGTAAATAAATTTTCCAACAACATTATTACCTGTTGTCCGACTCTTCTATATATATCAAGAGTCTTAAGAGCATCATGTCGTTGCATCTCAAAGAACTGTTTAATAATAAAGTTTAAATTATTAGAATTTTTTCATGAATTTTGAATCTAAATAAGCTAAGATTTTAGTTTACCTTATCTACCAAATTAACTGAACCGTCATTAATTGCATTGTAGATTTTGATGGTTTTAGTGGCAACCTGAAGAAGTAATAATATATATAGGTTTTTTTGACTTAATGGACTTAATGGAGACATGACTTAATCTGATAAGTTTATCTATGGGTATTTGTTTTTGACTTAATAAAGAGAATCAAAAAACTTAGGCTTTGTCCATTAAGTCTTAACTTTTTGACAATTTTGCACTCGTTTCGTTCCATGATTTTCTCAAATATTTTTTAAAAATCATTATTCAGACAAACACTTAATGGGAAAAAATTGCAGTGGCCATTGCTAACAGGCTTACTAACCATAGAAAGTGCCAGTTGGATCACAAAGTTATGAACTGTTGCTCCTTGTGGCTGCATAGAATACAAATTCAGGTTCATATCTTAATATAAATAAGTCAATTAACCCAATTTTTGCATTAAATAGCAATACTCCCCAAAGGCAAAATCGTAGAAAATAGCCTAGTTATCAGAGGTTGGAATCTCTTGCACACTTAGCAACTGATTGGTCTAAATCGTAGAAAATAGCAATACACTTCCTGGTTTTACCACATACAAACAGAAACACACACACAACATACAAACATACATGATACATATAGTCAAATACATAGCTAACATGTTTATCATCATCATAAATAGTATTTATCATTGTACTGATTGATCTTATTGAGACTTACCAGGGATGAATCATAAACTCATTTGAGTGCAGGCGAAATACTTATTAAAAATTACTACTTATTAGAAAATTTTACTTGCTTTGATACTTAATAGAAAATATATCAGGTATGAACTATAAACACATTTCCCAGTCTGATGCTTATTAGAAAAACTTACCTGGTTTGGTGTTAAAAAGCCAAATAAATTAAAAATTAAAAAAAGAAGTGAATTTAGACTAACAAAAAACTAAAAAAGGAACAAACTTACTATCATAAGTGAAGAAGAAGCCATCCTACAACCAATCCTGCACCCAATATCAGTTACCTAACCGAGACAAAAATAGGTGGAATTTTACAACCAAACCAAGAAAAAAATCATAACTATTCATTTATGTTCAAAAGAGGGAGAGAGGAGAGCCTTGGGGTACGCTCACTTCTGCATTTTTATTCTCCTGCTCGCTTTTACAAGGTTTCCTACTCACTGTATTAAGTTAAAAGAAAAGAACCTTTTGTTGTAATACTATTTACACTGAAATTTCGATCAAAGGAAAAAGTAAATACCTTATTGACTTCACGAATGCAAAGGCCAACCAAAAAGAGATGGCAGATATCACGATTCAAGGGCTTAGGATTCCTTATCTCAACATTTTCTAGGGTTCCAAAAAATCAAAAGTTTTACCTTGAATTCTCTGTTCTTGAGAAGAAATTGAGGTTTTAGACTCATCCCAAGGGTGAAATCGGACCAGAAGGACCAATTCTGTAACACCACGATACTCTTGTTAAGTATTAACATGTTAATCATAGTGTATTTATGATTTAATATGGTGTTATAAGTATTGGTTTTGTTAGAAAACCTTTTTGGTAAGATAATTATAGTAAAAATACTAAAAAGGGTAAACTAGTCCTTTTACCATAAAAGGGTAATTTGGTCTTTTGACCATGTGGGGGACCAAATATGTAAAATATTGGTGGCTTGTGGCAAAAATATAAGATAAGAAAGTTTTATTGTGATAAAATATGAGAAAAGTGCCAAAAGTTCAAGAAAGTGAACTTAGGGACTAAAAATGTAAAATTTGGAAGTATAAAAGGGAGAAAAATCTCCCCATTATTGAGCTAAACATTTGAGATGATCAGGAGGCTTCTTGAGGGCACGGTTTCTGGAGAAATTTCAGAGATTAAACAAAAAGTTGGGGTAATAGCTTGAAGATTGAAGTTTCCAAGCAATTATGGTTAGTAAGTTGAAATTCTAACCAAGTTTTTGTGTGTTCTTCCCATTTTCCTCATGGGAGAAACTGAAATTCGGATTTCTGTCATAATCCATGGTGATGATATGATTTCTAAGTTCCTAACATGTTCATATGATAAGAACATGTATTGGAAACAAATGATTTTAGTGATTTTGTTGAAGTTGGAATTTTTGGGTTCAAGAACCCCAAATTATGATTTGTATGATTGAGTTGATTCCAATGAGTTAAAACCAGATGTTAATGAATGGTTTTAGTCTTGGAATAAACCCAAAATGATTAAGAACTGGAATAAGGACTTAATGGGTGAAAACAGGACGCTACAGTGAAAAATCGGACTGAAACTGGATCTACCCAGTAAGTGCACGAGTCGTGCACTATATGCACGAGTCGTGCATGTCCTGCAAATCCAAAGTACAATGCTATTAATGCTTGCACGAGTCGTGCTCTTATAGAGCAATATTTTGCACGAGTCGTGCTCCAAAGCAAGGGGTTTCAAAATGTGAAATCGATGCTAGACATGTCCGATTAGCTTCAAACTTTAACTACAAGTCCATGATGAGATGAAAAGTCATGGAAAAATATTAGAATGAGAATACGACCCTCCGAGAGCACTGTAGATCGATACGTGTGTCTCGGGGAAGTATAAAAGTCATAAAAAGATGGTAAATGAAATTTGTACCATCTAGATATGGTTTATAGTTGTACTATATTAGACTCTTATGTAGTAGAGTCAATTGGAATTGTTGTTAACCTATTATCATTTGGTATATAAATGAATACATAGGTATTGGACAAATGGATTGTGGAACACTTGCGAGAAGGCAAGGAGCAACGAGATACAATTGTAGCAAGTATTGTAACACCATATTACCTTGTATGTATGTTATAAGTTAAATTAAATAAAAAGGGTAATTTGGTCATTTTACCTTAAAAGGGGTATTTTGGTCTTTTGGACATAAAAGGACTTGATATGTGATAATATTTTGAGTTTTGGACTTAAAATGTTATAAATACAGGTTTTTGTTATAAATGGGGACATAAGTGTCAAAAGTCCATGAAATGGAACTCCAGGGACCAAAACTACAAATTCTGGAAAATATAAAAGCTAGAAAATCTCTCCATTTATTCAGAAACATAAAGAAGCATCAGGAAGGTTTTTCTTGGATACGTTTTCTGAAGATGGTGTGAAGATTTGGAGCTTAAAAATCAAGATCTTAGTTTGGAAATTGAAGATTTTCAAGATTAAAGGTTAGTAGTCAAGTTCTTGAATTTGATCATGTGGATGAACTGAAATTCTGTAATTTCAGTGTAATCCATAATGTTTGCACATGATTTCTGGGTTTCAAACATGTTCATATGATAAGAACATGTATTTGGAACAATTGGTTTTGATAATTTTGGAGTTTTGGGGTTTTATGAACTAAGAACCCTAATTTCTTCACTTGATTGATTGAGTTGATTTCAAGGAGTTAAAACCTGTTATAAATGGAAGGTTTTAGTCTTGAAATAAACCCAAAACGATTAAGAACAAGAATAAGGACTTAATGTGCAAAAATCTGACAGCTACAGTGAAAAATCGGGCTGAACTGGAACTGTCCAGTAAGAGCACGGGTCGTGTTCATTATGCACGAGTCGTGCATATCTGGAATTTCAAAGTACAATGCTATTATAGCATGCACGAGTCGTGCTCTCCTAGGCAAAAAAAAGAGCACGGGTTGTGCTCCAAAGCAGGGAGTTTTAAAAGTGGATTTTGATGCTAGGCATGTCCAAATGACTTCAAACTTTAACCACAAGTCCATGATGGTATAAAAAGACTTGGAAAAATATTAAATTGAGAATACGACTCTTCGGGGGCACTGTAGAACAATACGAATGCCTCGAAAAAGTGTATAATACATGGAAAGATGCTAAATAGGAAGTCTATCATCTAGACATGGTTTGTAGTGGTATAATATTGGACTCTTATGTATTAGAGTCATTTGAAATGGTTGTTAACCTATTATCATTGTGTAAATAAATGAATATATAGGTACGGGACAAAATCTTGTGGAATACACGAAAAGGCAAGAAATAATCAAAGCTAGTTGTAGCAAGCGTCAAGGTGAGTAATCTCATTTATATCATATATGATATGTGTATATTGGACTGTTGCAGATTGAATCAGATTTGGGGGACGGAACTGACAGTTATAAAGATGCATTGCAATGACAATATCAGATAAGCCGTGAGTCTGAGAAAGACAAGAACGGAGCTGTGAGTCAATAATACGACAATATCAGATAAGCTGTGAGTCTAACTATTGATGACTTTTGACGTATAAGAAGTATGAGCAATAATCCTGTCGGGAGAAATTTAGGGCATGGAGCCTCAAGAGGTGGACCAGCGCGTTCTCAAGGCTCCGTTGGAAGAGCGGCAAAGAGAAAAGTAGTAGAAAATCCATATGATGAGCAATAGTAGCTGATGTGGTCAGAAAAATCGTTGTTCACCCTGATTAATATTCAAGGTGAAGAGGCTGCAAAATTAGTTTATGATAAGCAGCCCAAAAATGAAAGTCAGAAAAGTGAAAGAAAAGTAGTTGAAACTACAAGAAAAGCAGAAAAACAATCGTGGACGTCTCAGAAGAAGTTACCACGAATTGGGTCCAACCTTAAAGGGAAGGGGCCAAATTGAAGAAGCGATGTGGTGTGTGAATAGTGCAGGAAAAGCACTCAGAAAATTGTAGAGTTAAGACTCTACCGTCGAATTGTTGAAATTATAGAAAACATGGGCATATTGTTCGAGCCTGTTGGATGGAACGAAGGTGTTTCCAGCATGTAGCTATGAATCACTTTCGTGCGAAATGTCCACATGTTGAATATGGAACATCGAGTGATAAACCCAAGAAGAACGGGGAGAAAAGAAAGAAGAAGTAAATGGTAGAAGAGGACCAGCAGTACCACGAGCATTCCAGATGATCGTGGAAGAAACTTGTGAGAAGACTGAGGTGGTCTCAGATATATTTGTTTTGAATACAATCCTCGTATATGTTATACTTGATCCAGGAGCTATGTGTTGCATTGGATCAGTGTCTTTGATGCTTTGATATTTCATCAATGCATATGGATGAAAGCATGGAAGTAGCTATAGTAGATAGCAAATATGTTCGGTATATCGAACACCTGGAAGGTTGTCAGCCTGGGATTTACGGGACCATTTTTTCCTATAAATCTTAAGCCGATGACTACCAATGAATCTGAAGTAATTGTGCATATGAAGTGGTTAGCGATGAATTATGCTAACATGAATTGTAGAAATATGAACATTATGGTTCAAAAATCAGAAGTGAAATGGATGAAAATCCAGAGTAAACAACTGTGGTTGAGAATGTTGATTACTTTCCTTTGCTTAGACTCGGAATAGTGTTAGTAAAGGAAGGATGTTTTAGTTGGCATATGTAATGTTGGCCAAGCTAAATAAAGTGGAGATATAAGTGTAAAATTTGTAAATGAATTCTCGGATGTTTCTTTTGAAAGAACTTCCAGGATTACCACCAGATTGGCGAGAAGAGTTTATGATTAAACTGGTTACGGGAGTCGTTGCTGTTATTTAGGCTTCATACCGATAAGTACCTGCAGAGAGGGCAGAGTTGAGAAAACAATTAGAGGTATTTGTAATGGGATCTCATAAGACCAGATGTGTCATTGTGAGGAGTCCCTATCTTGTGTATAAAAGAAGAAAGACAAGTCGATGATTATGTGCATTGACTACCGAGAATTTGATATTCTCGAAACCAGGTTGATTATGATGTACATTAGTACTAAATATTGGAGTTACTTCGTTGAGAAGAGTGATATGCGAAGTTTTCCAAGTATGAAGTTTGGCTAAAAGAAGTTTAATTCTTTGGGCGTGTTAACCGTGCCAAAGATGTTAAAGTAGATCCAATGAAAATGAAGTTGTGATAAAACGGGGACCGCCTTGGAATCCGACTGAAACTTGTAGCTTCGTTGGATTGGCAGATTACTATAGGAGAGTTGTAGAAAACTGCTCCTTGATTGCTGTTCCGTTGACTAAAGTTGACTAAAAAGAATGAAAAGTTTAAGTGGGAGGAAAAACCACAAGTATTTTTTTTTAAAGATTGAAACAAGTCTTATGTGAAGCTCCGGTTTTAGCATTATTGCTAAGCGGAGAAGATAAGTTGTTTTGCAGAAATACCTGGTACATGATATTGCAGTAGCAATTATGATTTTGGCATTGAAGCTTTGGAGACACTATTTGTATGGTGTAAAGCGTACTGTTTAAATGGATCATAAAAGCTTGAAGTACTTAATTGATCAAAAAGAAGTTAAACATGAGATGGAAAAGATAGATGAGTTACTTAAATATTTCGGTTGTGAAATCTTGTACCATCTCGGTAAGGCAAATGTAGTTATAGATGCCTTGAATCGAAAAGAGTATCCTTTGGAGGTTACAACCACATGTATGAGTGTGGCGAGTTGATTACCTGAATTGATTCGGGTAGCACAAGAAGAAGCGTGCAAGTCTGAAAACGTGAAAAGTGAATGAATGATTAGATTTTAGAAGAAGCTAATTAGAAACTCACAGCAATTGAAAACCCTTGGTGGTTGTGTATGTGGGTTCTAAAGCAAAATGAGACATGAAATTTATTTTGAAAAGATGCGTATTATAGTAGATATACAGTATACCCGGGGTAGTACCAAACTGTATAGGATGATAAAACCTATATACTGGTGGCCGGGACTAAAGAAAGATATTGAAAGATATGTGAAAAAGTGTTTGACTTATGTGCAATTAAAGTCAAACCACTAGAAGCATGCGAAGAAATCTAGCTGTTGTCGGTCCCAGAGAAGAAATGGGACAATATTATTATAGATTTTGCAAGAAAGATTCCTTGAATACCGTGTGGGTATGATACCACATGGGTAATAGTAGACCGGTTGATGAAACTAGTGTAAATTCATACCGACTAGTGAGAAGATCAAGATCGAAAAGTAGCGAAAAGTTACATAGATGGAGTAAATTGTCGATGTGAGTTACCGGTGTTGATTGTATCGGATCGAGATAGTAGATTTATTCCTAGATTTTGGTATAGCTTCCAAGAATAGTTAGTTCAAAGGGACTAATAAGTACCGTATCTTGATGGGCGAGATGAGATAATGATGCAGACTTTAGAATATATGCATTGAACTTGCATAATAGACCTTGGCGGAAGATGAGAAGATTGTCTATCTTTGGTAGAATCTATAGATAATAACAGTTTTCATACCAGCATTCTAATGGCTCGTATGAAGTGTTGTATGGAGTACCGTATCATACTCCGATTTGTTAAACTGAAGTTGTGGAAAGCCGTTGGCTAGACTTGAAGTTGTAGTACAAACTGAAGAGAATACTAGATGAATATGGGAAAATTTAAAAAAAAATTTTTGCTAAGAATTAGCAAAAGTAGTCTGTGGATCACCGAGTAGAACTGTTGGAATTCCAAGTGGGGGAGTCGGTAGTACTCAAGGTAATCCTTTGGAAAGACAAAAATCTGTTTTGGGACGAAAGGAAAGTTGAGTCCTTGGTTATTGGACTTTTCCGTATACTCCAAAGAGTAAGAATTGTAGTGTATTGATTGAAGTTTATTGATGAATTTCAAGACATTTATACTGTTTTCCATGAATTTGATTTCTGGGGAACATTGATTGATGAATTCCAAAGAATACCTCATGTTGAAATGGAGGTAGATGAGTAGTTAGAATACCCGGGACAACCGGAGAAGTGTTAGATGGAAAGTGAGATAGCTATGAAACAAGAAGACTATTATGATTAAAGTTCTTTGGCAATACCATAGAGGCATCCATATGATATGGGAGACCGAAATTGTAATGAGGAAGAAGTACCCTCACATGTTTGTATGATTCCGAGGACGGAATCTTTTGAAGGAGGGGAGAATTTGTAAGACCACGATACTCTTGTTAAGTATTAACATGTTAATCATAGTGTATTTATGATTTAATATGGTGTTATAAGTATTGGTTTTGTTAGAAAACCTTTTTGGTAAGATAATTATAGTAAAAAGACTAAAAAGGGTAAACTAGTCCTTTTACCATAAAAGGGTAATTTGGTCTTTTGACCATGTGGGGGACCAAATATGTAAAATATTGGTGGCTTGTGGCAAAAATATAAGAAAAGAAAGTTTTATTGTGATAAAATGTGAGAAAAGTGCCAAAAGTTCAAGAAAGTGAACTTAGGGACTAAAAATGTAAAATTTGGAAGTATAAAAGGGAGAAAAATCTCCCCATTATTGAGCTGAACATTTGAGATGATCGGGAGGCTTCCTGAGGGCACAGTTTCTGGAGAAATTTCAGAGATTGAACAAGAAGTTGGGGTAATAGCTTGAAGATTGAAGTTTCCAAGCAATTATGGTTAGTAAGTTGAAATTCTAACCAAGTTTTTGTGTGTTCTTCCCATTTTCCTCATGGGAGAAACTGAAATTCGGATTTCTGTCATAATCCATGGTGATGATATGATTTCTAAGTTCCTAACATGTTCATATGATAAGAACATGTATTGGAAACAAAATGATTTTAGTGATTTTGTTGAAGTTGGAATTTTTGGGTTCAAGAACCCCAAATTATGATTTGTATGATTGAGTTGATTCCAATGAGTTAAAACCAGATGTTAATGAATGGTTTTAGTCTTGGAATAAACCCAAAATGATTAAGAACTGGAATAAGGACTTAATGGGTGAAAACAGGACGCTACAGTGAAAAATCGGACTGAAACTGGATCTGCCCAGTAAGTGCACGAGTTGTGCACTATATGCACGAGTCGTGCATGTCCAGCAAATCCAAAGTACAATGCTATTAATGCTTGCACGAGTCGTGCTCCAAAGCAGGGGGTTTCAAAATGTGAAATCAATGCTAGACATGTCCGATTAGCTTCAAACTTTAACTACAAGTCCATGATGATATGAAAAGTCATGGAAAAATATTAGAATGAGAATACGACCCTCCGAGAGCACTGTAGATCGATACGTGTGTCTCGGGGAAGTATAAAAGTCATATAAAGATGGTAAATGAAATTTGTACCATCTAGATATGGTTTATAGTTGTACTATATTAGACTCTTATGTAGTAGAGTCAATTGGAATTGTTGTTAACCTATTATCATTTGGTATATAAATGAATACATAGGTATTGGACAAATGGATTGTGGAACACTTGCGAGAAGGCAAGGAGCAACGAGATACAATTGTAGCAAGTATTGTAACACCATATTACCTTGTATGCATGTTATAAGTTAAATTAAATAAAAAGGGTAATTTGGTCATTTTACCTTAAAAGGGGTATTTTGGTCTTTTGGACATAAAAGGACTTGATATGTGATAATATTTTGAGTTTTGGACTTAAAATGTCATAAATACAGGTTTTTGTTATAAATGGGGACATAAGTGTCAAAAGTCCATGAAATGGAACTCCAGGGACCAAAACTACAAATTCTGGAAAATATAAAAGCTAGAAAATCTCTCCATTTATTCAGAAACGTAAAGAAGCATCAGGAAGGTTTTTCTTGGATACGTTTTCTGAAGATGGTGTGAAGATTTGGAGCTTAAAAATCAAGATCTTAGTTTGGAAATTGAAGATTTTCAAGATTAAAGGTTAGTAGTCAAGTTCTTGAATTTGATCATGTGGATGAACTGAAATTCTGTAATTTCAGTGTAATCCATAATGTTTGCACATGATTTCTGGGTTTCAAACATGTTCATATGATAAGAACATGTATTTGTTTTTCTTGGATACGTTTTCTGAAGATGGTGTGAAGATTTGGAGCTTAAAAATCAAGATCTTAGTTTGGAAATTGAAGATTTTCAAGATTAAAGGTTAGTAGTCAAGTTCTTGAATTTGATCATGTGGATGAACTGAAATTCTGTAATTTCAGTGTAATCCATAATGTTTGCACATGATTTCTGGGTTTCAAACATGTTCATATGATAAGAACATGTATTTGGAACAACTGGTTTTGATAATTTTGGAGTTTTGGGGTTTTATGAACTAGGAACCCTAATTTCTTCACTTGATTGATTGAGTTGATTTCAAGGAGTTAAAACCTGTTATAAATGGAAGGTTTTAGTCTTGAAATAAACCCAAAACGATTAAGAACAAGAATAAGGACTTAATGTGCAAAAATCTGACAGCTACAGTGAAAAATCAGGCTGAACTGCAACTGTCCAGTAAGAGCACGGGTCGTGCTCATTATGCATGAGTCGTGCATATCTGGAATTTCAAAGTACAATGCTATTATAGCATACACGAGTCGTGCTCTCCTAGGCAAAAAAAAGAGCACGGGTTGTGCTCCAAAGCAGGGAGTTTTAAAAGTGGATTTTGATGCTAGGCATGTCCAAATGACTTCAAACTTTAACCACAAGTCCATGATGGTATAAAAAGACTTGGAAAAATATTAAATTGAGAATACGACTCTTCGAGGGCACTGTAGAACAATACGAATGCCTCAGAAAAGTGTATAATACATGGAAAGATGGTAAATAGGAAGTCTATCATCTAGACATGGTTTGTAGTGGTATAATATTGGACTCTTATGTATTAGAGTCATTTGAAATGGTTGTTAACCTATTATCATTGTGTAAATAAATGAATATATAGGTACGGGACAAAATCTTGTGGAATACACGAAAAGGCAAGAAATAACCAAAGCTAGTTGTAGCAAGCGTCAAGGTGAGTAATCTCACTTATATCATATATGATATGTGTATATTGGACTGTTGCAGATTGAATCAGATTTGGGGGACGGAACTGACAGTTATAAAGATGCATTGCAATGACAATACCAGATAAGCTGTGAGTCTGAGAAAGACAAGAACGGAGCTGTGAGTCAATAATACGACAATATCAGATAAGCCGTGAGTCTGATACAGACAAGAACGGAGCTGTGAGTCATTATTTTAAAAGATAATACCGGATAAGCCGTGAGTCGTTGATACGACAAGAACGGAGCCGTGAGTCTAGGCAAAAGCGGGGTATACCTGTGAGCCATATGTGATCATATGTTATGAGATAATGTGTATTTGCCTTGTATAGAGATTTTTATACTTATACATATTATTGCAGATTTGATTACTCATTGGGCTTTATAGCTCACTGTGTTTATTTAATGTGTCCCTGCAGGTGAGCGTGACCCTGCTAAGGGCAAAGAGCAAGTCCGTGACTAAGGACACAGTATTGTTGATGTAGCAGCCCGGCTTGGAGGATGTATAATATTATTATATTGTAATCCTGGATACACTTGTACCTGTTTGTATTAACTAATACCCCTTTGGATATGGTTTTGAATGTAAAATATATGTTTGAAAAATAAAAAAAATTTACGGGGTTTTTTGTTAATAAGCCGGGTGTTACAAGTATCCAGGTGAGTAATCTCACTTATATCATATATGATATGTGTATATTGGACTGTTACAGATTGAATCAGATTTGGGGGACGGAACTGACAGTTATAAAGATGCTTTGCAATGACAATACCAGATAAGCCGTGAGTCTGAGAAAGACAAGAACGGAGCTATGAGTCAATAATACGACAATATCAGATAAGCCGTGAGTCTGATACAGATAAGAACGGAGCTGTGAGTCATCATTTTAAAAGACAATACCGGATAAGCCGTGAGTCATTGATATGACAAGAACGGAGCCGTGAGTCTAGGCAAAAGCGGGGACAATCTCGTGAGCCAAATGTGACAATTAAGCAAAAGCGGGGCAAATCTCGTAAGCTATATATATAGACACTGGGCAAAAGCGGGGCAAATCTCATGAGCCATATGTGATTACTAGACAACAGCGGGGTAAACTCGTGAGTCTTTTTGTGATTATGTATTATGGATCCGATATCCATATACTATTACCTGGTACGGCCTATGTGGCTATGATATTGAATTTGGTAATCATAATGGTACGACCTTTGTGGCTATGATATTAGTAGATAGTGACTAAACGGTACGACCTACGTGGCTATAATATTGGATGCTGTATCCAATTGGTACGGTCAGTTGTGACTAGGAGGCATGGGACAGAAATTGTTATTGAGAATTTATATGATTATTTTCTCTTATACATGCGAGATTATTTGTATGATTACTCATTGGGCTTTATAGCTCACGTTGTTTGTTTAAACATCCCTGCATGTTAGCATGACCCTGATAAGGGAAAATATAAAGTCCGTGACTAAAGTAGTGGGACTTGTAGATACTGTCAGTAGCAGCCCGACTTAGAAGGAGGTTATTGTATTTATACACTCCTTGATACGCTTGTACCCGTTTATATTAAATTATACCCCTTTTGTTATGGTTTTATACACTGAAACCTATGTTTTAAATGAAAAATTTTCAGGGGTGTTTTTGTTTTAAAAGCCGGGTGTTACAAGTTCCAACCACCACCTACCACCATAAGCGGCCGCCGGCGCCTCCTGCTGCCGTCCTGCAACCGCCGGTGACGGCTCTGCTGTCATCAGTTTCCTCCAGCAAGAATTATTATTGCATCCAACTGGTTTTCTGACTTCAAACTCTCATTCTCTAAATCTCGATCTGCCTCATCTCCCTTTCGATTATTTCTGTTGCTTCTCGAATCAACACCCAACGATTCAATTATACACAAATAAATTGAAGGATTACCTTTTATAACGAAAATGATCGAGAGGGAAAAGAATATCAATATGGCAGCGAAGGGAAGGGGATATGGATTTCGTAGATAGAGATTAGCAAAAGGTATCAGAAGAAGGATGTGTTGGCCAGCACAACGAGATTACAAAACGTGTCGGCAGTAGAGATACCGGAGGGGACAGAAGGCGGAGGAAGTACTCGCACAGTCAGGTGTGTGGCGTACTGGGTAGCGTGATGGAGTCGAGCTGTCGTGAAGAGGGAGATATGTGTTGGTGGAATGTGATTGGTAAAACAAACACACCCCGCTAAAAACCCTCAAACCCCCCACCCTTAGCAAACCTTCTAGAGAAAATATGGTTTTTAATATATATAGTAATAATCCCCTGTGCATCGTCATCTTCCCTTCTCCTTCTTCTTCACTGATTGACACCATCTACACCATCTGTTATTAGAAGGCCTTCTCCGATTAATTCAAATTGAATGATCCATATAAACAAACCCAGCAAATGCTATCACAGTGACCATCCGAAGATAACACACACTTCGCCTTCTCCGTCGCACAACACCATCGACTTCCAAAGAATTTCATCTACTAAGATTTCAGTTCCTCTCTTCTCCTTCGTTTCCAAACTGGATGAAAATAACCAACCGAAGATTTCATCTTCTTCGTATCATCAACATCCATCCGAATAAATCATCGTCGCCTTCTCCTTCTCAGTCGACCATAACACCATCCGAAGAAATCATCTTCTTCGTATCATCAACATCAGCCATCCAAAGAAATCATCAAGGATAGGTTCCAGTTTCATCTCTGATTCCGTTCATCTACGATTGCATCTGATTTCACTTTTTCGATTCACACGTTCATCTCCGATTTTAGTTCAATTCGTATCTTCTTCTCCGATTTGAACTGAAGAGCTGCACCATCGATGTTAACAATTACGCTCCAACCACCGAATTCGATCAACACATCGTCTTTTGTAATCGATTCAACTCATTGCCATCTGTAAGTTAAATAACTCAACTCGTTTTCTCCATTCAAAATCCGACGACATTCGGAATCAACTTTTCATTCCAACTTCATCCATCTCCGATTAACCTTCAACAGTTCTGAAGGCAATCACGATTACAACTCAACCTTCAATTCAATCAGCAAACAGTCCCAATCATTCTGAAGGTATCGATTTGTCATTTATATTTTGTTGATTACTTATCCGATTTAGTCATAGATAAGCATTTTGTCATAGAGATCAGGTTATGTCAATTTTCGTTTTTCCATCTTCAATTTCTGATTTGATCTGTAACTTCATCTTTTCATTTCGTTGTTTCAGTCCCGATTGGGATCATTGTACAAGCAAAGGCTAAATATACCTCCAAATACAATTTTCATCATCAATGATGCTTTATATGTTTAAAATTACCAACCTCATATGTCCTTTTCTTTTACAATAATAACCGGATAAAAGCATGTGTTGAGTGTATCTTTCCCTTATCACCCTGTTGACGTGTGGTAGGAAAAGTGAAAGATAGGGACAAGTCTTGTAATAGGAAGTAATTTCCTTTGATAATCCAATGGTTGAAATGTTGCACTCTTTTGACGTGTCTTCTTGAGAGAGGGACAACAAGGTGTACTGGAAAGAGAAAGAGAGACATCGACCTTTATCATAGATGGTGTACTAATTGTATCGACCTTTGTCATAGATATTTTACTAATTGTAGTTGACTGTCATGTGAGTGAAAGCTTAGTAACAGGTTGTAGCATGATTCCTAACATAAAATCCGGATAAAAGTGCCTTTGTATCTCTTGATGTGTTATAGTAGAGAGTTTTATGCATTTCCCATGTGTATCTCCAAAAGCAACTACAATAAACCATGATTAATAAATTTACTGCATCAAATATTATATTTTCAGAAGTTTCTTTTCATCATTTCTTTGTTGAATCTTTGGGAACCAAACCATTTCTGCTGATTTTGAAACATATGCCTCATAAACACCATTTAGAAAAGTTAATGAACAACCATTAGATTTTCTTGTTCTTTTGGTTGGAACGAAAAATCTTCATATACCTCATTATACCATCCCGAATTCATCAAGAAATCCCTTCTTTGAAACCAAACTTGTAATTTTCTTTTGAGCACTAAAGACTTTTCAACAATTTTCACTTTTGATTTTGAAGAAACAACATCAGAAGTTTTCTCTTTGGAAACCCACATCATTTTCGTTTTTGGTTTTTTCTTCTTTTTTTCTTCTTTTTAATCTTATGAACACAAGATATGAAACAAGAACTTTGTCCATCTTTTTGATTGAGAACTGAAACCTTCGGATATGAAACCTTCGGATTCCAAAAACTTCGGTTTACATATCTTTGATTTTCAACAAAAATGGGTTTTATATAAGGTTTCATACCATAAAACATATCACTTGAAGCTGAAGAACGATCAACTTTGGATTTCGTTCATTTTGAAGTTTCAGCAACAAATAACACTTTCACCAAACATTTATCTTTTAAATCAAACTCCCCATTAACCTTTGCATTTTCATTTTCAGGTTGGGGATCAAACAATGATCCGAAGTTTTCATCGGATGTTCCGGAAATATGAAGATGAAGAACATCATCTTCAAAGTCTTGAGGAATAAGAAGACCATGTGCATCTTCAACAAGAGAAACATACTTTCTTACTGATTTTTGATTTTTTATTCCATGTTTGTTGTCAATCTCTCTTAAAACTTTTAATATTTCAGTGAACAAATGCTTGTTTGATTCATGTTTCAAAGGATTAAAAATTAATCTTCCATATATATCATTCTCTCCATCAGAAACAAGTGTATCATTTGTTATTTTCTGATTTCTCAACACAAGACCCAAAAATTGTTCAAAGTTTACTTTGTATTTGAGATTATCAACAATAACAATCTATATTTTCGAATTTGTTGCTTCCATTTTAGTTCTAAATAATAAATAATCACCAGATCTGGAATAAAACTAAAGAGAGAAAGTGGATCTGAAGTGGGTTTTTAGAGAGAGAAAGTAGATCTGATATGATTTCTAGTGAGAGAAACAGATCTGAACGAATTTTCAATGATAAAATCAAGATCTGAACCAATATTGACGAACATAAACAGATCAAAGATGAAGAACTGAGCAAAATATTGATTCCATATAAGAAAAACTCACAAAAACTGAAGATCCAGATTTGAAATTTGACTTCTGATTGATGATGTGGTGGGTTGTCAAATCAGGAACCGATCCTTGAAATAATCTGTTAAATCTTCAAGGTTAGGCTCTGATACCAATTGTAAAGTCGGATTTGACGTGTGCGAAATAATAATATCGTGAAGATCGAAATAAATATCCAAGGTGCCGAATGATTATTAATCAAATATGTGAGATGCACAAAAGATAAGCATAAAGCATAAACACCTCACATTGTGAGCTCTACCTAACAAATGACTAATACTAGACTATATATAGGTAGGCTACAAATTAGAGCAAGACCCAATAAACAAGGTTTTACAATAGGCCAATCAAGCTTGCAAACATCAATCCATGTAGGACCTTTGTACCCCAACAATCTCCCCCTCAAAGGGCGGAATGGATGATGTGGCACAAGACGGCAAATGGGCACTAGCGGAATCGAAGATGATGACCACACGGGATGTATAGGCAAATCAGATCTCCTCATATACGTCAAAACTCCCCCTCAACGTGTCACCGATATTCAAAGAGATGTCATCGTGATTAGAAGCGAATAGAGAGAAATTTTTGAATGATAATGATGTAATGCTGAAACAACGAAATATTTTTTTGTGAAACTGATAAACGTTTGTACTCTCATATTACTCGCATCTATCATTCTGCTGACATATGCAATGTTCAACATAGACAATTATTACCCTTTTTATAATTTAAGCTGAAAAATGTTGATAGCATCTCTTATGAATGTGAGTCCATTGTATCTAGTACCGAAGTGACTAACCCTTCGTATATGCATGGTTTGATCTCTGTGGAAAAAAATTTATCTGCTGATAATTTGTTGAAAACATTGCCAAATGAAATTCCAATCTTGCAGAAAACCATTCCTCAAATTGAAAACAAATCAGAAGTTATTGTTGAGACTGAATCTGAGAATGATTCTGAAAGTGATTCGGATATAGAGGAAATTGATTGTTCCTCATTATCTACTTTGAAAGTTTCCTCCGCATCCACATCACCCTCTGAAGATACCTCACAATTATCTTCGGTTGACAAAGGCAAATCTAAAATGGAATGTGAAAATGTCTCTTCTGAAATTTCAAATGACAACAATGAAATTGTAAAAACAAAAATGCAAATTTCTGATGAATGTGTCTCTTATGATCAATATCTCAAAGACAATTCAAAAAGATTATTCAATGTTGCATGTGTCTATCCGAAGATTTCATATTTCAAAAATTCCATTTTTCTAAAACCTGGAGGTGTGCTATTGGTTGACAATGATTTGGTAAAGCTTGTTGAGGAGGATAATTCCACAGTTACTGAGGAAGGATTTTTCTCATCATTAAAGATGCTTGAAAACAACATGAATAAAAAATTGGAAGTAAAGATAAATGTGCGAAAACAAGATTTATATGGTCATAATATTTACAATCGTCTTTGTTATGAACAAAACAAGATTCCAGAAAATTTGACTCATCTTTTAAATGATAAAAATGAAAATCACATTTACACTAACAGAAATTACAAACAAATTCAAGTTATGGATAACCTGTAACTCCGAAGATGGATGTTTTTCAGTTAATGGAGTCAAATGAAAGTGTACCTCTTGCACAAACTTTTGAAAACGAAATTTCAAAACCAAAGATAATCATTTCCAATCATGCGGTACAAAAAACAAAATTTCTGAAGAATCAACAATTTCAAAACTTCGCATCAACCTCCAAATCAAAACCAGCTATTGTGATTACAAAACCTATTCAAAAACCAACTGCTGCGAATTTGAAAGTAACACAAAAACCAAATATTGTGAAACGAAAAACACCCTTCGGACAAACAAAACCTATCAATACCAAGACTTCCACCTCTGGAACAAAACCAATGGATACGAAGGATTCAAAATCTAAAACAAAGCAATTTCCAAACATTCATTCGTACCATCGAAACCAAATTTTACAAATCCTAAGTTTCAAAAACCTTCAAGAAAAACATTTTCAAAAAGAAATAACCTGATAGATACTTTTCATGACTGGCTAAACAAAAATTTGAATTTGTTTAAAGATAAGAATCTATCATTGAATGATTTCAAGCTTGCATATGAGGAATACATGTGTACTTCCACATTGTGTAGCTCTTTATCAAGAAAATCAACAATTGAAAAATCAAACTCGAATTGGAAAAGAAATGACATGAAAGAAAATTTAACTGCAAAATCAAAATCTTTAAAGTCATTAAACTCTTCAAAAACCTCTAAAACCAAGAAAACATCAAAATCTTCAAAGTCAAAATTATCCAAACAATTATGGGTTCCGAAGGTTTCCAACATTTCAATCTCTTTGGACTCATCAATTCTTACAAACAGCTCTTCGGAAACATTTTCTGGTTCTTCTTGCTCTTCACATGAAACTTTTGAGAACATGATAAACCTCAATGCAAATGAAATAAGAAAAGAGGCTGTTGAAAAATGGATTCAATAATCCTTTGCTTACCCTGAGGACCCAAGATTGATTGGGTACCAACTTCTTCTTGATTGATTGCAGGTTATGTCAAAAGAGCGGTATGACACTAAATGGTACATGGATAGTGGCTGTTCTAGACATATGACTGGCAAGAGGGAGTATCTCAGAGATTATCAAACTTTGGATGATGCAGGAAACGTTCGCTTTGGTAACAACGAAACTTGTCCTATTCGTGGTTATGGGAAGATTACGAATGGACAATTCACAATAAACAAAGTGGCATTTGTTGAAAGATTAAAGCAGAACCTTGTAAGCATTTTTCAATTGGTTGTTGGAACTGGAAATGCTGTAACATTCAAAACCCAAGGGAGTATCATTACAAAGGAAGCCACAAAAGAGGTACTGCTGAAATCTGAAAGAAATGGATCAATGTTTCCCTTGAATCTAAAGCCTATAACTGGTGGGAAATCTTTATGTCTTCTGTCCAAAGCAAACTCAGACATCAGTTGGTTATGGAACTGAAGGATTGCTCATTTGAACTTCAAAGATATAAATAAGTTAGTGGTTATGGATTTGGTTCGTGGCATGCCTGCTCTAAAGTTCGATAACGATTCACTTTGCTCTGCTTGTGAACACGACAAGCAAACAAAACAAAGGCATCCAACTGTGATTAATCCAAAAATCACCGAACCTCTTTCACTACTCTATATGGATTTGTGTGGTCCATCCACAGTGGAATCAATTGGAAAGAAGAAGTATATTTTGGTAATTAGAGATGACTATTCAAGGTTCACTTGGGTCTTATTTTTAAGAAACAAGTCAGATGCAGCTGCAGAAATCATCAACTTCATCAAAAACATGGAAGTAATGCTTAACAAAACAGTCCGAACTATTCACAGTGATAATGGTTTGGAGTTCAAGAATCAAACTCTTGACGGGTTTCTGAAAAAAAAGGGATTAGTCACAATTTCTCCGCACCATATACTCCTCAACAAAATGGTGTTGTTGAAAGACGAAATCGCTCTTTATGTTAAGCAGCTAGAACCATGCTAAATTTTGCAAACTTGCCCATGTACTTTTAGGCCGAAGCCATTTCTACTGCTTGCTTCACTCAAAACAGATCATACATCCACAAGAGATTTCATATAACACCCTACGAAGTACTCAACCGAAGAAAGCCAAATGTCAAATTTCTTCATATCTTCAGTTGCAGGTGTTTTATACTGAACATGAAAGATCACTTGACAAAATTCAATGACAAATCAGATGAAGGGATATTTCTTGGTTATTCTCAAAATTCTAAAGCATACAGAGTCATGAATAAAAGGACACGCAAAATTGAAAAAACCTTCAACCTTTCATTCGATGATTATTATATCAAGAAATCACTATATGCCTTTCCAATGTCATCTATCTTTCCTAAACAAGCTGTGGATGCATTACCAATCATGACCTTTGATGAAGACTTCAAATCTCTCTTTGATCCTCCTGTGAGAGCTATGGATTCCGAAGCTAGAGCACCAGACAACAATGTGTTTGAACTTTCCAAGCTCACAGATGGCGCCGAAGACTCACCAACAAGCAGTGTTCAAAGACCCTCTTCGGTTGAGGGGGAGCCTTCCAACAGATCCACAGACCTATCTGACTTTGAGGGGGAGCGCAACAATCCAAGTCTCATTCACCCTTCGCATGAAACTTCTCATATCATGTCCCTATATCCTTCTGTCCAGGGGGAGCCAGAAGTCTCAACTCCAATCTCTTCGGATCATGGAAGAACAAACTCTCCAACTGCTGTTGTCGAGGGGGAGAATACTCTTAACTCTTCCTTTAATTCATCAAACAATAACTCTCCCAAAACAAATGTCACAAACTCAAATAATGAAAACCATTTAATAACTGATGATTTCCCATCCACTTCGGGATATCCTTCGGACACTAAGGAAATCAATGTCGAAGGACCACCTGAATTTGATCCAAATTTTCCTCCTTTGAAAAAGTGGACGAGAAATCATCCCCAATCACTCGTCATCTGTAACGTTCATGATAAAGTTCTGACACGTGCATAACTCCATCAAAAACAACAAGAATTAAATAGAACTTCGGAGTTATGCATGTTCAATGTTTTCATTTCCAAAATTGAACCAAAGAACGTCAAAGATGCTTTTAATCACCCATACTGGATTGAAGCTATGCAATCAGAATTAGAAGAATTTGAAAGAAATAAAGTTTGGAGACTAATTCCAAAACCTGCAAATGCTTCAATTGTTGGTCTCAAATGGGTATACAGAAACAAACTTGACACCGAAGGCAATGTGGTCAGAAATAAGGCAAGGCTGGTTGTCAAAGGATATCGTCAACAGGAGGGGATTGACTATGAAGAAACCTTCGCTCCTGTTTCCAGACTCGAATCAGTTTGGATCTTTCTAGCTTATGCTGCATATAAAAACTTTGATGTCTATCAAATGGATGTCAAATGTGCATTCTTGAACGGTGATCTCGAGGAAACTATCTTTGTTGAACAACCACTTGGCTTTGTTGACAAGGAAAATCCTAACCATTTATATGTGTTAGATAAAGCAGTCTATGGTTCAAAACAAAGTGGGTTGCCACTTCATGTTAGTCCAAATTTATGTGGATGACATAATCTTCAGATCCACTGATCCAAAACTCACAAAAGATTTTGAAAAATTAATGAAAAGCAAATTTCAAATGAGTATGATGGGAAAGATTAATTTCTTTCTTGGATTACAAATCAAACAGTCAAAAGAGGGGATTTTTATCAATCAACAAAAATATACCAAAAGTTTACTCGAATGCTTCGGAATGACTAACTGTTCTAATGGGAAGGTTCCATTACCTGCAGGTACCCAGTTAAATCCTTCATTGGACAAACCGAAGGCTGATCTTCAAACTTACCGAAGCATGATCGGATCATTGTTTACCTCATAGCTAGTCATCCTGACATAATGTTCGCAGTGTGCAATTGTGCACGATATCAAGCTGATCCACGCGAACCACATTTGGCCGCAGTTAAAATAATCTTTCGTTATATTCACAACACAGGGTTCTACATACAAGCTTATTCAGATTCTGATTTGGGTGGGGTGCTCAATTGATCGTAAAAGTACTTCTGGTGGTTGCCAATTTCTTGATGGAAAGCTCATCAGCTGGCAGTCAAAGAAGCAAACCTGCGTATCCATATCCACAGCTGAAGCCGAGTATGTAGCAGCTGCTGCTTGCACTTCGCAGATCATTTGGATTCAAAGCCAACTAAGAGATTATGCCATCAATATAAGAAATATTCCTTTGTTTTGTGACTCATAAAGTGCTATTCGGATATGTCACAATCCTGTTCAACATTCCAAGATGAAGCATATAGCTCTTCACTATCACTTCATCAAGAGTCATGTTGAGGAGGGGAATATAGAAGTGCACTTTGTTCACACAACAGAACAACTGGCAGATATCTTTACAAAAGCTTTGAATGAAGAATCATTAACAAGAATTGTTCGAGGACTTGGCATGATTGATGGATCCACTCTGACATAAATCTCATATTTGCTTTTTCTTACCTTACTCTTTTCAATAACAAAATAAGAAATTATGCTGCCCCGAAGCATTCTGAACCTTCGGAGCAGCTATTTCAATCAATAAAACTTCATACGTGTCAAAAATCATAGAAACAACAACTGGTTTCGTACCACAAAAAGACAAACTCTTACTCAAGAAGTTTGACTAGCTGAAAAGATGAATGCAAAACAAACAAATATGATTTGCAAAGTTTCAAAAGTTCAATTCTCAATTTTTATGCATAAATGACAAAATTTGACCTTCTTTCATGAACAATCTGATTAAAGGACAAAACTTTGATTTTAGATTCTGAAAATCATACATTATTGCATTAAAAGGTATTTTGGAATCGAATTGAAACAAAGGTAAGAAAGCAGACTTCGGAGTGAGGTTAAGGCTGTTTTTCTATACAAAGTCTTGTGTGATTTATATATGCTTAACATCATGTTTATCTCTAAGCTCCCTATTGAATTTAACTCGCTTCATTGTCAAACTAATCAAGTAGTTCTCATATTACTCTGGATGAATCACATGTTCCGAAGTTTTCTTCATGAGTGATACCGGCATTGACTGATAAGTAAATTTAAAACTTCTTTTACTATTGTTTCAGAATTGAACTACACGAAGCTTTTTAAACACAAAGGGTTGTGAAAACATTTCAAAAGCACCATCAAAATGCATTACATGGTGATATTTTCAAACTCTTCGGATATGAAACTCCAAAATTGAAAAACATGTTTCAAAGATGAAAACTGTTCAAAATTCAAAAGAAATCAGCAAAATCAAATTGTCAAAAGAAACAAAGACAACAAAACAAGTAAAAAAGATAAATGAAAGAGTGCAAAAACAAAGATAAATCTACACTCAAAGGCTTACTTCTCTATCTTACATACAAGGAGCTCTTATAACATAGTCAAGTACCTTATAGAGAGTATGAACATCTCAAGTAGTCTGTCTTAAATGGCATAGTTAAGGTGGTGTATGAATTTCAAAGGCTTGTCATCAGATAAACATATTCAAACACCTTAACTGATGAAATAGGATAGATTTTTCAAAACACCTTCAAAGTCAATCCAAAATTTCATTTTATCTTCTGATGCTCAATTCAAAAGTAAATGTTTTTGAATTTCAACGCTGTGAATGCCAACATCATTTTGCATGAAAAATTTGAAGCATAAAGGAAATATAAAATATCTTTGCAAAATGCGAAATTAGGTTCGACTTAGGGTGGTTAGACTTATGCATTTCTTGACTGATGCTAGATCACATAGACTTCAGAGTGAAAAACGGACTTCCAACATGATTCGAATGATTCTGAATATTAAAATGTTAAATCTTGATTTCATAATGTTCAAGGAAGCTAAAGTCAAAAGTCAAAATGCATCATCAAAAGAAAAACCTACACTCTATAAAAGCGAAGCTCTTTGGAGTATTCATAACATCCTTCACAAAATTCTTTATCCGAAGGATCATCAATACCCTTCGGAATGCTTTGCAATGCCTAGTCAATCTTTATCTTCCAAAGGATACAAATAATCTTTATACTCATCTTTGATTATCCGAAGTCAATTCAATGTTCAATGATTTTTGTATTCATGATGTTAACAGATACAAACATTCTTTTGAATTAAATGACCGTTAACGCTAACCATGATAGAGAAAATCTCGCAAAAAATATCACGGTTGTATTCCGCCTTTTTCAAATTCATGATGATTGACACAAGGACGGTTCCATTTTTGCAGGGTGAGTGGAACGTTATGAGCTGACGTGGCATAGTTTCAGTGGACCTTTACAGTACGATCATTAATTGCGAATTGGGACCACCAACACTATAAATATCACACACCTCTTCAGTTCTTCTCTTTACGCAAACAAATAATTTGAATTCCCTCTGCAAAAACCTTCTCTAAACCCTAACTGTTCATCATCTCCTTCAATCGTTCATCAATGGCAGCTGCTGCACCAGAAGGATCATGACAAAGTCCTAAAGAAATGTCGATTCCCTTTCTCAAGAATCAATCGGCGAATCTGTTTCTTCGCCCAGACACTAAATATTATCCCAAACCGATTGATGCTCTGGTCGAATGCCTCAAGCAATCGATTCTTGGTCATGCTCTGGCCTATACCCCTTTCATACCTGCTGCTCTTGTGCACAGAGCACACTACACCTCCAATGCAATATTTGATGCTGAAAACAATGTCAAATCGGTTCATTATGAAGTCGTCAATTCTAATAACACCACGAAGAGAGTTCAATTGACCAAATCCAAATTTGCTAAATCCTTACAACTTCCAATCTTTGATTCAAAAGAAATCGTCATACCTACTGCTGAATAATTCGTTGACATGTTCAACGAGATGGGGTATGAACCATGACTCAGTGGAATTGGGAGCTTCAAGAAGAAACATCTTCCCGACTTATGGAGGTATTTCTTTGGAATCTTCCTGCAATGTCTCTCTGGAAGAACATCAGGGCAAGACTCTGCAAGCCAGACGTTTCTGAGCCTCTTATACGGTATTTACTACGATGTCAAGGTTGATTTTGTCTCAATCTTATGGGCCGACTTCTGCACATACATCAACCATTCTGCAAAGGGGACTGAAATCTCCAATGCTAGATTCTGGGCGATGATTGTCCACAAACATTATCAATGAGCAGGTATTGTCTATGATCCTAATCTTCCTGGTATGAAATACACTCGCATCACAAGTCCAGCTGTATATGAAAATTCCACTCAATTTTGTTCCCAAATCCCACATGTCATGCTTGCAAAAGTCTCCTTGGATATTGATGTGGTCAACGTTTATCGTTCCGGTCTTACAATGCCCTACCCTGTTCGTACTGTCACTCAAACTGTTCAAACCAAGGTCCCTGTTAAGTCCAAGGGAAAAAGAAGGTAACTGGGGGACCAAATGGTCCAAAGCTAGTAAAGAAAAGAAAGGCTTCAGAGCAGACTCCAGTCAAAAGAACCCAACCGAAGAGAGCCAATAAGCCAATGGTTGTGGATGAGTCTTCGGAGTCCAACAAAACTCCCTCCAAAGATATTCATGAAGAAGAAGAGGAAGAACATTAGTCCTCACCTATCCAATATACAAGATCACCATCTCCACCACCAACCACTGCTCTACAAACCTCTACCATTTCCACAGAACCAATACCACAACCCTTCCTCTCACCACCACTATACACACCACATCTTCGGATGTTCCTCCCATCTTCACCTCTACAGAAACACCCCCAATATCTACCACTCAAACATCCGAACCCATAATCACCACAATAGAAAATCCTATCACCTCAACCCTTGAAACACCAATTACCTCTGATATTATCACCTCCATGTTAGAACCAATTATAACATCCTTCGATCCTTTTTTGAACATCACTTCTTCTGGTCTAGATACGTCACTCCCTGAATTTCCTTACCAAGAAAGATTTGGTCTTGAATCAGCCTCTATATAAAAACCACCAACTGCAGAAGAAACATTTGCTGCCTATCACATGGCTCTAATCTCAATAGATGAAACCGATGATGAGAATCTATATAATGGATACTTCATCTTTATCAAACAATACAAGACCCTCAATCGAAAACTTGATGCTATTCTTCAATCACAAACTGGATATGATCCTTTGAAGAAAGCTGAGGGAAGTGTTGTTGAGCAACTTGACGAAGCGAAGAAGGACTTAGCCGACAAAGTAGAGAAAATAGTTCGGAGTTCGGAGAAAAGAATTATGGATCAGCAAGTTAAGATCCATAGCATTTTTGAAGGAAAGTTCAACATGATAGTTGAACAAGTGGAAGAGAGACACAGGCTCCTCAAGGAGCAAACTGAGAAGAGGATTGATGATCTGGTTAGAAGGATGGAGTCTTCAAACTCCGAATTGATGAAGTCCTTGAATGACCTTCGTACTGAGATAAAATCCTTCAACTCCCAATATCAAGCTAACTTTGAAAAATAATTAGATGATGCTCAAAAGAAGGTTGAAGAGCTAACTGCTGCTCAGTCCACATCCGCAGTAGTTAGCTTCGCTGAAGAACTAAGAAAGACGAACTCTGCCATCACTACTGAAATGATTGAAAAGCTCAACCTTACACTTCAACCATTGATCAATCTTTCCATCAAAATGGAACGAAATCAGATAGCCTAATCGAGACCTCAGGTGTTTGCTTAGCCTAACCTTTCGGTTCAACCTTCACAAGGGGGAGAATCAAGTGGAATGTCTCGGGCCCTGATAACAACAACAATAACACAAGTAGAAACAACAGCAACAACAGTAACAGCATACCAGGCCGTTTCTCTTGGAAGGCCAACATTCATTCCTCCCATTGTGTCCAAAGCTGGTCCCACCTTTGGCATAATCACAACAACCAAAGTGGGGGGTTTAAGCTATGCCCATGAAGATAAGGAGATAAGGATTGCTCCAAACATGGAGCAAGTTCACAAAGAGAGAGAGGAAGAATATAACAACATGCTTCAAATCAACAACGTTATCACTGAAAAACAAAATATGGACAGCTGAAACCATGGCTGCCATTGGTTTTGAAGATTTCAGAGTATTCAATCAACTTCCTCTCCAAAGTTATGAAGTAAAAACTTTGGTTGACCAACAGCTTGATCTGCCATACAATCCAAAGACTTTTCTTTTTATCAGTTTGTGAGAAACATTCCTCAAAATGAGTTGTCACCCTTTAAAATCAAAAAGATAGCCTTCCATGCCAAGTACACAAAAGAACCGAAGAAGGTATGGAGTGAAAAATGAATTGTAAAAATCATATCTATCAAGGAGGGAGAGGAGTACGAAGGATTTCAAAATTACAACTTCTTCGTACTTCGGGGATCTAAGAATGAGGAGTCAAGATTCACGATTACGGACTTTCCAATCATGAATCCTCATGATTTTATCGTGCTTCTTGACTTAATGAATGCTTCCCCAGGTCACGAAGCTGAAATAATGATGATCTTCAGAGCTGCAAAGGCCCACATCTTATCCTTCCTTCGGAACTACCTTCTGAGGTTTGCAAAATTTGACATCGAAGTAGCTGATCTCTTCAGACAATCCCTTGCACCCCCACCTTGCACTGTTGAAAATTCTGATCATCTTAAGCAAGGGAAAATTGTGGAAAAGCCCTGGGTTTTGTGTTTAAGGGACTTTCTAAAGATAATGAAACAGTGATAGCAAAATTCTTTGAAGTTGGCTACAATGGTCTTTACCCTTCATCTATGATCACCAGCATTTTATCCGTAGTGAATTCATGCTTCGTGAATCACTGGCAAGAGAAGAAGAGGATAAGGGAGCACCTTAACTGGTGGCTTGCGGTAAGGTATGCCTTGAGACATGAATTTAAAAGAAACTTTCCAAGATAGGCTTCGGATGCACTTCACACAAAGGGGGAGATTGTTGAGAATATTTGTGATGAAGTGCTGATCCATCCGAAGCCCCTGAAGACTACGAAGTGAAACCAGACCCTGCATCCTGAAGACTCCGAACGGTTTACCGCAGAGGATCCGAAGGCTTATCTGTAACTACCTTTTGGGTGCACGCGTATCTGGCAGACTACGTGTTGCACAATAAATCATTCCTATTGGCTAGTACACTGTAGGAATATACTATGATATCTTGTTGTACTATTCGTATCACTAATTAAGTATAAATATCAGTGATACTTGTCTGTGTCGAGTGTGAGACTGATCCACCCCAATTGTAAAACCCTAATTGTGAAATCCAAGCATTCGGCACATGTTATCCATTTCTTACTATGTTCTTCATTGTTCTTATTCATATTTGAGTGTTGATAGTTTAGCTTGATTCATCTCGTGAGAATACTTATTATTATACACTATTTGATTGAATTCAACACCCGAAGATGTGGTGTGTATAGTAGTGGTGAGAGGAAGGGTTGTGGTGGAGATGGGAAGAACATCCGAAGATTCTACAGTTTCTTATGTCAGAGTGGATCCATCAATCATGCTAAGTTCTCGAACAATTCTTGTGAATGATTATTCATTCAAAGCTTTTGTAAAGATATCTGCCAGCTAAATTGCTTATTATGAATGATTCTTCATTCAAAGCTTTTGTAAAGATATATGCTCTACATAAATCTCAGATTTGCTCTGTGATGAATAAATTGCTTATTGATGCTAAAAATAGGGCAAAAGTCAGTGACCAGGAGAGTCTACAATTAAGGGGGAGAGTAGAAAGTACGAAGCTATCCCTTGAAAAAGCCAACTTAAGAATCTCACTGTTAGAAGCGAATAGAGAGAAAATTTTGAATGATAGATGCGAGTAATATGAGAGTACAAACGTTTAGCAGTTTCACAAAAAATATTTTGTTGTTTCAGCATTACATCATTATCATTCAAAATTTTCTCTCTATTCGCTTCTAACAGTGAGATTCTTAAGTTGGCTTTTTCTAGGGACAGCTTCGTACTTTCTACTCTCCCGCTCAACTGTAGAATCTCCTGGTCACTGACTTTTGCCCTATTTTTAGCATCAATAAGCAATTTATTCATCACAGAGCAATCATGAGTTATTTCATTTATATCAGCAGAAAATTTTGAAGAAGGAATTTTAAAACATATGAGAAGTTTTGTTACCTGTTTAGGGATGGTCATGCGAGAGTCCTTTGCCATCAAACAAACCTCCTCTTTATTACCGAAGAATCATCAAACCAGATTTTCGGAATACCTGCAGCAATCACATTCTTTGTCTCTGATTCTTTATAACCCAGACCTCCGAACTGTAACGACCGTTTTTCAAAAAAAACGGTATGAATAGTAACTCCAGTGTAAATAGTAACTCCGTCGTGAATAGTAACTCCGAGAAATGATGTAAGCGCTTACCTTATAAATAGTAAAGATGACGTAAGCGATGACGTCATAAATAGTAAATATGACGTAAGCGATGACGTCATGAATAGTGTTTTCGAGCCCTATAAATACACGCCCAGCTTCTTCCATTTCAACCCACACCTCAAACTTCATTCGATACATCGAGTGATAAGCATCAGCATTCGAGGCAACTAGGAGGCTCTTAGCTTTATAAACGGCTAAGATTACTACATTCGAGGCGTTCGGATCGAGCTTAAGATTGATAATCACGGTGAGTAATCGATGCCTTACCTCTGTGTTATATAATTATGAGGCCTTCGTGGCTTAGTGTTACTTTTCCTGTGGGGCCACATCACCGGTACATGTGATTGGGACCACCTTTCCGTGGGGTCACATACCCGGTACTTGTGGTTGAGAACATATTTTCTGTGGGGCCACTTACTTAGTGTTTGTGGTTGGGACCACATATATCTATACTATATTATAACACATATATAACTTACAACACTTCAATGCAAATAGTCTTAAAATTAAGACAGTACAACCATTTTTTGCATTCAACCTTCCCCTTTATGAGAACCCCTCCTCCTCCTCCCACACCCCACATTTGCCAGCTTTCAAAAACACATCATATCAATATTAGGCGGAAGATTCAAATGCTAAAAAAAAGCCGGATTGATTGCCACTATCTTTTATATTTGGTGTTTGAATTTTGAAATTTCAAAATCCCGTGTAATACGGATTGATTGCCACTATCTTTTATAAACCCACCTGTCTACAAATCTCTCCCTCATCCCTATGCAGAATGCAAACCCTTTTCTCTCATCCGATTATATAGATTTAATCTGAAAATTGAAAGATTGAGTCAGTTTTTTCTCTCATCAGCTTGAATCGTTAACCACCAGAGGCCAATCTGAACCACAAACGCTGCCAAGAAGCTTGAAGGTTGGATTACCAGACGCTGCCAAGAAGCCCTCCATCGATGCACCAACAAACGCTACCAAAGGGCTTATATCCTTCTCTCATCTGCTTGAATCGAGGTAATCGGAAAACCCTTCTTCTCTCATTGGCTTAAATCGACCAAACACTGTCAAGGAGCCCTCCATCTTTTAACCACCAAACACTACCAAGGGGCTTCAATAATTTCACCAAAACACTCCGATATTAACCACCAAACGCTGTCATGAAGCTTGAAGGTTGAACCACGAGATGTTGCCATCGCTGAACCACACTATGTTTCTTTCAAGCTCCAAACAACAACCTTGACTCGGTATCTCTCTATATCTCTTTCTTTCAGTTTTTTTTATTAATGGTCTCTCTCTTTCTGGCTAACACTTTTATGATCGAATATGTTGTGTGTTTTTGTTTACCTATATGTGTGTTCTTATTTGATAATAAGATCTAGGTTTAGGTTTTTGTTTCTAATCGATTTGAATATAAGATGTCGTTTTGGGGTGTTGTTACAGGTAGGGGTGAACCGAATATGACTAGGTAGCGGTGAACCGAATATGACTAGAGCTGAAAGGTTGCTGCTTCGAGGAGCCATTGAAAAACCAGAAAACCGAAGGTTTTTCTTGCATGATACTGTAGGATGCAAGAGCTGGAGCAGACTTTGTCATAAAGTCGAAGGTTCTGAAGTGTTGGTGATAATTCCACCATTATTATTCTTTTCTGTCCCAGGTTCGATAATCATTTTTCTTCAGTTCCATCTAAATTTGTTTTCTTTATATCAAATCTGCCATTGAGCATATTTATGTTTATAAGGAAAGAATATAAAAAGAATTGAAAATTGAATGGTTTTATAGTCTTTTTACATGTTTAGAAAACATGCACCCCACATGTTTGAAGAAATGTCTCAAAGAAAGTTGAATCTATCCTTATCATCATTTCAGCTTTGGTAATATCGTTAACTGAATAATGTTTAATGCTTCTGTCCCTTTTCTGTTATGTTGGTGACTCAAAATTCTTGTTCACTCTTAGCTAAACATATTATTAAGGAAAAATATTGTATGCATGATTTTTTAGTTTAGTTGATGGTTATTTATTATAATATTTTCTGATTTGGCTGTTTCTTTGTTTAATTACCTTTCAAGTTCTCAGGCCAACATTTGTAAGTTTGTAAGGAAAGGTCTTACTCTGTACCTGATTCGTGTTCGTGTTGGTTCAGATGGTATTGCTCACGTGAAAGGTATTTAGTTGTTTGACTTCCAGAAAACAATTAACAAATTTGTAGACACGTTGGTTTACAATAAGGGTTGTAGTATTGCTGATTTCTGGTGGATTCATTTAAAATAAGAATTCCATCAATTTCATTTTCATTTGATTTAAATTTTTTGTTGTACATGAGAATCGAGCAAATGAGGATGCAAGGGTAAACTTTGAGAGCAAGAGCTCATGCATCAATAAAGAATCAGAAAGGTAAAAATTTTCATGTTGATGCAGGTTTTAGTTAATAGCATCCTACTTTATATTTCTGCAGCAAAGTGTATTTGTTGGATGATTTTTAGGTAAATCTCTTTGTGAATGTTGCAGGTCCTGAGAAATAGAGAAGCAAGCTTGAATAATATACGGAGACACTATTAGTTTCATTGTTTTGAAACCATTGCAGATTGATGCTCTTTTCTCTAAAGATGCACCATATAAACACTTGAAGATGCTTTCCCCTTTCACCATTTTAACAAAATAAATTTTCATTTTTTTGCATAACTGATTAATGCTTCAATGATTTCATAACCTGTTATATACATAAGTACAGAACCCCATAGGATCCTAATTGCTCATTTGTCTGTGACCTGTAGGTTTTGAATGGAACAAAAAATGAAACAAAGGAGTCATTCTTTTGGTACTTCATCAACTGTTGTAGAAAAAATTGTTGATCTTTTGAAATATGATGAGGGGATTGTGTGTTGAAAGTAAAGGGAATCAATTGAGATATGCTTGCAGGGAATATGTAGTAACTTGACATATTGGGTATTCTTAATTGTTGGTTTTGTATATTACAAATGATCATAAGTAGTGGTAAATATCATGCATCGATAACAAATGAAATATAATAAAACCAAAATTACAAATAATGTTTAATGCTAATGATATTCCCAATATATTGGAAGGGAGAAGGAAGGTAGACGGCTCGAACTCAATAAATGACTTTAGGTTTAGTTACCACATATCTATATATTAGGGTATATATGTAACTTCCGAATTTAACCCTTTTTATTTAAATATTTATTTTATTTGTATCTATATAACTAAATTAATATTATATATTATATATATTTTTCATTTTATTTAAAATCAGTTTTTGATTTTCCGAATTAATTTTGAATTTATTGATTAGTATTTTTATATAATAAAAAGTATAGTTTTATTTGTTTATGGGTAAGTTTAACAAAGACACTAAATTTTAAAAAATAATCGATTTTGACTCTTTTTTTTTTCAATTCAGGAACCAATTTTTTGATTTTTCTCGAATAAGTCAATATATTTTCAATTTTAACCACTTGGCCGGTCTATCTGGTTGTCAGCTGACGTGGCATGGTGACGTATCAGTCATGATAATGTGGTGCTGACATGACACCAATGTGTCAAAAAACAATAACAGAGTGTCAAAACTGAAATTTTCTGAAAACTTAGTGTTATTTTTCAAATTTGCCTAATAACTAATTATAAATATTTCAAAATATTTAATTTAGGAGAAATATAAAAATAAATGAAATAAGAACAATGCTTTGTTTTATCGAAATGGTAAGACTATTAATATTGTTCTTATCATAACCACAATGGTTCATTTAGTATTATACTGATTAAGGCGTTAGACTATTATGTGTGCTATCAATTTAGCCATGGATTTTTTCATCTATTTTGTTGTCATTGTCATATTTATTGGAAATGATATTTCTGTATACATGTTATTTGAATATGATATGTACTCGAAAAAAATACAAATCGCTAAATAGACAAACATCGAAAACTATACTTTAAAACAAATTATCGTCACCACCCCTTTGCTCAAGCATATCACTAGAAACTACTTGCCGACTGGAAATATAATCGTCGTCCGAAAACTAATAGCCGAAACGAATTGTTCGTCTCCGCCGCATTGCGCGGGTACCAACTAGTATATATATATATATATATATATATATATATATATATATATATATATATATATATATATATATATATTGCGACGGCCGTATGAGCAGTAATTGTGGTAGGACCACATATATGTGTTGTGATGGCCTAATCGGCCGGCAATTCTATCACACACTTAGGGGGTGTACGGTGAGTCTTTGTGACTCGATACCGCAGGGGTTGAGGAAAGGACGAACGTGATTGACGAGCATGGGGCTGTGGTATGATGTGGTGGCTGTACAGTTACATGTTTATGTGCTTTCTTTTTATATATACTGTGACACGTATCGATTATTCACTGAGCTTGTGTAGCTCACCCCTGTTGATACTAACGTTGCAGGTACTATAGACCCCACTAAGGGGAAAGATGTGATACGGGGTTAGAGTAGATGATTGTAGCAACCCGGCTTTGGGGAGAGTTCGTATTCCCAGATACCACTTGTGTGCTTCTTACTTGTAACATATGCCTCTGTATTATATTTTGCTGTATAATATATGTTTTAAAGTGTGGAAAATAAAAATAAAATGGGGGTGTATTTATTATTGTAAGTCGGGTGTTACAAGTTGGTATCAGAGTCGAGGTTTAAGTGAACTAGGTTTCTATAGGGTAGATACCTAGACTTGAACCTTAGGAGATAGTGGAATTCGGGATTGGAAAAGGATAATTTATGTTATCTAATTAGGTGACTAATCTTTCTGTTGAACCTTGAAGATGGCAAACACCAGGAGCGGTTAGAGCCGAGGAGGTGCTAGGCAGGGAGCCCCCAGAGGAGGCAGATCATGATCACAAGGCTCAGTGCACAGGGAGGCGGGAGAGGCAGCAGGGAACCTGCCGGATTTACGAGCTATCATTACTGATGTGGTACGGGAGCTATTACCCACTATAGTAGAGACACAGATGGAGGATACTTCTAACCAAGTGTATGAGGGAGCTCCCGGAGACGAGGGACATGCCGAAAGTGGAGTACACGTGGCGGATAAAGGCAAAGGTGTTGAGGGAACGTCAGGAGGGAAAACCAAATGCACATATAAGAATTTCCTTAGTTGCAATCCTTAGGAATTTGTGGGAGCTGATAATCCCGTACATGCGATGGAGTGGTTGATGCACACGGAGAAAGTCTTTCGAATCAGCAAGTGTGTAGAGGCGGAAAAGGTGGAGTTCGCCACCAACCTTTTCACTGGGAATGCCCAGTATTGGTGGCAAGTCTTTAGTAGAGCTTTGGGTCCCGATCTGACCGAAATGTTGACATGGGAGCAATTTAAAGCCAAATTTACTGAGGAATACTGTTCTGAGGTGGCGGTAAAGAGGCTGGAGGATGAGTTCTTACATCTAGAGCAAGGATCCCGGTCTGTGCAAGAGTATACTTTGGTCTTTTTAGAAAAAGCAAGATTTTGTGAGCATCAGGTTAATACTGAAAAGAGAAAGATAGATAAATACGTGTGGGGATTGAAGACTGTAATCCGAGATATTGTACAGCCACTCCAGCTGACCACTTTCCGGTAGGTGGTTGATCGGGCGGTGGAGCGTGAGGCGGAGCTGCAGCATCAACATAATTAGAGGAGGGCAGCAGAGGTGAAGAGGAAGGCCGAGGAGCGCCCATGGACTTCTCAGAAGAAGTCCCAGCAGTCAGATTCTGGGTCGCGGGGTCAGACTCGGAAGGATGAGGGCAGATGGTGCGACAGATGCCGGAAGAAGCATACGGGAGATTGCCCTACTAGTCCCCCACCATTGTATTGTTTTAAGTGTGTAAAGACAGGACACTATGCCCGTGATTGCACACAGGCAAACCGAGTATGCTTCCAGTGTGGAGCTAAAGACCACCTCCGTGCAGATTGTCCACAACTGAAGACAGGAGGGTCCCAAGATAGGCTGCAGGAGGAGCAGGGTAGAGAGAGGAGGGAGACATGAGACAGAGGCAGACCAGTAGCCTCCCGAGCATTCCAGATGACAGTTGAGGAGGCCCGGGAGAAGACCGATGTCATTACAGGTATTTTTAAATTGAATTCGGTCCATGCATATGTATTCTTTGATCCCGGAGCCACAGACTCCTTTATATCCACATCATTCATGCCCCAAATTCCTATACCCTTAACCTTGTTGGACGAAGAATTGGAGGTGGCAGTGGCAGGTGGGAGATATGTGTATGTCTCTAAGCAGATTCGAGGGTGTCAGCTTGAGATCAACAGGACCACTTTCCCTATTGATCTGAAGCTGATCACCACAAGAGAGTTTGAAGTTATTGTAGGAATGGACTGGTTAGCAACCAATTATGCTCAAGTCGAATGTAAAAGGAAAAGTATTATGATTCTAGCACCAGACGGGTCGCGAGTGATAATTCAGGGTGAGCGGCCACGTACGAGGATGCCCGTCATTTCCTTTGCCAAGGCACGTAGTCGTAATATCAAAGAGGGAGTACTTTTCATGGCATGTGTGGTCCCGACAGAGCCCATCAAACTACCCGTTGAAGATGTCACAATTGTGAAGGATTTTCTTGATGTTTTTCCCGATGAGCTCCCGGGACTACCACCGGATCGGCAGATAGTGTTTACCATAGATTTGGTTCCAGGAGCAGCTCCTATTGCTCGTGCTCCATATCAATTAGCACCAACAGAGATGGCAGAGTTGAGGAAGCAGTTGCATGAATTACTTGATCGGGGATTCATTCGATCGAGTACATCACCTTGGGGAGCACCTATCCTATTCGTGAGGAAGAAAGACGGGTCTATGCGAATGTGTATAGACTATAGAGAACTGAACAAGATCACCATAAAAAATAAATATCCCCTGCCCAGGATCGATGATTTATTCGATCAACTTCAAGGAGCATCCTATTTCTCTAAGATTGATCTGAGATCGGGATATCATCAGCTGAAGATTCGAGAGTCGGATATCCCGAAGACAGCTTTCCGTACTTGTTACGGACATTATGAGTTCTTGGTGATGCCGTTTGGGTTAACCAATGCCCCTGCAGCCTTTATGGACTTGATGAACAGAGTGTGTCGTCCATTCCTTGATACCTCTATTATCGTGTTCATTGATGATATACTGATCTATTCCCGGAGCCAGGAAGAGCACGAGACGTATCTACGTCAAGTTTTGGAGTTACTTCATCGAGAGCAGTTGTATGCCAAGTTCTCCAAGTGCGAATTCTGGCTTCGTGAGGTTCAGTTTTTGGGGCATGTTATTAGCAGCGAAGGTGTTAAAGTTGATCCTGTAAAGATCGAGGCTGTAATGAAGTGGGACCCGCCACGGAATCCATCGGAAATACGTAGCTTTCTTGGGTTAGCCTGATATTATAGGAGATTTGTAGAGAACTTCTCTTCTATTGCAGCTCCTTTGACTAAATTAACTAAGAAGGGCGAGAAGTTTGAGTGGACTAAAGAGCAGCAAGCTGCATTCTAGAAGCTGAAGCAAGCCCTGTGTGAGGCCCCAGTGCTGGCCTTACCACAAGGTGTGGAAGACTTTGTGGTCTACAGTGATGCTTCTAAGGTGGGCCTGGGATGCGTTTTAATGCAGAGGGGTCGGGTGATTGCATACGCATCCAGGCAGTTGAAAGAAGCTGAGAAGAGATATACAGTGCATGATCTTGAACTAGCTGCTGTGGTGTTAGCATTGAAGCTTTGGAGACATTACATATATGGTGTAAAGTTCAAGATTTATACGGACCATAAAAGTCTTAAATTTTTGTTTGATCAAAATGAGCTGAACATGAGACAGCAGATAGGGGTGTTAAATTCGGATATCCGAAAATTTCGGATAGTGAATATTGATATCCGAATCCGAATCCGGAATTTCGGATTCGGATTCGGATATCATTTCGGATATCCGATTTTAAAAAAAAATCAAATTTAATTAAATTAGCCTAAAAAATCATTTATCCAATAAATATATTAAAATAAACATATTCAATATTACATTATGGTATTCAAAACCAAACGAAGTAAAATAATGTGAGATTAATCGACGAAACATAGTAATATAGATAAAAAAAGAAAATATATTTTTTCGAATTCGGATATCGGATATCCAAAATATCCGAAATTTTGTAAAATCACTATCCGAATCCGAATCCGAAAATTCGGATATCCGAATTTTGGATACCCGAAAATTCGGATATCCGATTTTTCGGATAATTTAGCAGCGGATTTTGGGAATTTCGGATCGGATATTCGGATACGGATATTTTTGAACACCCCTAGCAGCAGAGATGGATGGATTTACTTAAAGACTATGACTGCGAGATTTTGTACCATCCAGGGAAGGCGAATGTAGTTGCAGACGCTCTCAGTCGAAAAGAGAGACCCATTAGGGTTGTGTCTGCTTGTATGAGCATAGTCAGTCGGCTACCTGAGCTGATTCGGGCAGCCCAAGAGGAAGCAGGGAAGGCGGAGCATGTGAAAAGTAAACGCATGGTTAGCTATATTAACCAACTTGAAGAAAATTCTCAGCGGTTGAAGACCTTTAGAGGTCGAGTATGGGTGCCAAAGTAGGGTGAGGCACGAAAGTTACTCCTTGAAGATGCTCACTGTTCTCGTTATGCTATACACCCTGGTAGCACCAAGATGTATCAGACGCTGAAACCGTTGTATTGGTGGCCGGGAATGAAGCGAGACATAGGAAGATATGTGGAACGGTGCCAAACATGTTTGCAAGTAAAGTCCAATCATCAAAAGCCGTATGGAGAAATTCAGCCTTTGCATGTCCCAATGAAAAAGTGGGACGAGGTCACCATGGACTTTGTGACAAAACTTCCTCGGATGCCACGTGGACACGATGCAATATGGGTGATCGTGGACCGACTGACCAAATCCACTCAGTTCATACCCATATGTGAGAATTATCAAGTTAGCAAGTTAGCCAAGATCTATATTGATGAAGTAGTTCGTAGACACGGGGTACCATCCTCCATTATATCTGACCGAGATAGTCGATTTATTTCTCGGTTCTGGCAGAGCCTACAAGAGCAGTGTGGGTCGAAAGTTTTGATGAGTACTGTCTATCATCCTCAGACTGATGGGCAAAGCGAAAGGACTATACAGACATTGGAGGATATGCTTCGTGCGTGCGTTATAGATTTTGGTGGGAGCTGGGAGGATCACTTGCCTTTGGTGGAATTTGCATATAATAATAGCTATCACTCCAGTATTCAGATGGCGCCATACGAGGCATTATACGGAGCATCGTTTCGTACTCCGACCTGTTGGACAGAGTTAGGAGAAAAACCGTTAGCCGGACCCGAGATTGTCGCCTAAACTGAAGAGAAAATTCGAGAACATTTGAAGGTTGCCCAAAACCGCCAAAAGCAGTATGCTGATCGTCGAGTGAAACCTATAGAGTTTCAGGTTGGTGATATGGTGATGCTTAAGGTTTCTCCGTGGAAGGGTCTGATTCATTTTGGGAAGAAAGGGAAGCTGAGTCCTCGCTTTATTGGCCCATTCCGGGTATTACAAAAGATGGGAGTTGTAGCCTACCGTTTAGAGCTACTTGAGGAGCTAAGAGGCATTCACGACGTCTTCCATGTGTCACAATTGAGGAAGACTCTGTTTGATAATTCCCAACGAGTGTTTTTACCTGAAATTGAGATAGATGAAAAGTTGAGGAACCCGGAACAGCCAGAAAAGATATTAGACAGGAAGGTTAGACCACTGCGAAATAAGAGCATTAACATGGTAAAACTACAGTGGCGATATCACAAGGGCTCAGATGTAACTTGGAAAGCCGAAGAGGAAATGAAGGCGAAGTACCCCCAGTTATTTACTTGATTCCGGGGACGGAATCTTTTGAAGGGGGTAGAACTTGTAACGACCGTTTTTCAAAAAAAAAAACCGCGTGAATAGTAACTCCGGCATGAATAGTAACTCCGAGAAATGATGTAAGCACTTACCTCGTAAATAGTAAAGATCACGTAAGCGATGATGTCGTAAATAGTGTTTTCGAGTCCTATAAATAGAGGCTCAACTTCTTCATTTCAACCCACACCTCAAACTTCATTCGATACATCGAGTGATAAGCATCAGCATTCGAGGCAACTAGGAGGCTCTTAGCTTTATAAACGGCTAAGATTACTACATTCGAGGCGTTCGGGTCGAGCTCAAGATTGATAATCACGGTGAGTAATCGATGCCTTACCTCTGTGTTATATAATTATGAGGCCTTCGTGGCTTAGTGTTACTTTTCCTGTGGGGCCACATCACCGGTACATGTGATTGGGACCACCTTTCCGTGGGGTCACATACCCGGTACTTGTGGTTGAGACCACATTTTCTGTGGGGCCACTTACTTAGTGTTTGTGGTTGGGACCACACACATATATATATATATATATATATATATATATATATATATATATATATATATATATATATATATATATATATATATATATATATATATATATATATATATATATATATATATATATATATATATATATATATATATATATATATATATATATATATATATATATATATATATATATATATATATATATTGTGACGGCCGTATGAGCAGTAATTGTGGTAGGACCACATATATGTGTTGTGATGGCCTAATCGGCCGGCAGTTCTATCACACACTCAGGGGGTGTACGGTGAGTCTTTATGACTCGATACCGCAGGGGTTGAGGAAAGGACGAACATGATTGACGAGCATGGGGCTGTGGTATGATGTGGTGGCTGTACAGTTACATGTTTATGTGCTTTCTTTATATATATACTGTGACACGTATCGATTATTCATTGAGCTTGTGTAGCTCACCCCTGTTGATACTAACGTTGCAGGTACTATAGACCCCACTAAGGGGAAAGATGTGATACGGGGTTAGAGCAGATGATTGTAGCAACCCGGCTTTGGGGGAGAGTTCGTATTCCCAGATACCACTTGTGCGCTTCTTACTTGTAACATATACCCCTGTATTATATTTTGCTGTATAATATATGTTTTAAAGTGTGGAAAATAAAAATAAAATGGGGGTGTATTTATTATTGTAAGTCGGGTGTTACACGAACCCTTCTTGACCCATTTCTTCTTCAGCTTCACTCTCCTCATAGGTACCCTTCGGGAAGCACTTACCATCATCATAGGCAATGAAAGCACTATGAGTTGGCTTCCTTACTTCCTCGTCTTCGGAGTCAGATGACCACACCTGGTATGTAACACCCGGCTTTAAAATAAAAACACCCCTGAAAATTTTTCATTTAAAACATAGGTTTCAGTACATAAAACCATAATCAAAGGGTATATTTTTGTATAAACGGGTACAAGTGTATCAAGGAGAGTACAAATACAGTAACCTCCTTTTAAGCCGGGCTGCTACTGACAGCATCTACAAGTCCACTTCTTTAGTCACAGACTTTATCTTTTACCTTATCAGAATCATGCTAACCTGCAGGGACATTTAACAAACGACGTGAGCTACAAAGCCCGGTGAGTAATCATAAAAATAGTCTCACATGTATAAGAGAAATTAAACATATAAATTCTAATTAATAATTTCTGTCCCATGCCTCTTAGCCACAACTGACCGCACCGTATCTCCTAGCCCCAAAGGCTATACCAGCTGGATACAAAATCCGATATCATAGCCGTAAAGGCCGTACCATTTGGATACACATCCAGTATCATAGCCACAAAGGCCGTACCAGTTGGATACAACATCCAATATTAAATCTGCTGTTTGGACATTAAGTCAAACAAAACCTGCTATTTGCTCATCAAGTCAAATCAAATATGTTAGCCACAAAACCATATGTATATAAAGAAAATAACATATAAATTCTCAATAATATTTTCTGTCTCATACTTCCTAGTCACAATTGACCGCACCATATATCCTGGCCGCATAAGCCGCACCAAACAGTTTTAATATTTATATCATAGCCCTAAGGCCGTACCAATTGGGTTCAATAACCCGATATCATAGTCATAAGACCGCACCATTTAGATTCAATAACCCGATATCATAGCCATAAGGCCGCACCATTTGGATTCACAATCCAATATCATAGCCATAAGGCCGCACCATTTGGATTCAATCATCCAACAACATAGCCACAAGGGCCGTACCATTTCTATATAACATCAATAACATAGCCGCGTAGGCCATACCATTTTAATAACATTTTATATCATAGCCGTAGAGGCCGTACCTTTAGACATCATCCAATAGTCTCACGACTTACCCGGTCTTATCCTTTCAAACTACCATGTTCAACTCTAAAACTACTACAAGTTATAAGAGTTCAAACAGTATATATCATATATGATATAAGTGAGATTACTCACCTGGATACTTGCTGCAATTGTATCCCATTAATCTTTGCCTCCTTGCACATGTTTATCAATGTACTTGACTAATACCTATATATACACATATATATCATGGTACTGAGTCAAAAATACCACAAGTGACTCTACTACACTTGAGTTCAATATAAAACCACCACGGGTTATAACTAGATAAGAATCCTTATCAAAAACAACTTTCTATTCATTTTTATACTCCCCCGGTACACACGTATTGTTCTACAGTGCCCATAGAGTGTCATATTCTCAATTTCATATTTTTCCAAGACTTTTCATACCATCATGGACTTATGGTTAAAGTTTGAGGTCAATCGGACATGTCTAGCAACGATTTCACATTTTAATGCTCTCTGATTGAGAGCACGACTCGTGCATTTTTATGCACTGGAGATGCACGACTCGTGTATGCACCAAAAGACAACCAACTTTGGTCTACAGTGGAGCACGACTCGTGCATAATAGAGCACGACTCGTGCTCTTACTGCAGTATGTTTCTGCAGTCTAATTTTTGCACTGTAGCTTCCAGTTTTCGCACATTAAGTCCTTATTTCTGTTCTTAATCATTTTAGGTTCATTCCATGACTAAAACTATCCATTAACCTCTGATTTTAACTCATTGGAATCACACTTGATCATACAAATGCAGAATTTAGGGTTCTTGAACCAAAAACCCCAAAATCCACCAAAACATCAAATTCTTTTATTTCAACTACATGTTCTTATCATATGAACATATATCAAACTCAGAAATCATATAAACATCATGGATTATGACTGAAATTATAGTTTTTCAGTCCACCCATGAAGAACACTCAAGAACACTTAGGTTAGAACTTTTCACTAACCTTAATTGCTTCAAAATCTTCAATTCCAAGCTATAAATCCAATTCCTTGCTTCAATTCTTGAGAATTTCCAGAATTTTAATCTTCAAGAAGCTTCCCGTAGCCTCTCCAAGTTCAGCCAACAATATGGAGATATTTTCTCCTTTTATATTTTTCAATTTTACAATTTCAGTCCCTCAAGGTCATTTTCTTGAACTTTGGCCACAATAATCAAGTTTTATCACATAAAACTTTCATTTCTTATATTTTTGCCACAAGCAAACAATTTTTACATATTTGGTCCCTCACATGGCCAAAAGACCAAATTACCCTTTTATGGTAAAAAGACTAATTTACCCTTTTAGTCTTTTTACTATAATTATCTTACCAAAAAGGTTTTCTAACAAAACCAATACTTATAACACCATATTAAATCATAAATACACTATGATTAACATATTAATACTTAACAAGAGTATCGTGGTGTTACAAATTCTCCCCTCCTTTAAAAGATTTCGTCCCCGGAATCATTCAAACAGATGAGGGTATTTATCTCTTATTACCATTTCGGTCTCCTATATCAAATAGAAACCTCAATGGTATTGCCAAAGCACTTTAACCATACTAGTCTTCTTATTTTGTAGTTGTCTCACTTTTCATCTAACACTTCTCCGGTTGTCCCAGGTATTCTAACTCTTAGGAGTATACGGAAAGGTCCAATAACCAAGGACTCAACTTTCCTTTCGTTCCAAAACAAATCTTAGTCTTTCCAAGGGATTACTTTGAGTACCACCATCTTTTCTCACTTGAAATTTCAACGGTTTTTACTCAGTGATCTACATACCACTTTAGCTAATTCTTAGCCATTTTCAAATTTTCTCGAATTCTTCAAGTCTTCTCTTCAATTTATACCATAAACTAGAATCTAGCCAACGGCTTTTTTCCCCCACTTCAGTCTAACAAATCGGAGTATCACACGGTACTCCATACAACACTTCATACGAGCCATTAGAATGCTGGTATGAAAACTGTTATTTCCTACAAATTCTACCAAAGATAGACAATCTTCTCATCTTCCGCCAAGGTCTATCATGCAATTTTAATGCATATATTCTAAAGTCTGTATCATTATCTCATCTCACCCATCAAGATATGGTACTTAGTAGTACTTTTGAACTAATTATTCTTGGAAACTATGCCAAAATCAAAGAATAAATCTACTATCCTGATTCGATACAATCACCACCGGTAACTCATGTCGCAATTTACTCCATCTATGTAACTTTTCGCTACTTTTCGATCTTGATCTTCTCACTAGTCGGTATGAATTTACACTAGTTTCATCAACCGGTCTACTATTACCCATGTGGTATCATACCCACACGGTATTCAAGGAATCTTTCTTGCAAAATCCATAATAATGTTGTCCCATTTCTTCTTTGGAACCAACAACGGCTAAATTTCTTCGTATGCTTCTAATGGTTTGACTTTACTTGCACATAAGTTAAACACTTTTTCACATATATTTCTTCATTCCCGGCCACCAATACATAGGTTTTATCATCCTATATAGTTTGGTACTACCCCGGGTATACTGCATATCTACTATAATACGCATCTTTTAAGAACAAATTTCATTTCTCATTTTACATTGGAACCCACATACACAACCACCAAGGGTTTTCAATCGCTGTGATTTTCCAAGTAGCTTCTTCAAATATCCATTATTTATTCACTTTTCACGTTTTTATACTTGCACGCTTCTTCTTGTGCTACCCGAATCAATTCAGGTAATCAACTCGCCACACTCATTCATGTGGTTGTAACCTTCAAAGGATACTCCTTTCAACTCAAGGCATCTATAACTTCCTTTGCCTTGCCGGGATGGTACAAGATTTCACAACCGAAATCTTTAAGTAACCCATCTATCTTTGCCATCTCGTGTTTAACTTCTTTTTGATCAATTAAATACTTCAAACTGTTAGGATCCGGATAAACAGTAAGCTTTACACCATAAATAGTGTCTCCAAAGCTTCAATGCCAAAATCATAATTGCTACTGCAATATCATGTACCAGGTATTTCTTCTCAACTTCTTTTAGTTAACGGATCGCGTAGGCGACTACTCGACCCTTCCACATTATCATGCACCTAAAGTCAATTCTAGATGCATTTCTATAATCCAATTTATCTTCTCCGCTTAGCAATAACGCTAACGTCGAAGCTTCATATAAGACTTGCTTCAGCCTTTGAAAAGTTACTTGTGGTTTTTCTACCCACTCGAATTTTTCACATTTTCTTAATCAACTTTAGTCAACAGGACAACAATCAAGGAGCAGTTTTTTACAACTCTCCTATAGTAACTTGCCAAATCCAAGGAAACTACAAGTTTCAGTCAGATTCCAAAATGGTTCCCGTTTTATCACAACATCATTTCCACTGGATCTACTTTAACATCTTTGGCACTGTTAACATGCCCAAAGAATTGAACTTCTTTTAGCCAAAATTCATACTTGGAAAACTTTGCATATCACTTTTCTCACGAAGTATCTCCAATATTTGGCACAAATATACATCATATTCGATCTGGTTTCGAGAATATCGGATTCTCGGTAGTCAATGTACACACACATCAACTTGTCTTTCTTCTTTGCAAGCAAAAATAGGGTTTCCTCACAATGACACACTCGGTCTTATGAAACCCCAATACAAATACTTCTAATTTCTTTCCCAACTCTGCCATTTCCGTAGGTGCTAATTGGTACGGAGCCTAAATAACAGAAACGGCTCCCGTAACCAATTTATTCATAAACTCTTCTCGCCAATTTAGCGGTAATCCTGGAAGTTCTTTCGGAAGAAACATCCGGGAATTCGTTTACAACTTTACACTTCTATTTCCACATTATTTAGCTTGGCCAATACTACATATGCCAACTAAACATCCTTCCTTTACTAACACTACTCCGAGTTTAAGCAAAGGGAAATAACCGGCATTCTCAACCACAGTCGTTTACTCTGGATTTTCATCCATTTCACTTCTGATTTTAGAACCATAATGTTCATATTTCTACAACTCATGTTAGCATCATTCATTGCTAACCGATTCATATGCACAAATTCTTCAAATTCATTGGTAGTCATCAGCCTCAGATTTATAGGGAAAATGGTCTCGTAAATCCTAGGCAGACAACCTTCCAGGTGTTCGTTATATCGAACATATTTACTATCTACAATAGCTACTTCCAAGCTTTCATCCATCTGCATTGATGAAATATCAAATCATCAAAGAAACCGATCCAAAGCAACACATAGCTTTGGATCAAATATAACATAATAGGGGATTATATTCAAAACAAATATATCTGAGACCACATCAGTCTTCTCACGAGTTTCTTCCACAGTCATCTGGAATGCTCGTGGTCCTACTGGTCCTCTTCGACCATTTACTTCTTCTTTCTTTCCTCTCCGTTCTTCTCTGGGTTTAACACCCGCTGCTCCACTTTTAGCATGTGGACATTTCATGAGAAAGTGATTCGTAGCTCCGCGTTGGAAACACCTTCATTCCATTCAGTAGGCTCAAACATTTTGCCCCTGTTTTCTATAATTTCATCCATCCGAAGGTAGAGTCTCAACTCTACAATTTTCTGAGTGCTTTTCTTGCACTATTCACAGCATATCGCTTTTCATTTTGGCCCCTTCCCTTTAAGGTTGGACCTAATTCGTGGTAACTTCTTCTGAAGCGTCCACTATTATTTCTCTGCTTTTCTGGTAGTTTCAACTACTTTTATTTCACCTTGCTGATTTTCATTTTCGGGCTGCTCATCATGAACTAATTTACAGCATTTCCACCTTGAATATCAATCAGGGTGAACAACAAATTTTCTGACCACATCAGCTACTATTGCTCGTCATGTGGATTTCCTACTACTTGTTCCTTTTTCTCCTCTTCCAATTGAGCTCTGAAGACGGGCTGGTCCACCTCTTGGGGCTCCACGCCCTCAATTTATCCCAACAGGATTACTGCTCATACTTCTTATACGTCAAAGTCAACAACATTTAGGTTATTTGTATAATAACAACTTATATACACCTAACTCTACATCATGTCTACTATCTCTCAAGGTTTAAGTCTAGGAATCTACTCTATAGACACCTAGTTCACTTAAACCACGGCTCTGATACCAACTTGTAACACCCGGCTTTAAAATAAAAACACCCCTGAAAATTTTTCATTTAAAACATAGGTTTCAGTACATAAAACCATAATCAAAGGGTATATTTTTGTATAAACAGGTACAAGTGTATCCAGGAGAGTACAAATACAGTAACCTCCTTTTAAGCCGGGCTGCTACTGACAGCATCTACAAGTCCACTTCTTTAGTCACGGACTTTATCTTTTACCTTATCAGAATCATGCTAACCTGCAGGGACATTTAACAAACGACGTGAGCTTCAAAGCCCAGTGAGTAATCATAAAAATAGTCTCACATGTATAAGAGAAATTAAACATATAAATTCTCATTAATAATTTCTGTCCCATGCCTCTTAGCCACAACTGACCGCACCGTATCTCCTAGCCCCAAAGGCCGTACCATTTCTATATAACATCAATAACATAGCCGCGTAGGCCATACCATTTTAATAACATTTTATATCATAGCCGCAGAGGCCGTACCTTTAGACATCATCCAATAGTCTCATGACTTACCCGGTCTTATCCTTTCAAACTACCATGTTCAACTCTAAAACTACTATAAGTTATAAGAGTTCAAACAGTATATATCATATCTGATATAAGTGAGATTACTCACCTGGATACTTGCTGCAATTGTATCCCATTAATCTTTGCCTCCTTGCACATGTTTATCAATGTACTTGACTAATACCTATATATACATACATATATATATATATATATATATATATATATATATATATATATATATATATATATATATATATATATATATATATATATATATATATATATATATATATATATATATATATATATATATATATATATCATGGTAATGAGTCAAAAATACCACAAGTAACTCTACTACACTAGAGTTCAATATAAAACCACCACGGGTTATAACTAGATAAGAATCCTTATCAAAAACAACTTTCTATTCATTTTTATACTCCCCCGGTACACACGTATTGTTCTACAGTGCCCATAGAGTGTCATATTCTCAATTTCATATTTTTCCAAGACTTTTCATACCATCATGGACTTATGGTTAAAGTTTGAGGTCAATCGGACATGTCTAGCATCGATTTCACATTTTAATGCTCTCTGATTGAGAGCACGACTCGTGCATTTTTATGCACTGGAGAGGCACGACTCGTGTATGCACCAAAAGACAACCAACTTTGGTCTACAGTGGAGCACGACTCGTGCATAATAGAGCACGACTCATGCTCTTACTGTAGTATGTTTCTACAGTCCGATTTTTGCACTGTAGCTTCCAGTTTTCGCACATTAAGTCCTTATTTCTGTTCTTAATCATTTTAGGTTCATTCCATGACTAAAACCATCCATTAACCTTTGATTTTAACTCATTGGAATCACACTTGATCATACAAATGCAGAATTTAGGGTTCTTGAACCAAAAACCCCAAAATCCACCAAAACATCAAATTCTTTTGTTTCAACCACATGTTCTTATCATATGAACATGTATCAAACTCAGAAATCATATAAACATCATGGATTATGACTAAAATTACAGTTTTTCAGTCCACCCATGAAGAACACTCAAGAACACTTAGGTTAGAACTTTTCACTAACCTTAATTGCTTCAAAATCTTCAATTCCAAGCTATAAATCCAATTCCTTGCTTCAATTCTTGAGAATTTCCAGAATTTTAATCTTCAAGAAGCTTCCCGTAGCCTCTCCAAGTTCAGCCAACAATATGGAGATATTTTCTCCTTTTATATTTTTCAATTTTACAATTTCAGTCCCTCAAGTTCATTTTCTTAAACTTTGGCCATAATAATCAAGTTTTATCACATAAAACTTTCATTTCTTATATTTTTGCCACAAGCAAACAATATTTTTACATATTTGGTCCCTCACATGGCCAAAAGACCAAATTACCCTTTTATGGTAAAAAGACTAATTTACCCTTTTTAGTCTTTTTACTATAATTATCTTACCAAAAAGGTTTTCTAACAAAACCAATACTTATAACACCATATTAAATCATAAATACACTATGATTAACATATTAATACTTAACAAGAGTATCGTGGTGTTACATGGTACGTTCCCATTCTATCTTCAGAAGCAATCAGGGCCAGATCCTTTGTTTTCTCTCTTACTTCTTCCATCTTTCTTGCATAGTAGGCTTCATCCGTGACTTGGGCCTGCTTGTCATTTCTTTTGCGAAGCATGCAGTCTTTTGCGAAATGATTCTTACCATGACAATAGTTGCAGTCGTACCCAGAGTCACCAGCAAACTTCTTTTCTTCAGATCTGTGTTTTGGAGCCTCCAAAGTCTTTGTTTTAGCAGGATTCGAAGTTGAAGATTTGGTAGTTTCCTCCTTAGGTGTGTAGATCTCTGTTTTGGGTTTTGGAGTACAAGAATTTTTGTTGAAAGGTTTCACAAAAGGTTTTCCTGAGTTAGATTTGTTCACAAATGGTTTCCTGAACCTACGATTGTTTACGGCATACAAGGCAATCGTTTCACCATTTTCTCCTTCCATATATCCATCAGGCTCATCCTTAGCTTCTTCTTCTTCAAAATTAGACACAAGAGCTAATGTTCCAGCATTTTCACTTCTTCTCCCACAAATGTCAGGTTCATGGGATTTAATGAGATTATATAGAGCTACTAGAGAGTAGGTGTTGATGTTTTCATAGGATTTGTGTTGGATTAGGTGTCTAAGCCATGACTAATAATTTGTATTTACCTAATTAATAATAGCACATCCATTTGGGTTGCCCTCATAGGAGGAGGTTTGGTAGAAAATTCAGTAGAGAGAAAAAGATTGATTTATTATGGGATTAATTAAATCAATAGAAATTAAATAAATGGTTTATTAATATATTAGAGTGATAATATATTAATTAGAAACTATATTAATTAATTAGAAATTAATCTGGAATTAATTGGAATTAATTTGGTGATTAATTTAATTAATTAAAGGTGTAGGGACTAGAATTGTAATTACTCAATAGTTGAGTAGTGATTGTCCAGGACAACCTGATAAATGGTGAAATTAAGGATTTAATTATCCTTAGAATTTCAAAATATATATGATATATATAAGAGATAAATAGATTTGAATTATCAGATAATGGTTTATCTTGATTTGAATTCAAAAGGTTTATCTCTAAATGCTTATCTGGTTATCAGTTGGAACCTATAAATAGGGAGTCCCAAGCACATTATTTTCTACTCTAATTCCTCTATATTCTCTCTAGAAATTTCGTTCCACCCTCCTCTGCTTGGGTGTGATCTCATTTGAGGCAAGGAATTTTCGTTGCTCAGCTTCCAAGAAAACCTAAAGGTTAGTTTTTCTGGTTTTAATTCTTTAGTTATTTTTCTTATGCCTTTTTAGGAAATATTATATGTTCAATTAGAAGAAAACATAGATCCTCATAGGGTGCATGTGAACTTAGGGTTTTAGTTCATAGAATTGTAGAAAACCATTCAGTGGTATCAGAGCCTTTGTTTGTTTTCTTGTTGAATTGTTATAACAGTTTTCCTAAAATTAGGGTATAAAGCTTATAAACTCTAAATGGCCAAATCTTTTTTTTGGATTAGGGTTTTGGAAACCCTAGCCCCTCCCTTTTATGAATTTAGAAATCCTCATAGGGTTTTAGAAGGTTTTCTATTTTTGGAAATTTTAATTATTTAATTAAATGGATAACCTTAAACCCATTATTTGTTAATTTTGAAATTAGGGGGTTTAAGATAGGTTTAAATTAATTTGATTAATTTGATTAATTTGTGAAACCTATCAGGATTTAATTAATTTAATTAATTGTTAATTAAAAGATAAATTAAATCACTTAAAGGTTTAAATTTAATTTTAAAATTAAAGAGTTAATTTTTAGAAAATTAAAAGATTAAACCTAAAATATTTTAAAGAGTTTAAAATACATCTTATATATTTATTATTAAAGGTTAATATTATATGCATAAGATAATTGGTTAGTCAAATCAATAGTAGGCCTCATTCACGAAGCTAATCTATAAAGAGGGTATAAGGAGACTGCCTATAAAATGGCGGTCTAATGGGTGTCCACTCTCACCCACTGCTCTCCTGATCAGTGGAGGGTCGTTAGCCGAACGGGTTTGATAGGACCGCTTAAATCTCATTAAAAATATAATGATATTGATCAAAGTACTGGAACAATTTTACAAAATCCCAATCTAGTTACTTTAGGAAAAATGTTAATTGATGCTAATCCATGAAATTGCACATTGCACTTTATGAAACATTGGTGGAGCGTGTGTGGTTAACTGGCACGCCAATATGGGTTCATAAAGAGTTGCAATGGGTTTCTCGGGTGTTATCATTGTTGATGGAGCGTGTGTGGTTTACCGGCACATCAATTAGAGATGGTAATTGACCCTGAGAGTACCAAGTTAATTTGCATGGTTATTCACACCCGGTTTGTGATTCTCGGTATCCCAGTCACAAACAGTGGGGCATTCCCGAGATTGAAACATGCTATTGAACAGTTCAATAAATCTCAAAAGAAACTAGGAATTCCATCATAATATGATTATGTTTCTGTGGTGGAATTGGCTGAATCGTCATTCGCCTACCTTATAAAATTTACAATAAAGATTACGGCACCCCTCTTCGATATTGTGAATTGTTATTGTAGGATCCTAGCCTTATACTTATTCTTGGGTTAATATAAGGATTACATTTGTATCTAATTAAAACTACCTTCTTCTTTTATAGATGTCTTCTGTTGATTCAACCGTTCCCTACCCAAACTCCGGTAATGTCACTTCAATCTTGTCATTATGTTCTAAAGTGACGTTGGACGACACTAACTATAATGACTGGATCCGTAACATCAAGATGACTCTAAGGTTTGAACACAAAGAATATGTTCTAGAAACCGAGCTGATTGAAGTTGACCCAGATACCGCTACTCCCGAGGAAGTTGCCTCGTACCAAAAACACTCGGATGATGCGACCAAAGTGGCCTGCATCATGATCGCCACCATGACCCCTGAATTGCAAAGACTATATGAAGACTACTGGCCCTACGAGATGCACAAAGATCTCACGGAAAAGTTCAGCAAGCAAGAGCGCATCGAGAGGTGTGAGGTGGTCAAGGATTTCACAAACAACAGGCCTAGGGATGGAGAGTCCATCTGCACCCACGTGCAAAGAATGCAAGGATACATGGATAGGCTTAGGAAGCTTGGGATGCCCGTACATGAGGAGTTGTCCGTTGACATAGTGCTTAACTCCTTACCGAGTTCTTATGACCAGTTCAGGCTGGCATATCATTTGAACAACAATCAGACCACTTTGACTGAATTGCATCACATGCTTCGTACTGCTGAGAATGGGCTTAAGGGTAAAAGTGTACCCTCTGTGAGCCAGCCGGTCCTAGCTATTGGCTCTGGAAAGGGAAAGAAAATGAAGGGCCCTCCGAAGAAAAATTGGAGGGAAAAGGTTCAGGTCGGGTCATCTAGCGGTGCCTCGAGAGCCAAATCTTCTGGCATTCCGCATGTCACGAATCCCAAAGAAGCGGACTGCTTTTATTGCAAAGAGAAGGGTCACTGGAAGAGAAGCTGCCCCAAGTACTTGCAAGATATCAAGGATGGCAAAGTGAAGCCATTGCAAGCAGGTACTTATACTATATCTAATAACTCATCTTCTTCCTGTTCTTGGGTCCTTGACACCGGATGTGGATTTCATATCTGTTCTGATTTGCAGGGCCTAGAGGAAAGTAGGGAGCTGGAGCAAGGTAGATTGAACCTGGTCATGGGCAATAGGCGAACGTCACCTGTTTCCAAGATCGGTGTCTATAGATTAGTGCTCAGCAGTGGAGTTAGATTAGATTTACATAATTGTTGTTATTCGCCTGATATGGCAAGAAACATTATATCTTTTCATGCATTGTTCCGACAGGGCTATTATTACACTTTTGACAAATTGAATGGTTCAATTTCAGTTTTAAAAATGATGCTTTTATCTTTAATGTTATGCCTTGTGATGGTGTGTATGAAACTATCGTATATGTTGACAGTTATGGTAATAATATTTTAAATATTGATTCTTCAAGTGGTATAGAAAAGGCGTGTTTGTGGCACTGTCGCCTTGGTCATATTAATAAGAAACGCATCGCCCAACTCCAAAAGGATGGAGTGTTGGAATCGTTTGACCTGAAATCGGACGATGTATGCGAATCTTATTTATTAGGCAAGATGACAAAATCACCATTCAAATGGTCCTTTGAAAGAGGTGAATGTCTGTTGGATATCATACACACAGATGTGTGTGGTCCCTTCAGAACAGCCACAAAAGATGGCACGTGGTTCTATGTGACCTTCACTGATGATTTTAGTAGATTCAGTTACATCTACTTAATCAAGCACAAGTCAGATACCTTTGAAAAGTTCAAAGAGTTTAAAAATGAAGTAGAAAATCAATTGGACAAAAAGATAAAGATGCTTAGATCCGACACAGGCGGTGAGTATCTTAGTATCGAGTTTCTCGATTATCTAAAGGAATGCAGAATAGTTTCGCAGTTGTCACCTCCTAGAACACCTCAGTTGAACGGTGTTGTTGAGAGGCGAAACTGAACCCTGTTGGACATGGTTCGTTCCATGATGAGTCGAGCTTCGCTTCCAATCCATTTCTGGGGGTATGCCTTAGAGACTGCCGCCCATATCCTTAACATTGTCCCAACCAAGAAGGTTGCTAAAACACCTCACGAGATGTGGACGGGAAAAGTCCCTCGGTAGCACATATCAAGGTCTGGGGTTGTGAGGCTTTCGTGAGACGAGAGACTCAAGACAAACTCGCAGATAGAAGTGAGAGGTGCTTTTTCATCGGATACCCAAAAACAGTCATTTGGATACTTGTTCTACAGCCCAAGCGAGGACGTGGTCTTTGTAGCTAGACGAGGAGTCTTTCGAGAGAGAGAGAGCTCATTTCCAAAGAGGACAGTGGGAGTACAATCGATCTCGAAGAAATTCAGGAGACACCCGATGAAATAACCTTAGGAGAAACTAGCAACCAACATGAGGAAGAGGTTCCTGTTGGACCAAGTGACATTTCATTACCTCTTAGGCGTTCGGGTAGAGTTAGCATACCACCCGAGTTTTATGGTTTTCCATATAACTCTGGATGGTGACACGTTTATCAGTGATCGTACATTGACAAATTTGGATGAGCTAGCTAACTACCATGAAGCAGTGGCGGGCCCTGAGTCTGCCAAATGGAAAGAGGCAATGGACAGCGAGATTAAGTCCATGTATGACAAGCAAGTTTGGAACTTGGTTGATGTAACGCCAAGATACTTTATTATATAATTATAATAAAAGGGTAAATTGGTCATTTTACCTTGTAAGGGTAAAATGGTCTTTTGGACAGAAAAGTATTTGGTTTGAAATAATATTTTGAGTTTTGGACTTAAAATGTTATAAAAACTGAATTTGGGTCGTTTTACCGAAAAAGGGTATTTTGGTCATTTGACCAAGTCAACGACCAATTATGTAAAAATATTGTTGGTTGTGGCCAAAATGTAAGAAATGAAAGTTTTATTGTAATAAAACTTGGTTATTGTGGTCAAAGTTCAAGAAAATGAACTTTAGGACCAAAATTGTAAAATTTTGGGGTATAAATATAAGAGAGTTGACTCTCTCTTTGACTAGCTCATTGTGCAGCAACGGGAGAAGGTTTCAAGGTGCGATTTCTGCAGGAGATCATGAAATTGAAGCAAGAACTAGGAACAATTGTTGGAATGGGTGATTTCCAAGCAATTAAGGTTAGTTTTAACCAAGTTCTTGAGGTATTTTTGGTTTGGTTTAATAGAAACTGAAATTTGTACATTTCAGTTGTGATTATGTGGTTTAATTGATGTATTACTTCCATTGAGTCATGCTAGAAAGGACTTAACTCAAGAAAATGGAAGTAGGTTGTTATTAGTGATGAATTTGAAGTTTTGGGGTTGTTAGAACTAATAACCCTAATTCTTCATTTTGATTGATTTGGTTGTTTTAGATGGTTGAAAACCTTGTTAAAGTATAAGGTTTTAGTCCTAGAACAAACCCCAATCGATTAAGGACCTGATTAAGGACTTAATGGACCAAAACTGCTTGCTACAGTGCATAAATCGCGGCTGGACAGGAGACACCTGCAGGCGATAGGCGCGGTGCGCCCAAAAGCCTGGCGGGGTGCGCCCAGGCGCAGTGCGCCCAAGTCTGGGCGGGGTGCGCCCCTCAGGCAGGGACTTTAAAATGCTAACTTTCGTTTGGCTTGTCCGTTTTAGCTCAAATTTGGACCATAGGCTCGTTATGGTCTGAAAAGTTTGGGAAAATTTTTATATTGAGTTTCCGACCCCTCGGGGGCACTGTAGATCGATTCCAATGCCTCGGTGAATAGTAAAATTCATAAAAAGTTAGTAAACGGAAAGTTTATTAACTAGGCATTGTTTGTAATGATATCGTGTTGAACTCTAGTGTATTAGAGTCAATGTAGATGATTATTAACCTATTATCATTTTGTAAATCAATGGATAAATAGGTATGGGACAAAATGGTTGTGGTGCACGTAAAGGCAAGAAACAACCGGGAATTAAATGCAGCTAGCATCCAGGTGAGTAATCTCACTGATACCATATGTGATATATGATGATTGAGTTGTTACAGGTTGAAACTGATTGTGGGACGAAACTGATAGTTCAAAGATACGTTTGAAGAGACAAGACCGGATAAGCCGTGAGTCATTGTGATGACAAGAACGGAACCGTGAGTCTAGGCAATAGCGGCTAATCCGTGAGCCATAACTAATTCTGGATTTTATATCCAATGGGTGCGGCCTACGGGCAATGATTTCTGGATTTTTATATCCAATGGGTGCGGCCTATATGGCTATGATTTTTGGATTGTATATCCAACCGGTGCGGCCTTCGGGTTATGTCTCCGATGCGGCCTTCGGGCTATGATTTGATTCGGCCTGTTGGCTATGATTTGATGCGGCCTGTTGGCTATGACTCCGGTGCGGCCTTCGGGCTATGTCTCCGATGTGGCCTTCGGGCGATGACTCCGGTGCGGCCTTCGGGCTATGTCTCCGATGCGGCCTTCGGGCTATGATATTTGGTGCAGCCTGTTTGGCTATGATTTTGTTACAGGTACATGGTGCAGCCTGTTTGGCTATGATTTTGTTACAGGTACATGGTGCGGCCTTTTGGCTATGATATCGGGTTATTAAACCCAGCTGGTACGGCCTGCGGGCTATGAATTGTATATTGATAATGTTTTGGTGCAGCTTATATAGCTATGACACAGGGTGCGGCTGTTAGCCATGATGTATGATACAGTCCGATGTGACTAAGAGATTTGGGACAGAAATAGTTGTATATGATTATACGTGCAAATAACTGACGTGGATTGATAAATGCAGGTTATTATTTTATAGTCTGTAAGACTATAATTTAGGATGTGAAATCCTAAGAGATATTCGGTCAGCCAGTAAGGCTAGGAGTTTGGATTCGATATCCAGACAAATACATGATTGTATTTAATACGTGTTATTTGTAGATTTGATTACTCACTGAGCTTTGTAGCTCATACCGTTTGTTACTGTCCCTGCAGGATAGCATGATACTGATAGGGGACAAGATAGAGTTCGTGACTTTGAAGTGGGACTCGTAGATGCTGTCAGTAGCAGCCCGGCTTTAAAGGAGTTATGGTATTTTATACTCTCCTTGATACACTTGTACCCGTTTTTATTAAAATATACCCCTTGTTATGGTTTTATGTATTGAAACCTGTGTTTTAAATGAAAAATTTTTCAGGGGTGTTTTTGTTTTAAAAGCCGGGTGTTACAAGTTGGTATCAGAGCCGAGGTTTAAGTGAACTAGGTGTCTATAGAGTAGATTCCTGGACTTAAACCCTGAAACAGTAGACATGATGAACTGTTAGGTGTATATAGTTGTTATTATACATATATAATCTAACTATTGCTGACTTCTAACGTATAAGAAGTATGAGCAGCGGATATTACTGGGAGAAATTTAGTGCGTGTAACTTTAAGAGGCGGATCAGCCTTTTCTCAAGACTCCATCGAACGAGGGGCAACGAGACAAGTAGCGGAAAAATCCACATGACAAGCAATGTTAGCTGATGTGGTCAGATAAAGGAATCGGTTGCTCACCTTGGCTGATATTCAAGGTGAAAGAAAAGTAGCTGGGACTACAAGAAAAAGCAGAAAACGATTAGTGGACGCTTCGGGAGAAGTTACCACAGACTGGGTCCAACCTTGTAGGGAAAGGACCAAAACAGAGCCACTATGTATAGTGATCAGTGCAGGAAAGGCACTAAGGAAGATTGTAGAGTTGAGACTCTACCGTTGACATGCTGGAATTGCAGATGATAGGAGCAGATTGCTCGAGCTTGTTGTATGGGACAGAAGTGATTCCAGCGTGGAACTATAGATCACTTCTTTATGAAATACTCACATGCTAAATGTGGAGTAACGGGTGATGAACCCAGGAAAGACAGAAGAAAATGAAGGGTCAAAAAGGACCAGTGGTACCATGAGCATTCCAGTAGATTGTGGAAGAAGCTTGTGAGGAGACTGATATGGTCGCAGATATCATTGTTTTGAATATAACTCGTGTATGTTATATTTGATCCATGAAGCTATGCTTTGGATCGATGACTTGATGTCTTGTTTGAATTTTTCATCAATGATTTTGGATGAAATATTTGAAATAGCTATAGTAGATAGCAAGTATGTTCAAGATATTGAACACCTGGAAAGTAGTCTGCCTAGGATTTACGGGACCATTTTTCCCTATGAATCTGAAGCCGATGACTACCGGTGAAATTGAAGCAGTTGTGCTTATGAATTGGTTAGCAATTAATTATGCTAACATGAATTGTAGAAATATGAACATGATGGTTCAGAAAGCAGAAATGAGCGGATGAAAATCCATGGTAAATGACCGTTGTTGAGAATACCGGTTAGCTTCTTTGCTTAAACTCGGAAAAGAGTTAGTAAAGGAATGATGTTGTAGTTGGCATACGTGGTATAGGCCAAGCTTAATAAAGTGGTGAAAGTAGTGTACTACTTTAAATAAATTTCGGATGATTCTTTTGAAAAGAACTTCCAAGATTTCTGCCAGATTGGCAAGAAGAGCTTATGATTAAGCTGGTATTGGGAGCCGTTCCTGTTATCTAGGCTCTGTGTTGATTGGCCTCTGTAGAGATGACAGAGTGGTAAAACAATTGGAAGAAATTGTTGTTGTTAAATTGGGATCTCATATGACTGTATGTGTCATAATATGGAGCCCTATATTGTTTGAAAAGAAGAAAGATAAGTTAATGTGTATGTACATTGACTACGGAGAATCTGATATTCTCGAAACCAGATTGAATATGAGGTACAGTTGTACCAGATACTGGAGTTACTTCACTGAGTTAAGTGATATGTTAAATTCTCCATGTATAAAAAAAAAAATTTGGCTAAAAGAAGTTTCAACTCTTTGGGCATGATAATACTGCCAAAGATGATGAAATAAATCCAGTGGGATAGATGATGTGGTAAGACTGGAACCGCCTGAGGAATCCGACTGACATTGTAGTTCCTTGGATTTGGCGGGTTACTACATGAGAGTTGTAGAAAACTGCTCCTTGATTGCTGGTTAGCTGACTAAAGTTGACCAAGAAAAAGTGTAAAATCTGAGGGGTAGAAAGACCACAGATAGGTTGTAAAGGTTTGGAATAAACCTTGTGTGAACCTCTAACATTAGTAATGATGCTAAGTGGAGAAGATGGATTGGATCATTGAAATGTATCCAACGTTGACTGTGGATGCATGATATTGCGGTAGCAATTATGAACGTAGCACTTAAGCTTTGGAAACACTACTTGTATGGTGTAAAGCTTATTGCGATGAGATCATAAAAGTTGAAATACTTAATTGATCAAAAGAAGCTGAGGATGAGATAGTAAAGATAGATGGGTTACTTAGAGATTTCGGGTATGAAATCTTGTACCATCTCAGAAAGGCGTATGTGATTACAGATGCCTTGAATAAGAAAGAGTAACCTTTGAGGGTTACATCCACATGTATGAATGTGGCAAATTGATTTCCTGAGTGATTCGGGTAGCACAGAAAGATGTGTGCAAGTCTGAAATTGTGAAAAGTGAATGTATGTAGTTAGAAATTCACAGAGTTTAAAAAAAAACCTTGGTGATTGTGTATGTGAGTTCCAAAGCCAAGTGAAACATAAAAAAATCATCTTGAAAAGATGCATTTTGTATCAGATATGCAGCATACCCGGGGCAATACCAAACTGTATAGGTCGATAAAACCTATGTGTTGGTGGCCGGGGCTGAAGAAAGACATTGAAAGATATGTGAAAAATGTTTGACTTGTGTGTAACTACAGTCAAATCATTAGAAACATAAGGTTGTACGTCCAAAAGAAGAAATGGGACGAAAAATATCATAGACTTTGTAGTAAAGTCGTTGCAAATACCGTATGGGTATGACACCATATGGGTGAATTGCAGGTTGATTGATGAAATCAGTGTAGACTTATACTGACTAAGAAGAAGTTAAGAGTGGAAAAGTAGTGAAAAACTACAAAGATAAAGAAAATTGTTGACGTGCACTACAGGTGACGACTGTATCGGATCGAGATACTAGAATTAATTGCTGAATTTAGCATTAATTCTTAGAATTTTTAGCTCAAAAGTACTAGTAAGTACTGTGTGCGAATCCCAGATGGTTTGATGAGGTGAGATAATGATGCAGACCTTAGGAGTTATGCCTGAAATCGGCATAACAGATCCTAGTGGAAAACTAGACGACCGTCTATCCTTGGTAGAAGTTGTAGATTAGTATAGGTATTCTACTAGAGTTTTATTGACTCGTAGGAAGTATTGTATAGACTACCGTGTTGCACGCCGATTTGCTAGACAGAAGTTGGGAGAAGCTGTTGACTAAACCTGAGATTATATCTCAAACGGAAGAAAAGATTTGGCAAGTTCGAGAAAGCTTGGAAATAGACCAAAGTCGACAAGAGTAGTATGCGGATTGTCGAGTAAAACCATTGAAACCCCAAGTAAGGGAAGATAGTGGAACTCAAAGTGACCCTCCGGGAGGACTAGAAATTGATGTGGGACAAAAAGGAAAGTTGAGTCCTTGTTTATTGGACCTTTTCGTATGTCCCAAAAGCAAGAATTGCAGTGTATTGATTGAATATCCTTGATGAATTTCAAGATGATTGTAAAGTTTTCTATGGGTCTCATGGTTTTGAGAACATAGAGTGATAAATGTAAACGAATCCCTCATGTTGAAATGAGGAAGATAAGTGATTAAGGTGCCGGGACAACCGGATGAGTGATATGCGCGTGGTGATATAACCACGAGGTAAGAAGACTTGTATGGTTAAGTGCTTAGGCAATACCATAAAGGTTTCCATATGATATGGGAAACCGGAATTTTAACGAGAAAGAATTACTCTCGTTTGTTTGTATGATTTCGGGGACGAAATCTTTTGAAGGAGGGGAGAATTTGTAACGCCAAGATACTTTATTATATAATTATAATAAAAGGGTAAATTGGTCATTTTACCTTGTAAGGGTAAAATGGTCTTTTGGACAGAAAAGTATTTGGTTTGAAATAATATTTTGAGTTTTGGACTAAAAATGTTATAAAAACTGAATTTGGGTCGTTTTACCGAAAAAGGGTATTTTGGTCATTTGACCAAGTCAACGACCAATTATGTAAAAATATTGTTGGTTGTGGCCAAAATGTAAGAAATGAAAGTTTTATTGTAATAAAACTTGGTTATTGTGGTCAAAGTTCAAGAAAATGTACTTTAGGACCAAAATTGTAAAATTTTGGGGTATAAATATAAGAGAGTTGACTCTCTCTTTAACTAGCTCATTGTGCAGCAACGGGAGAAGGTTTCAAGGTGCGATTTCTGCAGGAGATCATGAAATTGAAGCAAGAACTAGGAACAATTGTTGGAATGGGTGATTTCCAAGCAATTAAGGTTAGTTTTAACCAAGTTCTTGAGGTATTTTTGGTTTGGTTTAATAGAAACTGAAATTTGTACATTTCAGTTGTGATTATGTGGTTTAATTGATGTATTACTTCCATTGAGTCATGCTAGAAAGGACTTAACTCAAGAAAATGGAAGTAGGTTGTTATTAGTGATGAATTTGAAGTTTTGGGGTTGTTAGAACTAATAACCCTAATTCTTCATTTTGATTGATTTGGTTGTTTTAGATGGTTGAAAACCTTGTTAAAGTATAAGGTTTTAGTCCTAGAACAAACCCCAATCGATTAAGGACCTGATTAAGGACTTAATGGACCAAAACTGCTTGCTACAGTGCATAAATCGCGGCTGGACAGGAGACACCTGCAGGCGATAGGCGCGGTGCGCCCAAAAGCCTGGCGGGGTGCGCCCAGGCGCAGTGCGCCCAAGTCTGGGCGGGGTGCGCCCCTCAGGCAGGGACTTTAAAATGCTAACTTTCGTTTGGCTTGTCCGTTTTAGCTCAAATTTGGACCATAGGCTCGTTATGGTCTGAAAAGTTTGGGAAAATTTTTATATTGAGTTTCCGACCCCTCGGGGGCACTGTAGATCGATTCCAATGCCTCGGTGAATAGTAAAATTCATAAAAAGTTAGTAAACGGAAAGTTTATTAACTAGGCATTGTTTGTAATGATATCGTGTTGAACTCTAGTGTATTAGAGTCAATGTAGATGATTATTAACCTATTATCATTTTGTAAATCAATGGATAAATAGGTATGGGACAAAATGGTTGTGGTGCACGTAAAGGCAAGAAACAACCGGGAATTAAATGCAGCTAGCATCCAGGTGAGTAATCTCACTGATACCATATGTGATATATGATGATTGAGTTGTTACAGGTTGAAACTGATTGTGGGACGAAACTGATAGTTCAAAGATACGTTTGAAGAGACAAGACCGGATAAGCCGTGAGTCATTGTGATGACAAGAACGGAACCGTGAGTCTAGGCAATAGCGGCTAATCCGTGAGCCATAACTAATTCTGGATTTTATATCCAATGGGTGCGGCCTACGGGCAATGATTTCTGGATTTTTATATCCAATGGGTGCGGCCTATATGGCTATGATTTTTGGATTGTATATCCAACCGGTGCGGCCTTCGGGCTATGTCTCCGATGCGGCCTTCGGGCTATGATTTGATTCGGCCTGTTGGCTATGATTTGATGCGGCCTGTTGGCTATGACTCCGGTGCGGCCTTCGGGCTATGTCTCCGATGTGGCCTTCGGGCGATGACTCCGGTGCGGCCTTCGGGCTATGTCTCCGATGCGGCCTTCGGGCTATGATATTTGGTGCAGCCTGTTTGGCTATGATTTTGTTACAGGTACATGGTGCAGCCTGTTTGGCTATGATTTTGTTACAGGTACATGGTGCGGCCTTTTGGCTATGATATCGGGTTATTAAACCCAGCTGGTACGGCCTGCGGGCTATGAATTGTATATTGATAATGTTTTGGTGCAGCTTATATAGCTATGACACAGGGTGCGGCTGTTAGCCATGATGTATGATACAGTCCGATGTGACTAAGAGATTTGGGACAGAAATAGTTGTATATGATTATACGTGCAAATAACTGACGTGGATTGATAAATGCAGGTTATTATTTTATAGTCTGTAAGACTATAATTTAGGATGTGAAATCCTAAGAGATATTCGGTCAGCCAGTAAGGCTAGGAGTTTGGATTCGATATCCAGACAAATACATGATTGTATTTAATACGTGTTATTTGTAGATTTGATTACTCACTGAGCTTTGTAGCTCATACCGTTTGTTACTGTCCCTGCAGGATAGCATGATACTGATAGGGGACAAGATAGAGTCCGTGACTTTGAAGTGGGACTCGTAGATGCTGTCAGTAGCAGCCCGGCTTTAAAGGAGTTATGGTATTTTATACTCTCCTTGATACACTTGTACCCGTTTTTATTAAAATATACCCCTTGTTATGGTTTTATGTATTGAAACCTGTGTTTTAAATGAAAAATTTTTCAGGGGTGTTTTTGTTTTAAAAGCCGGGTGTTACAGTTGACAATGTGCCGGGTCGAAAGACAGTCGGGTGTAAGTGGATCTTCAAGAAGAAGACCGACATGGATGGAAAGGTACACACCTTTAAAGGTCGGCTGGTCGCGAAGGGATTCACTCAAACCCCGGGGGTTGATTATGATGAGACCTTCTCACCAGTAGCCAAGATTAAGTCGATTAGGATAATGCTTGCCATAGCTGCATTTCATGATTATGAAATTTGGCATATGGATGTCAAAAATGCTTTCCTTAACGGGAAGTTGACTGAGGATGTTTACATGAATCAGCCAGAGGGTTTTATAGACACAAAGCATCCTAATAAGGTGTGTAAGCTTGAGAAATCAATCTATGGATTAAAACAAGCTTCTCGTAGTTGGAATCTCTGCTTCCATGAGAAAGTCAAAGAGTTTGGTTTTTCTAGGAGTGAGGATGAGTCCTGCATATATGTCAAGGCTAGTGGGAGTATAGTCACTTTTCTGGTGCTGTATGTTGATGACATACTGCTCATGGGAAACGGCATTCCGACCTTGCAAGATGTCAAGTCTTGGCTCGGGAAGTGTTTCGCCATGAAAGACCTTGGAGAAGCTGCTTATATCCTCGGGATAAGAATATTAAGAGATAGGAAGAAGAGACTAATTAGACTTAGTTAGGGTATATACTTGGAAAATGTACTAAAGATGTTTAGTATGGAAAATTCCAAGAAGGGAGAGCTACCTATCCAGAGTAATGCCAAGTTGAGTAAGACTCAAAGTCCGAGTACCGATGAGGAAATATTTGAGATGAGTCGAGTACCTTATGCTTCAGCTGTAGGGTCGATCATGTATGCTATGACATGTACTCGCCCCAACGTGGCCTTTGCCTTGAGCATGGTTACTCGGTACCAGGGTAATCCTGGTAGGGCACACTGGACAGCGGTTAAAAACATACTCAAGTATCTGCGAAGGACAAAGAACATGGTGTTAGTCCTTGGTGGCAGTGATGACTTGAAAGTGAGAGGATACACAGATGCCAATTTCCATACAGATAGAGACATTGGTCGGTCTCAGTCGGGCTGGGTGTTTCTCTTAAATGGTGGAGCGGTCACTTGGAAAAGTTCCAAGCAAGAAACGGTGGCTGATTCAACGTGCGAATCAGAGTACATTGCAGCGAGTGAAGCGTCTAAGGAAGCGGCTTGGCTGAAGAACTTTATCGGTGACCTTGGAGTTGTCCCGAGTATTCAGGAGCCGATGGAACTATTCTGCGATAATGAAGGAGCGGTCGCTTTGACAAAGGAAACGCGAGATCATGGAAAGTCCAGGCATATCGACAGAAAGTACCATTACATTCGACATCGCGTAGAAGAAGGTCACCTCCTGATTAAGAGGGTATCATCAGAAGAAAATCCTGCAGATCCTTTAACTAAGGCTCTAAGTAGGATCAAGCATAATCAGCATGCTCGGAGCATTGGGCTGAAGGATGATATTAGTTTTAGTAATTAGATAGTTTAGAAACTTGTAACAATATAAATGTAATTGACTTTGGCGATTTTATAATGGAGATTTATAAATGAGTATTGTTTACTGCTTTTGTCAATTGTTTATTATTGTGTTTCATTTTTTCATGTTTAACTTCCTGAGTAATTTGATTATTCAAAGTTCCACAGTCGATCATACTTTTAGGGAGTAAGTATGAACGAAGACTGTCATGAACAGGTTTGTAGATTGTCTAAGGAGTTAGACATTGCAGTAAGACTGCTACAACATTCATGAGTACTTAGAAATAGAGATTTGAGTATTGAATAAACCCACGCTCAATAAATTGCTTCATGGATTATATCATAAGCAATGTTGAGACGATAATATCTTATGATCTTTAAGCGGAGACATATGAGTTATGATTTACAAGGCGGTTGTTCATTGATAATGTGAAAACGCATCGGTAACTCGGTGTTATAAAGCGTATTGTTGTGAGTGATCTGACTAGTAAAAGATATAACCATATGAGTCGAAACTTATTCGTCCCTTGACCCTGATGGGAAACAGATATCTGTAGGCCTCTTGATGATTTTGAAGTTGACTGAAAAGGGTTGGCCAACCAGGACTAAATTGATATGATCAGTTAGTAGTCTAGAGTCATATGCAAATCAGAAATCAGGAAACAGAGAATCAGACCATGATTGATTTTAATCCATGTATTGAGTCTAAAAAATATCTTGTTGGACGGAGGATCATCTGATCACTTATCTATGGACAGAACTGACTGGGTCAGAGTTTCGGCAGCGGTTTCTAGGAAGCTACAGTTGCTAATTAATTAGAGGTTAAATTGGTAATTATAGTCATAGACTTATCTAAGTGGGAGTCTGTTGGATTAGGTGTCTAAGGCATGACTAATAATTAGTATTTACCTAATTAATAGTAGCATAGTCCATTTGGGTTGTCCTCATAGCTGGAGGTTTGGTAGAAAATTCAGTAGAGATAAAGATTGATTTATTATGTGATTAATAAATCAATAGAAATTAAATAAATAGTTTAGTAATATATTAAAGTGATAATATATTAATTAGAAACTATATTAATTGATTAGAAATTAATCTGGAATTAATTTGGTAATTAATTTAATTAATTAAAGGTGCAGGGACTAGAATGGTAATTATTCAATAGTTGAGTAAGTGACAATTTTGGTAGGATAAGTGAGCATCGAAATTATATATATATATATATATATATATATATATATATATATATATATATATATATATATATATATATATATATATATATATATATATATATATATATATATATATATATATATATATATATATTCGATTTTATATATAAGAGATAAATAGGTTTGAATTATCAGATAATTGTTTATCTTGATTTGAATTCAAAAATGTTTATCTCTAAAGGCTTATCTGGTTATCTGCTTGGGACTATAAATAAGGACCCTGGGGGACCTTATTTCTGCGCCACATTCTCACCAGCTCTCTCTGGAATTTCGATCCCCTCTCCTATCTGCTTGGGTGTGACTTCATTTGAGGCAAGAAATTTTTATTGCTTTGCTTCCAAGAAAACCTAAAGGTTAGTTTTTCTGATTTTATTCTTTAGTTATTTTCTTGGTGCCTTTTAGGAAATATTATATGTTCAATTAGAAGAAAATATAGATCCTCATAGGTTGCATGTGAACTTAGGGTTTTAGTTCATAGAATTGCAGAAAACTTTCAGAAAGGAGGTTGAGTGGTGTACGGTTGGAATCCAAAATTAAAAGACACAACACATAATCAAAAACAGAAGTTGAAAGAAAGAACTTAAAGAATATACCTAATCACGACTGTGATAGAGGCTGATGGTCCTATTAAATAGGATTAGGGTTTCCTAAAGAGAGGGTTTAGAAAGAGGGAGAGAGGCGTCATGGAGGATATGTGAGCGGAGTTTCGACATTGGCAGATGGAGGAGATTGTTTATAGAAGAAAACTAGTTGGGGAGAGAATTACAGATTTAAATGTTTGAAATTAAACATCGCTTCTCTATTCAAGGTCGGATATTCGAGATTTTAGACGACTCCGTTTTTCGGAAAACTTTTTCAAGAAAAACGAGAATTCTGAAAACGCGTTTAGCTCGGCAATTTTCTTAAAGTTTTCCAAGAAAATGAAAATTTTTCATTTTTCCAAAATTACAAAGAATTTGAAAATTTTGGAAAACGTAAAATTATTATTTTTTGAATTATTTTTTTAAATAAAATAAAAACAAGCACACACACACACACTCATTCTTACCTACACCCCAAAATTACAACTACACCCACCCTACCCTTTACAAACCCCACCCTACCCACCTCCCCCCACCTATACCTACCCCACTCCATCTCACCCACCCACCCCACCACACCCTCACCCCATCTCACCCACCCACCCCACCCCGCCCAATCCCATCTCACCACCAGCCCCACAACACCCACCCACCACCTACACCCACCCCACGCCACTTCACGCACCACATACGCCCACCAAACCCACAACACCACCCCACCCCACCACACCACTCCACCCCTACCCTACCCTACCCCACCCCACCCCACCACACCACACCACATACACTACCCTACCACACCACATAGCCTACCCCTCCCCACACCACCACCCACCCTACCCTACCCCACCCACCGCATACAACTCCACCCACCTCATCCCCGGTCACCCACCACCCACCACCCACCCACCCACCGCACCCAATCCTATCTCTCCTACCCACCCTACAACCCACCCACCACCTACACCCACCCCACCTCACTCCACGCACCACCCATCCACCACCTTCACCCACCAAACCCATAACACCACCCTACCCACCACACCACACCACAATACCCCACCATACCGTACCCACCTTACCCCACCATCGACCTGACCCCACACTACAACCACCTTACCCCCACCCACGCTACCCCCACCTATCCCACCACATACCCACGCCACGCCATGCCACCACACCATATACCCTACCCCACCACATCACATACCCCACCCTACCCTACCCCACACCACCACCCACCCTACCCTACCCCACCCGCCCCATACAACTCCACCCACCTCATCCCCGGTCACACACCACCCACCCACCCACCGCACCCAATCCCATCTCACCTACCTACTACCCTACCCTACCCTACCCCACACACCACCACCCTACCCTACCCCCATACAACTCCACCCACCTCCTCCCCGGTCACCCACCACCCACCCACCACCGCGCCCAATCCCATCTCACCTACCCACCCACCACCCACCCTACCCCACTCCACGCACCACCCACCCACCACCTACGCCCACCAAATCCAAAACACCACCCCACCCCACCACACCACACACTCTACCCCACCACACCACACCACATACCCCACCCCACCCTACGCCACCCCACCACCTACCCAACCCTACCCCACCCGCCCCATACAACTCCACCCACCTCATCCCCAGTCACCCACCACCCACCGCACCCAATCCCATCTCACTTACCCACCCTACAACCCACCCACCCCACTCCACGTACCACCCATCCACCACCTTCACCCACCAAACCCATAACACCACCCCACCCACAACACCACACCACAATACCCCACCATACCGTACCCACCTTACCCCACCACCCACCCTACCCCACATTACACCCACCCTACCCCCACCCACCCCTACCCCACCTATCCCACCATATACCCACGCCATCCCCACCCACCCAACCACCCACCACCCACCAGGTAGGGTGGGGTGGGGTAAGTGTGAGGTGGGGTGGGTTGATGGGATGTATGTGTGTTATTTGAAATAACAAAAATTGGAAAATGAAAATTGATAGAATATATATATATATATATATATATATATATATATATATATATATATATATATATATATATATATATATATATATATATATATATATATATATATATATATCCAAAATAGAAAATGAAAACGAGGAATCAGTTTTATCTAAACGAGTTTTCTAATTTCTCAATTGAAAACTGAAAATAAAAACTGATTTCGTTTTTCTGAAAATGAAAAATGGAAAACGGAGAACAGTTTTCCGCAACTAAATGCACCCTTAAGTTTTAGGTGGGAAAGAATTCTAGTATTGTTTGTTATGTTGACACGTGGCAAAAATGAACCCTAGAAGGACATGTGGCATTTAGAGGATTACTTTATTAGAAGATATAGAATAGATAAGAAAACCTCCTAGTTTGTAATGGGAGAAAAGAAGGGACAATATTCTATAAAGACTTAAGTTTGATCCATACAAGTGAATCTATTGTGACTGGGTTGGGTCGAATAAATCTAAATCCATGAAATCCATATTTCATGGATAGTGGAAAGGTGAGTGGTAGCCAACTGAATCTATTGTAGCTGGGTCTGGTCGAATAAATCCGGCCGGTTAAACCGGTTAGACCGTGGTGATCCGGGGCGGACAAGGGGTTGATCAACACCGGCTTTTTTGACTATTTTTGAGCCGGATCGAATCGGCCAGTTTCTTCAAAAAATTGTTGAACCAGGTAAACCCATTGTAAACCCATTTAAAAACCGGTTGGACCGCTGTATTGGACTTAAGTTACTGTTGGGTTTTAATCAACTTGGGCTTAATTGGACTTCGATTCAGACATTCCTTAATTTTGGTAAATTCTCAAAGCGATTCAGCCTCCACGACATGCGATTCCAGATTTCCAGGTCAAGCGTCGAATGAAGAAAGTCAAGAAACGCACTTAGCTGTGGCATAACGGTTCAGGTGAAACCCTGTGCCAATTTGTCGATTCCAATAGGGGTTTCCGATTTGGCGATTTCAGCTACAGATTCCTGATTCCACAAGTCTTAGTTGATTTAACGTAAGAAGCGGTTGTCTATTCATAATGTGCTTCACAGAGTAACGAACGTAGGCCCCTGTCCCTGTGTTGATTTTAGTAACAGAATTTCTTTGGAAGTATTGTAATTGTAATCAGATTGTTGTTGACAGATTCTGTGCTTGAAATTGTGTCGATTCAGAATGCAATTTCTCTGAAAATTCTAGTAATTTGTATGTAATTTCTCATTTTCTAGTAAATTAGAATGTTCTACACAGAATGCGACATATTGTAAATAAACTTCAGGTAAGAATAAAAGAAACTTGGTTTTAGGGTTGTTGGCTTATATTCTTCAAATGAAATGGGTCTACAATTTCAGTTATTTTATTCGTTTTTAATGGATGAATATAACCTCAATGATTTATTTGGTGTTATACATGCAAATTCTTCATTTACAGGAAGCTTTTTGATTCAGCCTGGCACTAATACACCCTGTCTACCCTTACTATCTTATACATTGGTTACATCATCTTACTTATACTTTGAAAAAGTATTATTTGTAATCTTGCAGCATGTTTGGAATAACTATATTCAGATATTTGGGATTCGATCGATGCTAATCCTGGCATCAACAATCCTGTCGATTTTCCTTTCAGTTGAACGATTGATCTATCAGATCATCTCTTGAATTTTCAAAAATGCAATTATTCACATCATTTTCAGAGAAGTTGAAAATTTAAGTTTTGTTGCAAGTAAATGAGTTGTTGTCACCAAATGAAAATCAGCCAAATAAAAATATATCACCAAACAGATTTTGTTTTGAACTTCAATAATTAGCATAAATGGGTCAGCCTGCAAATCAATAACGTCTGTCTCTATTGTTGAAGGGTAATCTGCTTCTTCAATATTATTTAATTTTTGTTAACAGATTAAGAGCATGCAATGTGGTATTTTCTCTTTTGCTCAATAAAACATATGACGATTGTTATTTTTTATTCAAATGATATTTCATTTGGTTTACGACATTCAAAAGCTGGAAATACTTGAAGCTGTGGAGTTACCTTTGATGTTGGCTCATCATGAATTGTACAAGCTTCAATAGCAAGATTATCAAACAACACAATTAGACAACAGAAAAATTATTCATTTGATGTTTGGCATCATTTCATTTGGTTCAGTTAATTAAATCGGCCAATTGTTTTACTAAATTTATTCAAGATTCTTGATTACCCTTTCCATCTATCATATTCTACCCCCTTGAATATTAATAAGGGTGATTCCCCTGTGTAGTTCCAACATTCTTGATTAGAAGGTGTCAATAAAAATAGATAGTTTACATTTATGATTTCTTATATTATTTCATTGTTATTTGCTCTACAGATACCGTGAGTATTACTTTGACATAAGGTGATTTTCTTTAATCATCGTTCCACAGTTCAATATGGTTAAACTATTCATATGACAAAATATGTTTTCATGCTTTCCTCCATGATAAATTATATTTTTAATTATGTTTCAATTTATTACTCAGATGCATGAGCTCTTTAAGAAACTCATTATTCGCCTAACAGTTAATCTCATGCGGTACCAAAACAAGATTTATGGCAAGATTAGACGAGACAAAAACATTGGTTATAATGGAGAAAATATCACAAGTGAATGTAATAGGGAGAGTGTTTCTATCATCTGTATGAATCTTGAGATTGCCGATGTATATATTTACATTGATGAGGACATCAACATTTTTTTGCCATGTGATCGGAAGCGCCCAAATCGAAGTACCAAGCAGAAATGATCATTTGCTGATTCATTTTTGGGGTCATAATACATATCTGTTTCTGCAAAAGAGAGTTAATTATCAAAAGCAAAAAGTTTATCAAAATATATTTTACTTTTCTAATGTAATTTTCCCTACAAACAAGCGTGCACATGGAGGTGGTAGGAAATCATGTGGGAGCATGGATCATGCATCATTGACTTTTATATTTTTATAATTTTGCGTACAACTGGTAATGAATTGGCTCTTTGTATTAAATTAAAGAATTAGTTCATTAATTAGTTAGTGGTGTTAGGTGGTGGACTCTAAATTGAAAGTGATTATTCTTTACTTATTACGTAATTAGTAAAAGTATTGAGGTATTATCGTCATCTGATTGTTATGTAATACATGTTCGATCGATCCTAAATTACTAATAACTCAACATTCACATAATACATATTGTGTTTAGGTTTATCTGAGTTTTTACAGACATTTCATTTCCAATTCACCCAAATAAAGTGAATTTTGACATTATTTATGTTTTTCAGAAATGTTTAATTATTAATTGAATAATGTAAATAATTTCTAATAGTCTATTAAAATAAGATTCAATGAAGTCGTGTTTAATTTTGTTCATATACAAGAGAGATTGGCCACGTATGTTTCCATTAGCACAACTCACAAAAATTCAAAAAAGTTAATTTGCATAAATATAATATTATATTTACAATCACCTCCACCCCTTCCTGCTACATTATACTTGTATACATACCTTATGACTTGAAGTCTTTTCTCTTCACAACTATTCAATATTATCTTCCAAGTTTGCAAAGAAGAAGATCAAAAGAGATAGCATTCCTACAGGTATTTTCTTTCAAAAAGTAATTACTTATATTGATTAATGTTTATAGGGTTAATGACTTATAACTTATAAGTATAATAAATTATGGTTTCTCTAAACATTTAATATCACTTAAGTTTTTTTTACATGTATAATTATTAAACTTGTTTACCCTTTTACAAAATATCATTATGATTGGTTAGTGACTTATAACTTCCGGTCACCTTCTCTAGCCAAATGAATTTTCCGGCAATGAATACATGAATTTTTTCAGTTTCTTCAAATCTGCGATCTTATCCTTGTTCTTACGAAGAACTCTAAACGAGTTTGAAACTTTTCAAAAACAAAATCGAGTTTACATGTCTGTGTGTGTGAACATGTTCAATTTCACACGATGTGCATGTGTGTGTTTTTAGAACTGATCCAAACAAGACCCATATATATATATATATATATATATATATATATATATATATATATATATATATATATATATATATATATATATATATATATATATATATATATATATATATATATATATATATATATATATATATATATATATATATATATATATATATATATATATATATATATATATATATATATATATATATATATATATATATATATATATATATATATATATATATATATATATATATATATATATATATATATATATATATATATATATATATATATATATATATATATATATATATATATAGGGTTAGGTTCTTTTAAGAACTCAAATATTCATGAGATCTTGAGAACTCAATGTCATCCATTAGATCATTATCCAAATCAAAAAGGGCTTGATCGTCATTTTATAAATCTAATTTAATTTTGATTTTCTTTTATTTTTGGCAACAGAATATCAATTCCTAAAAATAAGTACAATCAAATTCAAATTTCAAATTTAAAAAATTTTATGATTTTCGTTTTTTTTTTAATATGTGAATTTTTGAAATTTGAAAAAAACATAAAAATTATGATTTTTTAAAAAAAAACAAATTTTCAAAATTAAATAAAACATATTAGTGTATTTGCATGTGTATATATGCATACTCGCAGATGCATACATGCATATTTTCACAATTCATATATACGTATTCTTATTTATAATATCTAAATGTAAAAAATGAATAACTCATTTTATTATAAACAATAATATACAATTGTTTTTAACGATACATACATAAAATTTAAAAAGTACAAAGAAAAATAATGAACGTTACATACAAAAAATATAAAAAATACAACAAGGATAGAGAGAGGGGATCGGAAGTCAGGAAACACCGGATTACCATGCGAATGTGAAGGAGACGAAGAGGAGCTAGCTGGCGGCGATACATGAGGCCTCAATGGGGGGCGACGGTGGCGATACACGTTGAAGGAACTGATTTGGGCGTTGAAGGAACTGATTTGGGTATACACTCATCGATCTGTTTGCTTCTGAAAACACGTTGAAGGAACCAATTTGGGCATTGTATACCACTCATCGATCACGTTGTATACCAATCGCTGAGCAATGGCACTTTTGTGAGAGTCGATGGAGAGGAGGAAGAAGAACGCGACCTGGATCTCGATCGTTGGCGCAATGAGAGAAATGAGAAATAGCAATGGAGAGAAATACGTGCATTAAAAATCAACCAGCCTAATTTTTTGGAAGGGTAAAATTGTATACCTAATTTACCCTTGAAATATGTTCTTAAAACCCTAAAATGTCATTGAAATTGTCAATAATTACCAATATGCCACATTTCATCTTAACCATTTATTTTTTTGATCGTATGGTCCAAATTGAGTTCTCGAGATCTTAGGATTTTTTAGGTTCTCACAAGAACCTAACTCTATATATATATATATATATATATATATATATATATATATATATATATATATATATATATATAACAAGATGTTCATGATTTTAAAAAAAGGAGCTCGAATTCGTGTTCATACATGGTAGATTTTTTCACAACATGAATAAGACACTCACATTCTAGTTGGCATGAGTACCTCTAATTCTAATTCTAATTGACATTAAATGGGGTTTCTTTTGAAGTTTTTAATTGATTTTACAAGTCGTTACACATGTTATTTGCACAAGACAACATGTGTTTTCCATAATTTTCCTCTAATCACTTATTTCATAATAAATCTTTACTTTTTTTTATATTAGTTTCATTTTACCCTCCTTTTAATCATTTTTTGAAATTTATTTATATTTAGTTTCATTTTACACTAATAAAATAACATGAAAACTTACTTTTCAATGATTAATCATTATGAGAGCGTTGGTGAATTTTTAATTTTTATTATTTATATAACATATTTTCAAAGCTTCACCAACAATGACTTTTTTCTGCATTCTTGGTCAATCCCGTTAGAAAATATGTTTATCTTTATTTCATCTTTTCTCTATATATACTATCTATTCAATTTACCCATTTCTTTAATAACTCGGTTCAAATCTTTATTTTTAGTATTTTGACTAACTAATATATTCTATTAAAAATATATAATAAAAATAAAAGTCTTTTATAAAAAAATAATATTGAAAAATATTTATTGAAACAATAAAAAAACAGGAAGATCAAATATATAAACATATTTTCATAATATAACAGTTTTATAGTTTTCTTTACTTTGTAACTTTTGAATAGAAAACAGATACAATTACTTTTTATATTTTTTAGTTCGAAAAAACCCCTTATATGTTTTTTGTTTAATTAACTAGGGGGGGTGTTAAAAACAAAGTTTTAAATAAAATATATACAAGTTATAAAAAATTTCTTTAAAATAAATTTTAAAAACCTAAAAAAACAAATTTGTAAAAAAAGTCCGGGAAATTTATAAAAAAAAGGTTTGGACCAAATTCATAAAAGACATTAAAAGTTGGGCTAAAATTGTAATAAATTGAAAGTTAAGAAAAGAAAAAATTATGAAAAAGGTTTTGATCATTTTTGTAAAACAAAATAAAAGTCGAGTCAAATTTATAAAAAAAATGTGTTTGGACCATAATTGTAATAGAAATTGAACGTTTGGTTAAAACCGTAATAAGGGAAATTGTAATAGGAAATTATTATAAATAATTTAATATTAGAAAAAAAACTCTAAAATAAGAAATATTTAGGGCTAAAATTTTAATAGGATAAAATTGATTGCCTATAGTTGGGTCTAGAATATCGGCTAAATTGAGAGGCTATAATTGGACTAATAGGTTCATATGAACTAAAAATAGAGAAATCTACTCGATACAAGAGATGAACCCCCGTCTCATTTCATAGTATTGGAGATGTCTTTACCACTGAGAGCATATCGATTATGTTTCAAATTTGCCATCGATTCAATATAACCAAAAGTTTCAAATACTTTGCAGATTGTAAGGTTTATATAATGTGATTTATTAAATGGTTGAAGTATTTTATTTATTTGGATGTTAACATTATGGTATATTTGTTTTTTTTTTATTTCGTTCTTATGCTTGCACTGAAATCAAATTATAGAAGGATGTTTTAGAAAGAAAAAAAAAATATTTCGTAGGGATTTTAATAAATTATATGTGTCTTCAAAAATAACTGTAAACACAAAAAATTTCAAATGTCGATTTTATTAGATTTTTTTCACAATATATATAGTTTTTGATAAAAAGTTACTGAATTTAAATTTGACAAAATAAAATTTGATTAGATAGTTTTGTCATCATGGATGTTCTAATATATGAATATCAAATAATTATATTGAAAATGTGGATCTAGATATATCTTGATTTTAAAATTATAATTCGCATATCGTTCTTACACATGCACTTTTTTCTACATAGAAATTTGAATATATTAAAAAAATAATAAACCATACCATCTGATTCTTAAAATAATTTAACATTTGAAGGTTTGTTTAAGTATATTATACATCTAGACATTTGACCGCAATTGATCAACAATTCGACAATTCTAATAAAAGAAAAAGAAAAGTATGAGAAAAATCTAAAGGATATAAATTAAAAAATAAGAAATAACAAATGAAGAAAGGCTGCCGTCATAGCTCGTTATAATAGCGAGCCTTTTAGAACAGGGTCATCTTAAAAAAACCCTCTCATAATTATCCTAGAATGTCACATCAATTGGGGTTTTCTTATATATATATATATATATATATATATATATATATATATATATATATATATATATATATATATATATATATATATATATATATATATATATATTATTTTTATTTAATTTATTTATTTATTTTGGTATTTATAATTTAAATAATTTTCTAACTTTTTGACGTTTAGTTCAAATATATTTTCTAAATTTTTTTTTACGTTTTGTTCGTTTGTATTATTTAACGTTGTAATTTACTATTTTTTTAATTTTTGACGTACTAATTTTCTAATTTTTAACGTTTTGTTTGAATACACTTTTATATGTTTTGTTCGTTTGCATAAATGAAAATAATAAAATAAAATATTAAATTACTTAAATAATCATCAATCATCTAATACAATTCTTTCAGTGCTACGATTAAAGCGGAAATGATTCATGTATGATTGCCAAAATTTTGAAACCGATTAACCAAATCGAATAAACCGAAACCGATTAACCAAATCGAATAAACCGAAACCGATTAACCAAAACGAATAAACCGAAACCGATTAACCAAACCGAATAAACCTAAACCGATTTAACCAAACATTATTTGGTTTAGTTAAATTAAACCGAAACCGCTTAACCAAACCGAATAAATCGAAACAAATTAAACAGAAATCGATTTAACCGAACATTTTTAGTTTTGGTTAAATTAAACCGAAAACGATTTAACCAAACCAAATAAACTGAAACCGATTTAACCGAACCTTATTTGGTTTGGTTACGATTAATTTAGAAAAATTAAAAAAACCGACTTAAACCGAAACCCGATTTAATCGACCAAATAACACGCCTATATATATATATATATATATATATATATATATATATATATATATATATATATATATATATATATATATATATATATATATATATATATATATATATATATATATATATATATATATATATATATATATATATTATTAAAAAGAAAACCCCAATTGATGAGACATCCTAGGATAATTATGAGGGGGTTTTTTTTACCAATGCTCTAATTGTACTAACCAATGTTTAAATTCTTTCAAAAAATCATTACTTGCAAAATAAGTTGTACTAAGTATTACAAATGAAAAGTATGAGAAAAATCAGAAGATTTTTTAAAAAAAAAGAAAGAAATAAGAAGTGAAGAAAGGTTGCAGGCTTATTTCCATTTCTCTCTCTCGCCCCCACTAGCTAACTCTCTCAGTTTCATAACAGTTAAAATGGTCGAAGCTTTAGGCATTATTGTTGCGGAGGGGATAATGAAAAAGGTGTTATCTATTGCTGCCATCGAAATCGCGATTGCTTGGGGTTATGAAGAAAAATTGAACAACCTTCACGCAACATTGGATCAGATAAGTGCCAAGTTGCGCGATGCGGAGAGACAAAAGGAAACGGATGCTGTGATGGTGTGGCTGAAGCAGCTAAAAGATGTAGTGGGCAAAGCTGATGATGTGTTGGACGAGGTTCATTATGAAATGTTGAGGCATGAGATAAAGAAACGAGATCGGATGGAAAGAAAGGTACCATCTCTCCCAAGCTTGAAAAAGCTTTCATTTCGTTGGGAAATGGGTCATAAAATCAAAAACATCGATGAAGCGTTTCTTGGGATCAATACTCGAGCAAACGATTTAGGACTACAAAATGAACACCCTGTTGGCCCTGTTCCAAATGTTCTCTCTTGGAGGGAGACTGTTCCACATCCAGAAATGTTCAAAATTGTTGGGAGGGACGATGATGAAGTACGTATCATAGACCGTTTAACCCAACCCAAAGAGGAAGAAAAACTCACAATTGTTCCTATTGTAGGAATGGGCGGGATTGGGAAGACCGCTTTGGCTAAGTTGGTCTACAATAATAAAAAAATTGTCCCACATTTTGATGTGAGGGCGTGGTTGTGTGTGTCGGTTAAGGTTGACATCAACACACTTCTTGCAAAGATCTATGAATCTCTTGCCAACAAGAAACCTACCTCAGAATTAAGGGTCAATTTAATTAAAAGTCTTGAAGAGGAGTTGGCATCAAAAAGATATTTTCTGGTCTTGGATGATGTTTGGGTTGAAGACAGGCTCACAAAATGGAAGTGGCATTCTTGTCACTACACGGAAACTTCGAATTGGAACTCATGATATGATCATGGATTCTTGTCGTCTAGACAGTGTTCCTAACGATGAGTGTTGGTCAATCTTTAAAGGAAGAGCATTTGTGGTAGGAAAATCACCGTCCCAGGAATTGGAGGAGATAGGTCGTGAGATTGTGAAAAAGTGCGGTGGTTTACCATTGCTATTAAATGTAATAGGTGGCATGTTGGCAAGTTATAATGACACAGAGAAGTGGTTGTCTATAAAAAATAGCAAGGTTTGGAATCTAGAAGAAGAAACGGAAAGAGTTCAGAAGAGTTTAGAATTGAGCTTTGATAATCTCCCTGATTCTATTGTCAAGCAATGCTTTGCATATTGCTCCATCTTTGAGAAAGATACGGTTATGAAAAGGAAAGAACTGATCCGACTTTGGATGGCTTTAGGTTTGGTTCAAGAAGATGAAGGAAATAACAAGGAGATGGAGGATGTTGGAAATGATATTTTTCAAAATTTGGTTAGCAATTCGTTGTTCCAAGATGCTGAAAGGAACAAATATGGTCACATCAATCGTTGTAGCATGCATGATCTGGTGCATGATCTTTCATTATCAGTTTCCAAACACGAAATCTCATGTGTGGTGGTCGGTGTCACGAGTGATGATATTGATCGTATTTCTCATGTTAAACATCTTTCTGTTTTTCAAGAACAAAACGAGAGCAAGGAATTCGAAGCCAAGTTTTCTATGTTCATTGAAAGGGATACGGTGGCTAGAACGTTGCATACATTCTTCCTAAATGGATTAAATGGGAAGAAGTTTTCGTTTCAACAATTCAAGTGCTTGCGAATCCTAACACTCATAAGATATAGTATAAAAGAGTTAGACGATTCTATTGGAGACTTATCTTGATCTGTCATATACCGGGATATGTGTTCTTCCTGAATCTATTGGTAAATTATACCACTTGCAAACTCTTAAGTTGCGATGTTGCTATAATCTCAATAAGTTTCCAAAATCCATGAGAAATTTGATAAGCCTGCGATATCGCTTGTATCGATACTGCAACTCTCACACAAGCATTCCCGCCAATATCATAGGACAATTGATTTCTCTGAGAACATTAAAACGTTCCTTCAGTGTGCTTAGATGCAAGGGCAATGGAATTGAAGAGCTAGGTCGTTTGAAAAACCTTAGGGGAAAGCTCTGTATTTCCAACCTAGAAAATGTTAGTAGCAAAGAGGATGCTGTCAAGGCAGATTTATGTGGAAAGAAGAATTTATACGAGATTCAATTTTATTGGAGTGGACACAGTGATGGTGCCAACAGAAACAACATGGATGCATTGGAAGGTTTGCAACCCCCTACAGATCTGAAAACCTTGCTCATTTCCAACTTTTCTTGGCATTATTTTCCAGAATGGTTAATGAATATGGCAATCAATATTGATGGGAAATGGATGCCCCTTGACAAGCTCATGAAGATCACATTATCTGACTGTAGGAGTTGTTTCATTTTTCCGATGCTTGAGCACCTTCCAAATCTTAAGGATCTTAAGTTAAAAAACATGGACAACATGACATGCTTAAGGAGTTCCGTACGCGAATGCAACGATGTTACTGGATCAACGAAGCCATTGTCTCCGTCGTTGAGATCGCTCAAACTATTTGGTATGAAAAGACTAGAAAGGTGGATAGAAGGAGTATCAAATAGCTTAAAACTAATATCGCCTGTCCTCGAGTCGTTGCACATCGATTGTTGCCCAAATATTATTCTCTTAGATGAATGTCACCCCCCTCCTCTTGTTTCCTTGGAGATACGGAGCTGCACAAACCTGATGTCCATTCATAGTATACAAGGCCTCACATCTCTCGAATATTTAGTAATCGACAATTGTCCCAATCTTTTAGAAATAAAAAATTTAACCAACCAGTTCCAATCTTTTAGGACTTTACGAATAACAAATTGCGTCAAATGGACTTCCCAAGTCTTAGTCCGTTCTTGAAGGAGCTCGATTCTTTCGCAAGTCTCCAAGGCGTCGACAAGTTAAGGAACCACCTTCACTCGTTAGCATTGATAGATTGAGATCACTGAAATGTTAGCTTCATATATTGTATTGTATTTTATATTTTTCATATTTGTAGTTGGTGTGTTTACAACCCATTGTATATTAGGGCCATGTTGTTTTTAGCTCATTGTGTTGTGTTCCTTATATATTTTTATGTAATGCAATCTTAGTAATCTATAATAAAATATTAATATATTTTAAGACGTCCTAATTTTTAAACGCATAGTACAACTCTTCTATGCATTCTCCCCCACCACATCTTTATTATTTACAGGCTGTTACCAAAAAAATTGGAAGGAACAAATGAGACATGGGCTATTACCTAACGATGGTTGCATCTATTTCCACCATCTCACCACCAATGTTTTAAAACTCAGGTTTTTAGTTGACCCGGTGTGGTGACCGGGTCATGGGAACTCCAACCAATTGATAACACCTAGCAATGTTAGCAATTTTAGGTGTTATTGAGCCATATTTTAGTGGATTTAATGTTCTAAAAATACTAATATCACTCATTTTTGTGCAAAGGGCTTGTTTGTACTTTAGTGCAAATACAGGGGTTTTAGTGTAAAATTGGTGAAGTTGGTGACAAATCTGAAGTGAATTCGAATGACACACGTGGCGCGGTGGAGAGCTTTACGCAACGCAGACACATGGGTAAATCCCAATCCAGAAGAGTTTCAATTTCAAGACGTGAGAATACGAGGGATAATACACCTATATGCGAAGCGTGGGGCCAGATTACTCAACTATAAATAGAGGCTCCCAGGTCGGATTTTGGGAGCGAAGATTGATCCTTGGAGTTGAACTCAGGCTTCTTTGAGTCTGAAATTCGTAGCTTTTCAGTTAGATTCAATAGTTGGCTAGTTTACATTTATTTTCATTGTTTTGTTCATAGTTGACTCATGTGTACTCGAGGATTCTGTTTGTGGAATACCATCGATCACAGAGGATTGAATTGTTCACTAGAATCAGAAGCATTCGGCTCTGATTTGGGTTTGGTTTATAATTAAAGTTTGAGTTTTGATTTTATTAATGCAAGTTTACTTTTGGTTTACAATCGTTGCTCTACTTGTCGTTTTCATTGTGGATTTTGAATTTGATTTCTGGAATAAACGAGATAGAGATTAGTTGAGGTTGGTTGATTGCAATCTATTGCTTCGGCATAGATTTGTTAGTTTCGGTTTTGTGTTTGAGTTCGGTTTAGGGTCAAGTGTACTGATATTCACCATCTGTAGAGTGACAACGTGCCAACCACAGACTCCATGGTTCGACCCTTACTTGCGTCTAGCTAGTAAGCTGTAGGGTATTAATCTAGTATTTTTGACCGCATATATTGTCACACCCCGATCATTGGCGAAATCGATCAAGGCTTGATATATTGTTCAAAGTCTCATGACAACTATGTTATAATATGATTAGATTCAATTAAGTACTAAGTATGCAAACAAGATCCACAACATACAAATACAAATCCAAATATAACAACATTTATTACATCAAATTTAAATAGTCTTGTGGGTTTCTAAGGTACACCCTACTTTTCATCAACTTCATTCTTCAAATCTGCATCATGGGTAAAAACAGGTCAACTACGAGAGTTGGTGAGTAATCTAGTTTTATTAAAGAAAATTGTGAGTTTGAATAATTTGAAATTTGTTTTCTTTTGAAGTTGGCAAGCAACTGTTATTGAGATAACAGTTTATAAATAAAAAATTGATTAACAAATGATAACAACAACAATAAGTCCTCACCCTATATATACATATATATGTATATATATAGGATGGAGCATCTAATCATCATACACACACAACCACGTGCGATCAATCACCTTAGCGTCCCAAGGCGGGGTGGTCAACCCAATAGCGCTATTATTGTCCATAACGTACCTCAAGAATACGGGCATAGTCATGGAGATTAGACTAAAAATGATAATGCACTACAAGTACATGTAGCGTAAACAAACAATAATTATACAAATAATGATTCAAGTATAAATGTCCCAACAATGTCTCAATTGTGATAAAATAATAAAATGAAGTTGAAAACATATTAGAACCACATGATACACCCCAAAAGTATTGAAAATTATAAAATATGGGGTAGATTACTCACATTAGTCCAATAAGGAATGCGCGTGTTGTACGATAGACGGCTCGAGTCAAAATGTCGTAGAACCTAATATAATTAATAGTTTTGGCTTAGGAATCGATAAACGGGAATATAGTATTAATAAAAATAAGTAGACACATATTCTTATATTAGATGAATTAACAATAATCCGAATTTTGTTTCGAATATTAATGTATTCATATGTTAAATAAATTTTAAATTGAATTAATTACTTTGCTTAATTAATTTATATCTTCACATTAGGCAAGATTTTAATAATTTCTTATTAAAATAATAACTAGTCAAATTATAACTATTTATAGATTTTATATATTATAAACAATTATTTATATGAAATAATCATTAAAAATGCATTTTTACATGCTTAGATATTTAGAAAAATGGTTTTAAATACTAAACAGTAATGAAACATTCTGAAATTATCAGAAAATCATTATTTCATAAAATAGTAATTACTGTAAAATTTTCATATTTTTCGTAACTGCTTTAGTATTTATTTAGTATTTTAATAATTAAACCACAACAAAATTCGGGAAAAATAATAAATTATTCCCAAAAATTCTGGACAATTAACCATAGTTTTCTAACATTATATTGAGCCTACTGTAAATATTTTGGATATTTTGGACTACGGGACGTATTTCTTATGTTTTTCATTATTAACTAATCAATAAAATCATAAATAATAGGAAAATATTAAGAGAAATTCATTAGACTTTTTATTTATGATTAACATGTTATATACGATATTCTGATAAGGTTTTATAATTTTTGGACATGTGTAGCTGTTTATTATCAATTTAAACCATTAAATAATCATTAAATCATGAAAATAAGCAAACATTCTTAAAAAAATCTGTAAATTTTGTCATGGAGTCTTTAAAATGTTATTAAGGTGCGAAAAATATAAAATCTAGTTTTTAACATACATAACTATATTTTGTAATTTATTTATCTGCAACAAAATAAAATACAAAATAAGCATCAAACTGTAATATAAATGCATGAAACTTTATAAATCCACTTTACTCAATATATGGGTTGTTACAAACTTTTCCCAGAATTTATTGACTGCAAAAAGTATTTTATGTGAATTATTGCCCTATTTTATTGCAATAATTATAGTAATTCAATAAAAATAAGTTATTTTCTGAAAATTTCCAGAACTTCTTATTTTATTGATAGGATCCTGAAAAAAATCAGGTTTATGCATAAAATGAGTTTTAGATAGTTTGGTGGATTTAATTTGTTTCATTCATGAATTTGAGACTTTTAACAACATTTGATGAATGCTTCAAGAGGGATGAAGATTTGAGTATATTGGAGTGTTCTTGGCTGAAATATGAAGATTTCTAGGAGGAATTTCGAGATTGAGAGTGAGAGAAAGAATATATATGGTTTGAGTGGTGATGAGAATAATGTGTTGGGAGAAAAATGAAAAGAAAGATGATGGGAGGTGTGAGTGGGAGACAATGGGAATAACTTTTGGCTTTTGGTGGTCTTCATAATTTCCCACTAGCACAAGCATCTCTATGTAATACACTAACTAATATAAAAATTTTATAAAATTTAATGTAGAGTTTATAAAAATAGAGTTTTATAAAAAAAATAGGTTATTATTTGATTATAACAATCTACTTTGATTTGAAGTTTAATTATAGCATTCAAGTTTGATTCTTTTAATTTAATTAGAGCATCATACTTTGATTTGATTTTAATATGGTATCATAATTTAATTTGATTATAGTTATAACGTTATACTATGCTATATTGCTATTAACGTCAATTTATATCGTATTGTATGGGTTTTGATCCTATTAGCGTCAAGTAAGCTCGAGTAGGGTTTATTAAATTTCCAATTGGGTTGGGTTGACCCGAATCCATTTTAGGCGGATGTCACAGTCTCCCCTACTTTAGGAAATTTCGTCCTGAAATTTAAGAAGAGAGTACCTTAAGAGAAAAGCTGCGGGTATTTGGTACGCATATGATCCTCACGCTCCCATGTATACTCAGGTCCACGTGCTGACTGCCACCTGACCTTGACCAGGGGAATGCGACTTCTTTTGAGTTGCTTTTCCTTTCGGTCGGCAATTTCCAAGGGTTTCTCGATAAATTGCATTGTCTCGTCGATTTGGATATCCTCGAGAGGAACATGAAGGTTCTCGTCTGCTAAACACTTCTTGAGGTTGGCTATATGAAATACTGGGTGAACTATATTAAGCTCTATTGGTAGATCCAACTCGTAGGCTACTGGTCCGATCCTTTTCAGGATTTTGAACGGGCCTACATAGCGTGGTGCCAATTTACCCTTGCGTCCAAATCGAACCACACCTTTCCATGGGGACACTTTTAACATGACCATGTCACCCACAGTAAATTCAAGCGGTTTGCGTCGCTTGTCGGCGTAACTCTTTTGTCGGCAACGAGCTGTGAGAAGGTTATTGCGAATCTGAGTGATTTTGTCGGTTGTTTCCTGGATAAGCTCAGGACCAACGATTGGAGAATCCACTGTTGCGCGAATTACATGGGACTCTCCAATTTCATGCCAGCAAATAGGAGATCGGTATTTACGGCCATATAATGCCTCAAATGGTGGCATCCCGATGCTAGAATGATAACTGTTATTATAGGAGAATTCCACCAACGGTAAATGAGAGTCCCAGTTTCCTTCGAAATCTAAGACACACGCCCTCAACATATCTTCGAGTGTTTGAATTGTCCTCTCAGATTGACCATCGGTCTGAGGATGATAGGCGGTACTAAGATCGAGGCGGGTTCCCATGGCTTCTTGAAGTGATTGCCAGAACCGAGAGAGAAATCTCCCATCACGATCTGAAATGATGCTGAGAGGGATGCCATGCCGACTAACTATCTCGTCGATGTAAATCCGAGCAAGTTGTTCGACCTTGAAATGTTTACGGATGGGAAGGAAGTGAGCAGATTTAGTCAAACGGTCAATGATTACCCAAATGTTGTCATGTCCCTTGGTGGTACGAGGAAGTTTGGTTACGAAATCCATGGCGATCGCTTCCCATTTCCACTCGGGGATTACCGGTTGGACCAATAGTCCAGAGGGTCGTTGATGTTCTGCTTTGACCCTGGAACATGTAAGACATTTGGCCACGAATAAAGCAATATCCTTTTTCATTCAAGACCACCAATAATTGGTTCTCAGGCCATGACACATGTTGTCAGCACCAGGATGAATGGAATATCGAGTTTTATGGATTTCTTCCATCAGGAAGGTACGAAGATTGTCGCGATCTGGGATCCAGATGCGATCTTGATAATAGAAAATACCATCAGATTTACTTTCCAACTCCCCATCAATTCCCGTGGGCATGTTATTTTCGGTAATTGCCGAGTGTTGGGCTCCTCGAATTCGGTCACTGAGATTGGACAAGATAGGAGAACATATTAGATGAAATGCTTTGACATGTTCTTTTCGACTTAACGCGTCGGCTACCACGTTTGCCTTGCCCGGATGATAGCGTATTTCACACTCGTAATCATTTAGGAGTTCAACCCAACGTGTTTGTCTCATGTTGAGTTCCTTTTGATTAAGAATATGTTGCAAGCTCTTGTGGTCGGTGAAAATTACGCATTTAGTGCCGTAAAGGTAATGCCTCCAAATTTTAAGAGCGAAAACCACGGCACCGAGCTCCAAATCATGAGTCGTATAATTCCTTTCATGGATTTTGAGTTGTCGCGATTCGTAAGCTATAACCTTTTCCCTTTGCATCAAAACACAACCTAGACCGAGATTGGAGGCATCGCAGTATACCATGAAATCTTTGGATCCTTCAGGGAGTGTAAGAATTGGAGCGTCACACAATCTTTGTTTAAGAGTTTGGAAAGCGTCTTCCTGCTTGGGTCCCCAATCAAATGGCGTACCCTTGCCAGTGAGAAAAGTAAGCGGTAAAGCGATCTTTGAGAAATTTGAAATGAAACGCCGGTAATAGCCGGCTAAACCGTGGAATGACCGAATTTCCTTGGGGGTACGTGGGGCTTTCCAATTCTTGACTGCTTCAACTTTTGCAGGATCGACTAAAATACCCTTGTCACTTACAATATGACCGAGGAATTGTACCTCATTTAACCAAAACTCGCATTTCGAAAATTTGGCATAAAGCTGATTTCCTTGCAATGTTTGGAGAGTTAGACGAAGGTGTCTTTCATGGTCTGCCTTTGTCTTGGAGTAAATGAGGATGTCATCAATAAAGACGATAACAAAACGGTCGAGATAAGGTTTAAATACCCGATTCATCAAGTCCATGAATGCGGCAGGGGCATTCGTTAGGCCAAAAGGCATAACGGTGAACTCGTAATGACCATAGCGGGTTCGGAAAGCGGTTTTGGGGATGTCTTCTTCCCGTACTCGAAGTTGGTGATAACCCGAGCGGAGGTCGATTTTTGAGAAGCATGAAGCTCCTTGAAGCTGATCAAAAAGGTCGTCGATCCGAGGTAACGGATATCGGTTCTTGATGGTCAATTTATTTAACTCCCGATAATCGATACACATACGAAACGAACCATTTTTCTTTTTAATGAAGAGAACCGGGGCTCCCCAGGGTGAAGTACTAGGGCGGATAAATCCCTTATCGGTTAATTCTTGAAGCTGACTTGCCAAATCTTGCATCTCGGTTGGAGCCAACCGATATGGAGACTTGGCTATGGGAGCAGCCTCAGGAACGAGATCGATGCGGAACTCTAGCTCACGTACTGGTGGGAGTCCAGATACGTCATCGGGAAAGATGTCGGGAAAGTCTCGTACAATCGGAATATCTTCGATCTTCTTTTTTTTGACCTTTGTTTCCACCACATGGGCTAAGAAAGCCATGTATTCTTTACGTAGATATGATCGAGCTTGAGTACATGACATAAGACTAAGCTTTTTTGAACGAGTCTCGCCATAAATACGAAGACTTTGACCGTCGGCAAGAGGAATACGAATAAACTTCTCGTAACATACTATTTCAGCATGGTTTTGGGATAGCCAATCCATTCCCACGATGATGTCGAAGCTACCAAGTTCCATAGGAACTAAATTGACGGAAAATTTATGACCGCAAAAATCGAAAGTGCAATCCTGGATGACTGCATTGAGTGAAATGTATTTTCCATTGGCGACTTCTACGGTAAAGTTTTCATCAAGAATCGTGCGAGGTGTGTGAAGTATGGGTTCAAATTCCAAAGACACAAAACTTTTATCGTCACTTGAATCAAAAAGTACTGACGCGTAGCAGTCATTTATGAGAAACGTACCATTTACGACCTTGTTATCGGTCTGTGCTTGGGTTGCAGTAATGACAAATGCTCGGCCTTTGGGAGCTGGAACATGCATTGTTGGATTTGCATGGGCTTGAGTGTTAATGATATTGACAAGCCTAGGACACGCGTTTCTGAGTTGGGTGGGGTCACCACAGTTGAAGCATGTTCCAGTTGGATACCGGGTTTGTGTTTACTGATTTGAGGGTAGAGCGAATGGTCGCTGAGTTTTTGGTGCACGGCATGTGTCTGCCAAGTGGCCATAGCGACCACAAGTCGTACAAAGGCGACACGGGCTGGTGGTCATATGGTGATAGTTACAGTGGTTACAGAGGGGGTGAGGTCCAGTATACGGCTTTTTGTTTGGTTGGGCTTGTGGGGTGACTTGAGAGATAGGAGTGGCAGGGGTAATAACAGCATGATTGTGGTGATGGCTTTTCCGCTTCTTTTTGTCGTGTCGGTGTGAGGACTCGGACTTGACAATTAGGGGAGTCTCAAGGGTCGGCTTTTTAGTAGACATCTTTAAACCCTTGCGTGGGAGGACACCATCGTTCACATTGTCCTCGTTGAGTTGACCTGCTATTTCAATAGCGGATTCCAGGGTAGATGGCCTGCTGCTGGTCACCGAATCACGGATCTGGCGCGGTAACCCTTTGATGTAGCGGCGTATTGCAGTTTTCATAGGTTGAACCATGTGAGGTAGGAGTCTTGAGAGATCACGGAATCTATTTGTGTAGGTCGCGTTGTCGCCTCCCACCTGTTTCAGATTCCAGAATTCCTCCTCGAGAGTTTGCAATTCGCTGTCAAGGCAGAACTTCTCCATCATGCGTTCCTTTAGTGTTGACCAGGTCATTCCCAAGGCAACAGCCTCTCCTTTTGCCCGTTTTTCTAGGTTCCACCAGGTGAGAGCATGACCTTGGAGGCACCCTGTGGCGTGACGGACCATCAAGTCCTCAGGCACTCGCTATGGATGAAAGTACTCTCCATTTCTTCGATCCATGTAAGGAGTGCGGTGGCACCATCGATGCCTTTGAAGTAAGGCGGATTGCAGTTACGAAAGTGGTTAAACGAGCAACGAGGAGTGGTTGCTGGTGCTTGCGGCTGAAGAGCTTGAAGTTGGGTTGCAATTGTTGGGATGACGTTTGCTACCTCTTTAGCGATAAGGGCGGCTAGCCTTCGGTTGCTGCGAGCAGCGTATGGGGGTCGTAATGCCATCTATGAGAAACACGCATATGGACTTGTGACTTGTTGAAAATACGATGATAACCGATCTCCACGAATAAGGGTTTTTAAGCCGGTTACTGTGTGACAGATATGTATTTTGTGTATAATATGCGGAATAAATAAGAGTTGCGGAATAGTAAATCTAAACTAGACAGTATTTAAATGGACAGAAAGCGGTAAATAAAGTAAAAGTTAGAAGTTAAATGTTAGGTGTAATAAACGCCATTATCAACGATAACGTGTTTTTACAATAAATAAAAAGGTTAGAAGTTAGAAGTTAGAAATTAGATGTTAGATGTAATAAACGCCATTATCAACGATAACGTGTTTTTACAATAAATAAAAAGGTTAGAAGTTAGAAGTTAGATGTCTCGGTTAAATACAGTCCACATATGTTTTCGTTGTCACGGTTCAATTTTTATGTCTCGGGTGTTTGGTACAGTTGATTTATAACAGTTTTAATAAATCAATAATAACACGGATAATTTCAAAAGAACTTATCGATAGCAGATGAATATGACGATTTTCTTTGAAGCTTCGATTCTTGTTCTTTGCTCGGGTTGAATGAGGTTTTGGTGATATTTAGTGTCGGGTAGAGGTTGTTTGGAGGTTTGAGGTTTGGTGTCGGGTAGAGGTTGTTTAGAGGTTTGAAGTTTTGGTGTCGGGAGGATATCTTGTTTCTTGCGGTTGTGCGGTTTGATTCTTGTTGCCAAATGCAGAAATTTGAGAGTCTTGAGGTTTCTGGTCGTGGGTTTCTTGGAGAGTATATGAGTGTATAATGCTTGGTTGATTGGGTGTAACAAAATAGCAAGAGAAAGGCTCAATTTATAGTTGCTGAACACACAGCGTTCGCGTCGCGACCATATGGTCCGTCGCGTCGCGAAGCTGCTCGGCTGGTGGTCGGTGCGCTTTTTGTCGGGTCAGTGCGTCTTCGCTGGTATGTCGAGCTTTTCGTCGCGTTTCCTTTTGGTCGCGTCGCGAAGGATAGTGCGCTGGGTTGGTAGTCTCGCGATTAGAAAGTTGGTGGTGTCACGTTGGAACTCTTCGCGTCGCGACCAGCTCCTTCGTCGCGTCGCGAGCGCTGTAGAGTTTTTGGTCTTCTGTCTTTGTTTCTTCTTCACGTCGCGACCGCTATATCTGTCGCGTCGTGATTGCTGTAGCAGTGTGATATTGTTGTATTTTGCTCTTTGGTTTGAAGCGTTACTTCCTCAGGTTTGGATGTTTTCTCAAAGTTTCTCGGGTCTTGATTTATTCTTGTTTTTGATCTCGAATTCACGCAATCTAGAATAAACTGATAATCTTTGTTAGATAATAACAGTTCATCTTATTTCAGTGATTGTCACATACAAAAATATATTTTCAACAATTTCCCCCTATGTGATCATTACTGAAATAAGAACAGATGTAAAAGGTAAGGTTGAAAAATTCTTGTAATTTGGATAAAACATTTATAAAACCATATCACTTGTTTTGAAAGAGTGTGACTAGATTTTACTTATGTTTTGAAAAATGTTTGTCAAGAATATTTGTTTCTGAATCAAAGTTTCATGTTCAATTATCAAAAGGTTTTTGTATATGTACTTTCATAATATTCCTTAAGATTTTATAACATTTATAAAGACGACAAGTGATCTTAATAGGTCGATTCAGATGAACTTCTCATAGGTATATCTCACACTTGACTGAGGTGTTTGTTTGTTCTGGGTGCAGAACGGGTGTATAATCACTAAAGATGAGTGATATCTCTCAGTTTGAAGGTGTTGACTTATGCTTAATATGGATTTATACCTATATACTTTAGTCACTTGGTCTTCATATTAGATAATCAATCACATAAGACTGGTTTCGGCATTACTCAGAGGGTTTCTTCATTCATGCCATTGATGTTCACTCTCTCTCCGTCGGGAAATACATGTAAAGGGGTTTAGAAATATTTATAGTGCAGTTTGCAACTAAGAATATCCAATTATGAAGGCTACAGTATCCCGGTAAGTCTTCGGTTTTGACAGCTATATTTGATAAAGCTTTTGAGAATTCGTTGTTTGAGAGATGTCTGTCTTTATGGATTTTTGTAATAACTCTTCTTTTGCTTTGGTGAAGTGTTCACCTTTGTCTTTATCTTTTCTTGAAAAGAAATCTGATGTGGTTATCAATTGTGATTTGTTGACAGCATTTGTTGGATGTGACTTTGTCGTTTCTTCATTTGTCAGACTTGCTAAGCAAGATGATAAATCTTTTCTTGATGTGGCTTCATTGAGGATAGGGATAGGTGATATAATAGACAGTTTGTCTAATATATAAAGAAATGATTGTATCGTCCCTGGTCATTTTGATATCTAAGCAAAAATGAGACTAGCATCACGGTATAAGAGTATAAATCCTATAAGTCATAATGAAAACACCTTTGCTCACAGAAATGAATTTCACTTAGCAGTTAAAGACGAGGCACAAATTCTCACATGGGTTTGGTTTTCATCTGAATCTCCTGACCTTATGTCCCTTAATTGATAAAATCGTTATAATTGAAATAAATTCAAAGGGAATAGGAGAATGTTCATAACGAAAATTTTGAGATTTGAACCTTCACTTTAATTTAAGAATCAATATGACTGAGAACATTCATCGAGCATAAGTATCTGAAAATTTAGTCAAGAAGATGTTAATCACATGGTTTTATAAAGATTTAAAAAGATAAAACTTTATCCTAATTTTTTTGTGTTTTTGATTATGTGGATGTTTTTGGAAAATTTTGGTTATTTGAATGTTTTTGGAAATTTTTTGATTATTTGACTGAAGGTAAACACTCTTTTGTACAAACAAAATGTAAGAGATTAGGGATGGATGTTATCTGGATTCAACATTCCTAGACGGCCTAGGAAGTATTGAAACTTGGTTTCGTCTAAAGCCTTAGTAAAGACATCGGCAATTTGATCTTCGGTGTTTATGAAGTGCAATTCGATATGACCTTTTTGTATGTTGTCTTTGAGGAAATGATATCGAATGTCGATGTGCTTTGTCATGGAATGGTGCACTGGATTGTGAGAAATGGCAATTGCGCTGGTTGAGTCACAAAATATTGGTATTTGTGAGACTTTGTAGCCATAGTCACGTAATTGGGTTTGCATCCACATGACTTGTGAACAGCAGCTTGCGGCAGCTACATATTCAGCTTCTGCGGTTGAAGTGGACACGCATGATTGTTTCTTTGAGGTCCAGCTTACGAGTCTGCCTCCTAGAAATTGGCAAGAACCAGATGTGCTTTTTCTGTCTAGTCTGCATCCTCCATAGTCGGAGTCTGTGAAGGCGTTAAGCTGAAAATCAGAGTTAGCAGGATACCATAAGCCAAGAGATGAAGTTCCTTTAAGATATTTAAAAATTCTTTTCACAGCTATAGCATGAGATTCCATAGGATTGGCTTGGTATCTGGCACAGACACATGTAGAAAACATGATGTCGGGTCTGCTGGCTGTGAGGTATAGGAGTGATCCTATCATTCCTCGATATTTCTTTTGATCAACAGGCTTGCCGTTTAAGTCTGCATCTAATTTGTAACCAAAGGCCATTGGGGTTTTTGCTGTATTTGATTTATCAAAGGAAAAACGAGTTAGAAGATTTTTGACATAGTTTTCTTGATTGATGAAAATTCCATCTTTGGCTTGTTTGACTTGAAGTCCAAGAAAGGTAGTCATTTCTCCTATCATGCTCATCTCAAATTTGCTCTTCATTAAATCTGCAAACTTGATACTCAAAGATTCATCAGTAGAACCGAAAATAATGTCATCGACATATATTTGAACGATTAACAGATGCTTATTAAAAATTTTACGAAAGAGAGTTTGATCAATTGAACCTCTTTTGAATCCTGATTCTTCTAGAAATGTTGACAATGTTGAATACCAGGCTCGAGGTGCTTGTTTTAAGCCATAAACTGCTTTTTGTAACTTAAAACTGTGATTTGGGAACTGTGGATCTTCAAAACCTGGAGGTTGTTGAATATACACATCACGATCAATTTCTCCATGTAAAAATGCACATTTTACATCCATTTGAAATACTTTGAAGTTCTTGTGAGCTACATATGCTAGAAAGATATGAATGGCTTCGAGTCTTGCAACAGGAGCATAAGTTTCATCGTAGTCGATTCCTTCTTGTTGTGAATAGCCCTTGACGACAAGTCTTGCTTTGTTTCGACAGACTATGCCTTGATCATCAGTTTTGTTTCTGAAAACCCATCTTGAACCTACTACAGTAACATCGGGAGGAGTAGGAACAAGATCCCATACTTGGTTTCTTTCGAATTCAGCTAGTTCTTCTTGCATGGCTTTGACCCAGTCTGGATCTTTGAGAGCTGAATGGATGGTTTTGGGTTCGGTCATTGATAAGAATGCTCCGTATAAACATTCATTTGAGGTAGCGGCTCTTGTTTGAATACCAGAATTTGGATCTCCTATGATTTGTTCTGCAGGATGATTTCTGGTCCATTTGTTTAGGCGAGTTTTTTCAGGTATTTCGATTGGTGTTTCTATGTCCCATTGTTCTTCTTGGTCAGGTGATTCTGTTGGGAATAGATTTTGGTTGTTGTCAGATATGTCTTTTTGGATTATAGGGTGAGAATGAGGTAATGAAGGTTCCCCCATAGATGATGCACTGGGATCATTTTGAACAGGTGGATTGGGAGTGTTCAAAGACGGATTTGGTGTTGGTAATTCCCCCTCGACTTGATCTGTATTTTCTTGATTTGATTGTGAAGTTTCTGCATCGGAGTTTCCTGTAGGAATAGTAGAAGATGTTAGAAATTCAGAATTATAAGCGGTTTTGGGTTGTTCAAAAAGTAAATCAAGATCAATTTCTATGTCCGTAGAAGGTATTTGTTGAATTGGATTTTGAAAGATATTATCGATCATTTTAGAACCAAAATGTTTACGATCCAATTTCCTGACATAAAATTCATCGAAATGAATATCGGTACTTTCTTCAATTACTCTAGTACGTTTATTCAGTACTCGATAAGCAGCTGAGGTAAAGGAGTAACCAAGGAAAATTCCTTCGTCTGATCTTGATTCAAATTTTGAAAGGTGATCTTTGTTATTCTTTATGAAGCATCGACAACCAAAAATATGAAAGAATTTGATGTTTGGTTTTCGGTTGTTAATGACTTCATATGGTGTTTTATGAAGTTGTTTATGGATTAAAGAACGATTTTGAGTGTAGCAAGCTGTGGCTATTGCTTCTGCCCAAAAGTATTATGGCAGATCAGCAAAGATGAGCATTGATCTTGCAGCTTCGCACAGAGTTCGGTTCTTTCTTTCAACAACGCCGTTTTGTTGAGGAGTGTAAGGGGCTGAGAAGTTGTGTTCGATGCCTTTGTTTTTGAGAAATGAGTCTAGAGTTATGTTTTTGAACTCTAAACCATTGTCACTTCGGATTCTTCGAACTAGTCGTTTGAGCTTTAATTCAATCTGTTTGATGAAGTTGATTATTTCTTCAGGTGCTTCTGATTTTAGCCTTAAAAAGAAAACCCAAGTAAAACGTGAGTAATCATCAATAATAACAAGGATGTATTTCTTTCCTTTTATGCTTTGGGTTTTTGCAGGGCCGCAAAGATCAATGTGCAGTAATTCTAGTGGTTCGGATACACTAGATTCAGGAATGCTTTTATGAGAGGATTTGGACAGTTTTCCTCCTTCACAAGCTGCACAAAGAGTTTCATTATCAAGTTTCAGAAGTGGCAGTCCGCGAACAAGATCATTTGCAATCAACTTGTTGATGTAGCCGAAATTGAGATGGGAAAGACGACGATGCCACAACCAACTAATATCAGCAGAAGCTTTGGACAAGAGACAGATGTCTGGTTTTCCATAGATAAGGTCCATATCTAGTGGATACATGTTGCCTAGACGATCAGAATTAACTAGAATGGCTTTGGTCTTGGCATCTGTGATTATGCTTCGTTGTTTGGTGAAAAGAACTTCATGATTGTTGTCACAAAGTTGTGATACGCTGATTAGGTTGTGTTTCAGGCCGTCAACGTAGGCTACTTTCTTGATGGTGAAGTGACCATTTGTTATGTTTCCATAACCTTTGATTCTTGCAGTCATGTTATTTCCAAAAGTAACATCTTGTTTGGATTCTGTGGGTTTGAAGTCTCGTAGAAAGCTTTGGTTTCCTGTCATATGCTTGGAGCAGCCACTATCGATATACCATGTGCCATCCTTGGGCTCTCCAGCGCAAAGTGCCTGCAATTAGACAGAAATTTTAGGTACCCAAACCATGGTGGGTCCTGATTTGTTAATGGTTTTTGATAATCTGAAATCATTATGGTTTCTGTTTATTGGACGAAGTGGTTGAGGCTTGATTTGACTTATCAGATTTTCCCAATTTAAGATTTGTCTTTGAAAACCTGTCATTTGAAACGATTTCTGTTTTTGTGAAAAGTATCCTATATGTGAAGTTCTGTATCTGGGATGTGAATGGTTTTGGAAAACACTTTGATGATTGAATGGAATTTGGTGAAGTGATGGTTTCTGAAAGTTCCTTGAGAGATTGAAGTTTATCTTTTGAAAGTGACTTTGAATTGGTTTTTGAAAAGGTTTTTGTTTTTGTGGCACAGCGACTGGTTTCAAAGGTTTTTCTTTGAAAACAATGGGCTTGCTTTGTTCTTTTGGTTTAAAGACAGCTTGAATGGGTTGTTTATTTGTCTGTTGTTTCTTTGAATACTTTTGTCCCAGATTGTTCTTTCCAATAAATGTTGAGTTTAAAGAGGGAAAGACTGTTGGAACAGAAGTACTACCATTTTGATGATCAGAATTTTCTCCATTTAAGAAATTTTCAAGTTTGATCATGCCATCATTCCTTGTTAGTTTAGTAGATCTCAATTGATGAGTTACTGAACTAGCAGAGTCTGATTCAGATTTTACAACTCTTTTGTATGACTTGTTGAAAAAAGTATCATCTGGGCTACAGTTGATTACTGTTTCATCATCTGAATCGTTCTCATTGGCAGATGAGAAAAAATCTGGTTGTGGTGATTTAGAGTTTTCACTAATTGTCCCTTTTTTCTTTTCAGTTTCTTCATTTTCAAAAGATTCTCTTCCAATTCCTGGTTTATAATTCGTATCAATTTTGCCAGTTCCTAAGTTGTTTGCTTTAGTGAAAACATCGTCACTCAATTTTCTGGCAATATTGATAGAATCCAGTTTTCCTTGAAATCTTTGATTTTCGGATTCAAGAAATTTAATTTGCTTTGAAGAATCATCTATTTTTAGATTTAAACTAGTGTTTTTGTCAGTTAAATCTTGAATTTTTTGTTTTAACTGAAGGACTTCCTTTTCTAAGGTATCTTTTATTTCAGATGAAATAACCGATTGATTTTTTATTTCTAAGTCCCTTTTTTGTTTTAGAGCTTCATTTAATTGTTCTAGGACGTGATTATTTTCTTCAGATTTTCGTTCAATGTCTCTTTCAAGTTTGTCTCTAGTCCTTGTGGATTCTCCAAATCTGAGTTGCAAGGTTTGTAATTCAGATTTGTAGATATCAGATTTGACTATTGTGTCATGATACAGTCTGAGATCAGCTTTTAGACTGTTCTCAATCTTAGTCATGTGGGACTCAAATGGTGTTCTTGAAAGACCGAGATCTGAGATCATAGACCATACCTGATCGATGACATATGGAGCTCTTGTGGTTGGTTCATTGTCTGCCATGAAGCAGAAGTTTGACTGAGCTGGTTCATTATCTGTTTCATCATCAGAAGTTGGCCAGTGTTCCACGCTAGGTTCGTAGAATGCCATCAAAGCTTTTTGCTTTGCTTTCTTTTCTTGTTTCTTCAGTTCTTCGGCTTTTTGAGCGTAGTAAGCTGAGTCTTTGACCTTGATTTTGGCTCGACAATCTCGGGCATAATGATTTAGTCCTTTGCATTTGTGACAAATGATTACGTCATCATCATCATCGTTATTGTCAGCCTTTTGGCTCTTAACGGGAGGTCTTTCGGATGTTTGAGTTTGTTTCTGTTGAGATGGTTTTGAATGATTTTGCTGAAATCCAGAACTTTGGTTATTATAAGAGTTGTTATTATTTTGAAAACCACGATTCTGAAAGTTTTGTCCAAAAGTGGATCTTTGTTGAAAGTTTGGTCTATGATGTGGCAAAAATCTTTCGAGATTAGTGTTTGCTACCAAAGCACACAATTGATGGTAGTCAGCTTCATTATTTGGATCGGACAAGTCACAAGGATTACTTAAGAAAGCTTGGTTTTGATTTAAATCATTTTGACTTTGATCAGGAAAATGTGTTTGGTTTTGAGAGGATGTTGACAAAAGAGCAAGCGGTCCTCCAAAAGAAGTAGACGTTGGTGGGTCAATCGAGGATTCATACGATTGTAATTCTCCGTACAGATTGTACAAAGATTCAGTATGAATTGCCGGATTTCCCTGGATGATGAGTTTGACCATTTTCCAGCTTTCATAAAGGTTGTTTAAAAATTTGAGGTTTATTTCATGCTGTGACTTTTTGATGCCTAAATTATTCATTTTGATGGTAATGAGATTGAATCTGTCATGAGCATCATGGATGGTCTCATGTGAAAACATTTTGAAGTTGTCAAATTCGTTTAAAACCGATGTTTTCTTGTTTCCAATGATTCTCTCATTTCCTTCAAAACGATTTTTCAAAGTTTGCCAAATTTGGTTTGCGGTTAAAAGGATTATATCATTCATTTGGCTTAGAATACTGTGAGGTATTCCAGACACAAGCTCCTTTTTGGCTTGAAGTTCAAGTTTCTTCCTTTCATTCAGTATATCCAAGTTACTCGTAAGAGAGGTCATGTTATCTGGTAGAGATCCGTCTACACATTTCCACACATCTTCACTTATAGAGTTGAGATGAAGATTCATACGACCTACCCATGATTTATATTCTTCGGGAATAAGAATGGGTGCTCGAGTACCTGAGCCTATACTGTTAGCAATAGATACAGAATTTATGTTTGAGTAGTTTGCGGAAGACATTTTTGGTTTTTTTTTTGTTAACGAGAATGTGATGTTAAAATGAAAATTTTTAAAGGAAACTTATTGGTGGTTTATAAAAACGCTACACAAAAGTTCTCGACAAAGATTTTCAAAATAAATCACACAAGTAATTTTTAAATGTTTTTTTTTTTGTTTTTGAACAAGTGATATTAATATGAAATTTTCAAAGGAAACTTATTGGTGGTTTATAAAAACGCTACACAAAACTTCTCGACAAAAATTTCAGATTAAATCACACAAGCTCTGATACCAATTGTTGAAAATACGATGATAACCGATATCCACGAATAAGGGTTTTTAAGCCGGTTACTGTGTGACAGATATGTATTTTGTGTATAATATGCGGAATAAATAAGAGTTGCGGAATAATAAATCTAAACTAGACAGTATTTAAATGGACAGAAAGCGGTAAATAAAGTAAAAGTTAGAAGTTAAATGTTAGGTGTAATAAACGCCATTATCAACGATAACGTGTTTTTACAATAAATAAAAAGGTTAGAAGTTAGAAGTTAGAAATTAGATGTTAGATGTAATAAACGTCATTATCAACGATAACGTGTTTTTACAATAAATAAAAAGGTTAGAAGTTAGAAGTTAGATGTCTCGGTTAAATACAGTCCACATATGTTTTCGTTGTCACGGTTCAATTTTTATGTCTCGGGTGTTTGGTACAGTTGATTTATAACAGTTTTAATAAATCAATAATAACACGGATAATTTCAAAAGAACTTATCGATAGCAGATGAATATGACGATTTTCTTTGAAGCTTCGATTCTTGTTCTTTGCTCGGGTTGAATGAGGTTTTGGTGATATTTAGTGTCGGGTAGAGGTTGTTTGGAGGTTTGAGGTTTGGTGTCGGGTAGAGGTTGTTTAGAGGTTTGAAGTTTTGGTGTCGGGAGGATATCTTGTTTCTTGCGGTTGTGCGGTTTGATTCTTGTTGCCAAATGCAGAAATTTGAGAGTCTTGAGGTTTCTGGTCGTGGGTTTCTTGGAGAGTATATGAGTGTATAATGCTTGGTTGATTGGGTGTAACAAAATAGCAAGAGAAAGGCTCAATTTATAGTTGCTGAACACACAGCGTTCGCGTCGCGACCATATGGTCCGTCGCGTCGCGAAGCTGCTCGACTGGTGGTCGGTGCGCTTTTTGTCGGGTCAGTGCGTCTTCGCTGGTATGTCGAGCTTTTCGTCGCGTTTCCTTTTGGTCGCGTTGCTTTTGGTCGCGTCGCGAAGGATAGTGCGCTGGGTTGGTAGTCTCGCGATTAGAAAGTTGGTGGTGTCACGTTGGAACTCTTCGCGTTCAAGCTCTTCGCGTCGCGACCAGCTCCTTCGTCGCGTCGCGAGCGCTGTAGAGTTTTTGGTCTTCTGTCTTTGTTTCTTCTTCACGTCGCGACCGCTATATCTGTCGCGTCGTGATTGCTGTAGCAGTGTGATATTGTTGTATTTTGCTCTTTGGTTTGAAGCGTTACTTCCTCAGGTTTGGATGTTTTCTCAAAGTTTCTCGGGTCTTGATTTATTCTTGTTTTTGATCTCGAATTCACGCAATCTAGAATAAACTGATAATATTTGTTAGATAATAACAGTTCATCTTATTTCAGTGATTGTCACATACAAAAATATATTTTCAACATGAGTTTTTTGTAAATTGATTATGGAAATTAAGTTTGTAGACATTGTTGGGTAAAATGATTGTAAAACACTTGTTGGGCCATGGTTAGGAGTGTTGGGCACCTTTTGGGCTTTCCATGGGTACTAAATGTGAAGCATGTAGCAATTGCATGGGCCCCCACAATACTAAGTTTTCACATGTTTTTCCCACTTCAAGGCCCATTAGGGAACTTAATAGTCCAATGAGTTGGCCATTTTGGAGTGTATCCTTTCGGATACGTTTGATAAGGTCGGGTATTTTGATGGCTCAAAAGTAATGTGAATAACGCGCTTTGGCCTATAGGTTTGGGAACTCTTGCCTTTGGTCCCCAGGTAAGCAAACTGGTCCCTCGGTTGATTGGGATGTATACGAATGCTTACCTAGTCAGGACTTTCAGGCTACTGATACCTCCCCCTTCCAGTTACTACGCGTCCATTACTTTGATCCTACCCAACTAGAGTGGATGACTTTTAATTTCCTATGAGCTCTAAGGAATATATCTGTATATAAATTTTTATTTTGAAACCATTTGAGTATGTGTGTGATTTTAAGAGAAAGAGGAGAAAATTCACAAGTGTATGCACACATATAAGTGTCGGGAATAATACGTAAGCATATGAGGGAGCAATTAGCACACAAAGGTATTCCTAGGATTTTCTAAGTGCGAGTTGCATGCAGTTGTGTGTATATTTTATAAACTAGCATACGAGAGGACCCTAGAGGTTATAGACTAGGTCAAGGCAATTAACCTAATTCCCTATAGTCAAGGGCTCTGATACCAATCTGTCACACCCCGATCATTGGCGGAATCGATCAAGGCTTGATATATTGTTCAAAGTCTCATGACAACTATGTTATAATATGATTAGATTCAATTAAGTACTAAGTATGCAAACAAGATCCACAACATACAAATACAAATCCAAATATAACAACACTTATTACATCAAATTTAAATAGTCTTGTGGGTTTCTAAGGTACACCCTACTTTTCATCAACTTCATTCTTCAAATCTGCATCATGGGTAAAAACAGGTCAACTACGAGAGTTGGTGAGTAATCTAGTTTTATTAAAGAAAATTGTGAGTTTGAATAATTTGAAATTTGTTTTCTTTTGAAGTTGGCAAGCAACTGTTATTGAGATAACAGTTTATAAATAAAAAATTGATTAACAAATGATAACAACAACAATAAGTCCTCACCCTATATATACATATATATGTATATATATAGGATGGAGCATCTAATCATCATACACACACAACCACGTGCGATCAATCACCTTAGCGTCCCAAGGCGGGGTGGTCAACCCAATAGCGCTATTATTGTCCATAACGTACCTCAAGAATACGGGCATAGTCATGGAGATTAGACTAAAAATGATAATGCACTACAAGTACATGTAGCGTAAACAAACAATAATTATACAAATAATGATTCAAGTATAAATGTCCCAACAATGTCTCAATTGTGATAAAATAATAAAATGAAGTTGAAAACATATTAGAACCACATGATACACCCCAAAAGTATTGAAAATTATAAAATATGGGGTAGATTACTCACATTAGTCCAATAAGGAATGCGCGTGTTGTACGATAGACGGCTCGAGTCAAAATGTCGTAGAACCTAATATAATTAATAGTTTTGGCTTAGGAATCGATAAACGGGAATATAGTATTAATAAAAATAAGTAGACACATATTCTTATATTAGATGAATTAACAATAATCCGAATTTTGTTTCGAATATTAATGTATTCATATGTTAAATAAATTTTAAATTGAATTAATTACTTTGCTTAATTAATTTATATCTTCACATTAGGCAAGATTTTAATAATTTCTTATTAAAATAATAACTAGTCAAATTATAACTATTTATAGATTTTATATATTATAAACAATTATTTATATGAAATAATCATTAAAAATGCATTTTTACATGCTTAGATATTTAGAAAAATGGTTTTAAATACTAAACAGTAATGAAACATTCTGAAATTATCAGAAAATCATTATTTCATAAAATAGTAATTACTGTAAAATTTTCATATTTTTCGTAACTGCTTTAGTATTTATTTAGTATTTTAATAATTAAACCACAACAAAATTTGGGAAAAATAATAAATTATTCCCAAAAATTCTGGAAAATTAACCATAGTTTTCTAACATTATATTGAGCCTACTGTAAATATTTTGGATATTTTGGACTACGGGACGTATTTCTTATGTTTTTCATTATTAACTAATCAATAAAATCATAAATAATAGGAAAATATTAAGAGAAATTCATTAGACTTTTTATTTATGATTAACATGTTATATACGATATTCTGATAAGGTTTTATAATTTTTGGACATGTGTAGCTGTTTATTATCAATTTAAACCATTAAATAATCATTAAATCATGAAAATAAGCAAACATTCTTAAACAAATCTGTAAATTTTGTCATGGAGTCTTTAAAATGTTAATAAGGTGCGAAAAATATAAAATCTAGTTTTTAACATACATAACTATATTTTGTAATTTATTTATCTGCAACAAAATAAAATACAAAATAAGCATCAAACTGTAATATAAATGCATGAAACTTTATAAATCCACTTTACTCAATATATGGGTTGTTACAAACTTTTCCCAGAATTTATTGACTGCAAAAAGTATTTTATGTGAATTATTGCCCTATTTTATTGCAATAATTATAGTAATTCAATAAAAATAATTTATTTTCTGAAAATTTCCAGAACTTCTTATTTTATTGATAGGATCCTGAAAAAAATCAGGTTTATGCATAAAATGAGTTTTAGATAGTTTGGTGGATTTAATTTGTTTCATTCATGAATTTGAGACTTTTAACAACATACCTTGATGAATGCTTCAAGAGGGATGAAGATTTGAGTATATTGGAGTGTTCTTGGCTGAAATATGAAGATTTCTAGGAGGAATTTCGAGATTGAGAGTGAGAGAAAGAATATATATGGTTTGAGTGGTGATGAGAATAATGTGTTGGGAGAAAAATGAAAAGAAAGATGATGGGAGGTGTGAGTGGGAGACAATGGGAATAACTTTTGGCTTTTGGTGGTCTTCATAATTTCCCACTAGCACAAGCATCTCTATGTAATACACTAACTAATATAAAAATTTTATAAAATTTAATGTAGAGTTTATAAAAATAGAGTTTTATAAAAAAAAATAGGTTATTATTTGATTATAACAATCTACTTTGATTTGAAGTTTAATTATGGCATTCAAGTTTGATTCTTTAAATTTAATTAGAGCATCATACTTTGATTTGATTTTAATATGGTATCATAATTTAATTTGATTATAGTTATAACGTTATACTATGCTATATTGCTATTAACGTCAATTTATATCGTATTGTATGGGTTTTGATCCTATTAGCGTCAAGTAAGCTCGAGTAGGGTTTATTAAATTTCCAATTGGGTTGGGTTGACCCGAATCCATTTTAGGCGGATGTCACATATATTACCTAACGATGGTTGCGTCTATCTCCACCATCTTACCACCAATGTTTTAAAACTCAGGTTTTTAGTTGACCCGGTGTGGTGACTGGGTCATGGGTCCTCCAACCAATTGATAACACCTAGCAATGTTAGCCATTTTAGGTGTTATTGAGCCATATTTTAGTGGATTTAATGTTCTAAAAATACTAATATCACTCATTTTTGTGCAAAGGGCTTGTTTGTATTTTAGTGCAAATACAGGAGTTTTAGTGTAAAATTGGTGAGATTGGTGACAAATATGAAGTGAATTCGAATGACACACGTGGCGCGGTGGAGAGCTTTACGCAACGCAGACACGTGGGTAAATCCCAATCCAGAAGAGTTTCAATTTCAAGACGTCAGAATACGAGGGATAATACACCTATATGCGGCGCGTGGGGCCAGATTACTCAACTATAAATAGATGCTCCCAGGTCGGATTTTGGGAGCGAAGATTGATCCTTGGAGTTGAACTCAGGCTTCTTTGACTCTGAAATTCGTAGCTTTTCAGTTAGATTCAATAGTTGGCTAGTTTACATTTATTTTCATTGTTTTGTTCATAGTTGACTCATGTGTACTCGAGGATTCTGTTTGTGGAATACCATCGATCACAGAGGATTGAATTGTTCACTAGAATCAGAAGCATTCGGCTCTGATTTGGGTTTGGTTTATGAATTCAAGTTTGAGTTTTGATTTTATTAATGCAAGTTTACTTTTGGTTTACAATCGTTGCTCTACTTGTCGTTTTCATTGTGGGTTTTGAATCTGATTTCTGGAATAAACGAGATAGAGATTAGTTGAGGTTGGTTGTTTGCAATCTATTGCTTCGGCATAGATTTGTTAGTTTCAGTTTTGTGTTTGAGTTTGGTTTCGGGTCAAGTGTACTGATATTCACCATCTGTAGAGTGACAAAGTGCCAACCACAGACTCCATGGTTCGACCCTTACTTGCCGCTAGCTAGTAAGCTATAGGGTATTAATCTACTATTTTTGACCGCATCAATGACTGCAACGTGTCAAATTTTGGCGCTGTTGCTGGGGAATTGTGCGCTTCACACATTTTGTCGGTTAACGTTTTCGTTTTACTTTGATTGCTTTCATTTATTTTTTTCGGTCGCTTGTATTTAGTGCATGCGTACGCATCGAGGTGGAAAAAGTCACGTCTTTTGTTTGATCCCGAAATTGAAAGGACTACACGTAAGAATCGTGTTTGTCGTAGATTATTCAACATGCATTTCGATGATGTAGTGTTAGAGGATGCTACCAAGGAGCTTCGTAGCGAGGTAGTAGGGGACAGTCGATTGTTCCCCCGGTTCCAATTTACACCAATGGACCCTCCACAAGTACCAGTGGTGGTAGCATAGGTTCATCCCCCGTGCCTATCCCACCACTTGTTCAACCTGTAACTCAACCTTTACCCAATCGCGTAGACCCCAGTGGGGATTGTGCAGCCGTGCGGAGTATCGAATCGCAATGGTGCTCTATGGCAACCCCATCCACCACATATTCCACCACCTCAATTTCAACAGCCACCACAATAGCTAGCGATACAACAATAGCACAACCAAGCTCATTTAGGAGACCTGGAGTTCGAGGATGCAGATGATCGTTGGATGCCCAACCATAATTACAACAACAATCAGTGGAACCAAGGTGGGGGACCTCCACAGCAGCATCAGAAGAACAACCGGAGATGGCAACTATACTACAACAACGATGGTAACTTCGTTCCCTCTCTTTACTTTCCACAACCGATTGGGCAGTCGGTTGCATCGCATTTCCAACCTAGCGAATATGATGACGCATCGCCTATCTTTTTCCCTGAGGGGATTGATCATCAGGTAGAGATTAGGCCACAACTGTTAGGAGTGCTACCTGAATTTAAGGGTTACAAGCAAGATGACCCTTACAATCATCTGTATGGGAGCAGCTGAAGACGAAGTTTTTGCAAGAATTCTACCTTGGGAGCAAGACATTGGAGGTGCGTATGGCGATCCAGGACTTCCAGCAGAATCCCGGGAGAATAATTTGATAACGCATTCAAGAGGCTGGAGGAGCTGCTACGCTCATGCCCTCACCACGACTTTCTATATTGCTAATTAGTGAAATTTTTGTACGACGGTGTTGATAGCACAAGCCAGGAAATGATCAACGCTTCGTTTGGAGGGACAATCATGATGCAGAACAGTGGCACTGCATGGAAGATGTTGGAGCAGCTTAGAATGGTTCTAAAACTAATTGATATTCGAAGAAGGATACCACAACATATACTATAGCTAAATAAGCAGACAGCTCTTGGAAGAAAGAAGTGAAAACGGAAATAGGAACTATCGGTAAAAGTTTAACTAGTTGCTTTCAGCACTAAGGGACGAGAGAGGGGTTTTTGTATTGAATGCTCAGACTATTTGCAACAACTATGGTGACATTGGTCATCAGTATGATAAATGTAAGATGACACATGAAGCGGTTAGTCAGATAAGTGGATACAACAAATTTCGTAATACACTGCGTCCATTCATGAACAACAATCAGAGGGAACTTAACTCACCTTTGCTGATAAATACTACACGTGTGGAAGACGGAGACTTCAACAACAAACTGGACAAGATTTTAAATTTTCTAGTTGAAACGCAGCAGGCGGAGGAGACAAACTCTCAATCACTGCTAAGAATGGGAAGTCACCTTGTCAAGTTAGGAGAGGTAATTAAGCAAGACAAAGATGATCCACATCCAACATCCCAAGCAAGTTCGTCACAGACAAATCATGAATAGCAAGTAAATGAGATAATCACATTGAAGAGTGGGAAGAAAGTGACAAGGTAACTACTCCACCCATTGATGAAGATAGCGATGTTGATGTCATCTTCGATGAAAAGGAAGAACTCGAGAAAAAGATGAAAGAGACACAAGGAGAAATGCAGAAGTCCGAGAAGAAGTTGGAGGTAGGAGAAGTGGCACTAACCCTTTTCCTACAGCGTTAGAAATCCCAGTAGCAAAGCCATATGGGAAGCGAGGGCCATAGACGAATGAGACATGGGAGCTGTTTTAGCCAAGTCAAAAGTTAACATCCCACTTGTTAAGCTAATAAAAGAGGTCCCTGCTTATGCTAAATTCTTAAAAGATATGTGCATTCATATGAGGAAAATTCAAGCATACCTCCCTATTCTAGACACTTTACCACCTAAAATGGAGGACCCAGGAGCTCCGTTAATCTCGGTAGATCTAGGTGATATTCACATCAAGAAAACCTTACTTGATTTGGGTGCTAGTGTCAATATTCTTCCTCGAAAACTCTTTGATAAACACGAATTTGGGACTTTAGAACACAGAGACATAATCTTGCAATTAGCTAATAAGTCCACAAAGATACCACGAGGGATGCTGTCTGGTGTTATCATCAGAGTGGATAATCTCTACTACCTTGTATACTTTTTAGTCTTAGATAACTATCAAGCCTATAGGGAAGAGCAGCCAACGATCATACTCGAATGTCCATTCCTTGCCACAACTAATGCAAATATTGATTATCGTCTTGGAGAAATGAGAATCTCTTTTGGAAACCAACAAATAAAGATCAATGTCTTCAATGCTAGAAGCCCTATGACCGAGGAGTGTGAGTGTTACCAAGTAGATGTTATAGATGAAATAGTGCAGCAATGCACTACAACAATCTTGGGCACAGTGTTAGAAGGTCTCATAGAATCGATGGAAGATGAGCAGAAGATAGCAGAAAGTGAAAAGAAGGGTACTGAAGAAGAATGTGAAGGGCGCTGGCAGGTCGATAAGCTACCAACAGAAATAACAAAGTCTCTCAAACCATCCTTGCAAGAGCCGCCCACGTTAAAACTTAAAACCTTACCTTTGCATCTGAATTATGCCTTTTTGAGCAAAAACGATAGTTTGCCGGTAGTCCTATCAGCGGATCTGACAGAGGAGCAAGAGAAAGCGTTGTTGGGGGTATTGTCAAAGCATAAGGAGGCAATTGGCTGGACCATTGCCAATTTAAAAGGTATTAGCCCAGCAACATGCATGCATCACATCATCACTAAAGAACGAGCCAAGCCAGCACACGATACACTACGTAGACTGAATCCGAATTTTCGTGAAGTAGTGAAGAAGGAGGTCTTAAAATGGTTAGATGCTGGTATCATATATCCCATCTTTGATAGTGATTGAGTATCTTACACAATTTGTACCTAAAAAGTCAGGAATCACTGTAGTAGATACAAAAGGGAACTAGCATTCATAGTGCCTCAATATTGTTGGTAAATACATTATAGAGGAACTCTACTTTGAGTTCTCTTGCCATCTTCATCAACTCCCTAAAACCAAGTGGGATCAAAGTCTTCAAATGTTGTTTTCTTTTCATCCTATGGTTGTCAAATAATCTTTCTAAATTATGTAATTGGATCCTCTTGGTGGGTTTGTTAAAATGATCTTAAAGTAATTGTTACTTTAAATCGCTTCTGTTTGCCGCTTAAAATTGTTTTACGCAAAATGGTCGTTTTAGTTTATCAAAACCCATCAGTGGTTTCAGAGCCTCTTTTACATGTTAGAAAGGTTTATTTTAATGTTTGATAACCTTTGGTTTTGGAAAATATGTTTGGTATTTCTTTTGGCAAAGAAACCATCAAATATATTTTCTTTAGCAACTTCGTATTTTTATAATAGTTATTTTTTATGCAACCAATTTTTCCATGCATTTGGTTGTATAAAGTTGCCTTAGAAAAAAAAGTGTTTGTTTGTATATTTCATATGATGATGTTGTATATAATCAAGTCATAAGGACCATTTTTTTTGTTTAGTTAATATTTATTTTTGCATGAGATGTAATATATAAATATGTAGTTTTTCATTTGGATGTAATAAATTAGTTAATATTTCCTCGCTTCATTGGTCCGTTCTAAATATTACAGAGAGTGGGAGCATTTATGATGTTAGTAGCCTACCGGTTCGAGCTACCTAATGAGCTGAGAGGCATTTATGATGTTTTCCATGTGTCGCATTTAAGGAAGACTTTGTTTGATAATTCCCAATGGGTGCCGTTACCTGAAATTGAGATAGACGAAAAGCTAAGATACCCGGAGCAGCCAGAAAAGATATTACACCGGATAGTTAGACATTTGTGGAATAAAAGTATTAGTATGGTAAAGGTATAATGGAAATATCATAAAGGTTCCGATGTGACTTGGGAAGCCGAGGAGGAAATGAAAGCGATGTACCCTCGGTTATTTGCTTGATTCCAGGGACGAAATCTTTTGAAGAGGCATTCATGATGTTTTCCATGTTTTGCATTTAAGGAAGAATTTGTTTGATAATTTCCAGCAAGTGCCTTTACCTGAAATTGAGATAGATGAAAAGCTGAGATACCCTGAGCAGCCAGAAAAAATATTAGACTGAAAAGTTAGACAGCTGCAGAATAAGAGTATTAGTATGATAAAGGTACAATGGAAATATCACAAAGGTTCCGATGTGACTTGGGAAGACGAGGAGGAAATGAAAGCCATGTACCCTCATTTATTTGCTTGATTTGAAGGATGGAATCTTTTGAAGGGGGGGGGGGGAGCTTGTAACACCGTGTTCCAATTAGTAAGTACTTTAACCTGTATCTTTAAGCAGTTGGGGTTAGTTAAAGTGGTTAAAGTGCCTTCTAGGGGTATTTTGGTCATTTTGTGTTATGAATGGAAGTGAAAAGTGTGGTTATAAACCTTGGAAAATGTAGCTAATGTGAAAGTATGTTGCTATTCTAGAAGTTGGCATGAAACGCCATTGCACAAAAGGAAGAATTAGGGAGGCAAGAGATTAGCGATGCTAATCTTTATGATTAGCGACGCTAATCCTCTAAACCGACTTAACCCCGTTTTTAGCTACATCTAAGGTCATTTTGGGGTCTAAAGGCTGTAAAAACTTGGTTTCGAAGCAGGAGAGAGCTCTGGGAAGTTTGGAGTGCTTGGAAAGGGATTTTAAAGGCATAAATCAAGACTTAGCTTAATTCATCATCCTCTACACTAACCAAGGTAAGAAAATTCAGTTGGGTAGCTTCTGATTTCAACCTATATTGCTGGGGAATGTGTTTGTTACATAGGGTATAGCATATGTATTTGTAATTAGTGAGAGATTAGTGAATTCTTTGTGAATTAGCTTGTAAAAGGGGTTTAAACCCAAATCATGATGCACCTAGGCTGTTATATTGATCCTAATAGTTGTTATACATGTTAAACCATCGAGTTGGGACCCTGGAATGAGGTCTGGATGTATTAAGTCGGACTAAGAGAAAGAATGGCTGAACAGCCCAGTTAACGACGCTAACTAGGCAGTTAGCGGCGCTAACTGTAGGCAGTTTGCAATATATGTGTTTTCAAGCCGAATTCAGGGGATTTGGCACCTTATTCCCAAGGGGCTTTAGCTGAGTGAATGTAGAGTGTTTATGAGTATTTTGTGGAATACTGTAGGTATCACTGGGAGCCAATAAAGCGAGAGTACATTGCTTCCTAATCCACTTCTTTTAGAGTTATCGAAGAGCAGCGGATCAGGTGAGTAATCGATGCTTCTCCCTATGTGTTATGTGACCGTGGAGCCTGTGTGGCTCAGTGGTACCTTTCCCGTGGGGCCACATAACCGGTACATGTGATTGGGACCACCTTTCTGTGGGATCACATACCCGATACTTGTGGTTGAGACCACCTTTTCTGTGGAGCCACGTACCTAGTGTTTATGGTTGGGACCATATGTGTTGTGATGGCCTAAATGGCCAACAGTTCTATCACACACTCAAGGGTGTATGATGAGTCTTTGTGACTCGAAACCACGGGGGTTAAGGAGGGGACAGATGTGATTGATTGGAGGTGTCGTCGATGAACAAGGGGCTGTGGTATGATGTAGCGGTTGTGTGGTTACATGTTTCTGTGTTATATTTATAATGTTGTAAACTGTGATACGTGTTGATTATTCATTGAACTTGTGTAGCTCACCCCTATTGATACTAACCTTGCAGGTACTAGAGACCCCGCCAAGGGGAAAGACGTAGATCATGGTTAGGAGCTGCGGATAGTGATTGAGAGGACTGTAGCAGCCTGACTTTGGGGAGATTTTGTTATGCTTTTGTATCCCAGATATCACTTGTGTACCTCTTATATGTAACGTATATACTTCTACTGTATTTTGAGATGATAATTATGTGTTAAAAAAGTGAAATTTTTTGGGTGTATGTGTTATTATAAGTCCGGTGTTTCAGGACAGCCCGCGAGCCCAACGGATCAAAGCCAGACTGAGAGCCATTATGTGATGGATCGTGTAGTGTTTTGAGAAACTCAATAAGCTTTGTGCTTACTCTTTAAATTTAAATGATTTTCTGCTATTCCTTCTGCGAGGGAAGGCACGGCGTGACTATACCACATCTGACGTATCTACTTGAGTCTTCCGCTGAACTATATTTTCATTGGATTTGTTTTATTAGTATTGACATGTCATTCTGAATGCCGACTGTTTCTGATTTTCCCGAATGTCCACTTGATTCTTGTTTCAATCTTGAATGTTGACTTGTCTGATTCTGATTTTTCTGATTTCAATTCTTGAATGTCAGACCTTTGTGATTTCTGTTTCAATTTTGATTTTTTTGTTATTTCAATTTTGAATGTTGACTTTTGCTGTTTGAATTTTGATTCGTGATTCTTGTTTCAATTTTGATTTTTCTGTTGTTTCTCTGATGTCGTTGTTTTATAGATGGATGCAAATGTTATATCAAACATGATTCAAAATGAGGATTTATGTAGAATCTCTCAGGATGTTGCTGTTGTCTATTTGGTAAATATTTTTAAAAATACACCAGTTTGGTAAATAAAATTTCAAAATGCACCTATTTGGTAATTGACCCTTCATCTTTTGGGTTTCATTTCTCCTCGTGCTGTCCATTACAACTTCCCTATAATGTGACCCTCGTGAGCAAAACAAGCATTGACGGAGGAATTCGTTTGATCAAAATGTAAGCCCGTGTGTGTGTGTGTGGGTGTGTGTGTGTGTAATTTTCTTGTACATCTTTTGTTTTGCTTGTGGTTTTATTGCTAGATTTTGTGAAAATAGGGTTTATCTCAATTTACACATTCATTTCTTTCTTTCTAATCTAGTAACTTAGAGCATATATGTATGTACCCATGTTTTCTCTCATGTTTCTAGCTTCTCACTCCGAGCGATTGAAGAAAGCACCGATCCTAACGATAATCAGTTTCATATCTTATTAGGTTTTTCGTTTTTCTGTAAATTTTTATTTTCTTTTCTAAAATAATCAAATGGCTGGCTGAAACTCTTGTCAAGAAACGAACAATAATGTTATCTCTATTTTCTTCCCACTCTTCCAACAAGTTTCACTTTCCCTAACTGCAGGCACTACTAGAATATTAAGTTTTAGTGACAAGCAATTTCGTAGGTAATTGGTTGGAAACTGTGTTTACCGACAAAACTGGTTTGTAGCAAAAAGGGCTGTTGGAAACAGAGTTCCTACAGATTTCCTACGAAATGGCTGACAAATTTGCGATGAAAACTTTCGTTGGAAATTTCCTACAAATTTCCGACCAACTTCACCAACCAAAATTTCCTACGAAATTCCTACAAAATTGCACCAAATTTTGCTACGAAATTCCTACAAAATTGCACCAAATTTTCCTACGAAATTCCTACAGAATTGCAACAACTTCTTTTCCTAACAGTTTTATAATTTCGTGAATAACAAATACAATTTTTTAAATTTTAATTTCTATAAACTATTAAATATTCCAGAATTTTTTTTACAAAAATTTTACAATAAATAAAAATCAACTACAAATTCATCTAATATGCAATTTCAACCACTACAATCAGTAAACATATATAAAAACAAGTCAATACAAATTCATCCAAAAGGGTAGTTACAATATTTCACCAAAATGATAACTACTTTCCAATGTTTCACCAAAAATGATGGGTACTATCAAATAATTCACCAAAACAATTAGGTTTTTGAACTTTACCCTAACATGTTTAACAAAAAGTTTACAACAAAACTAAATTGGATTTCCGGTGAGGATACCAACTTGTGTCATTAGTTGGGCCAATTGTTGTTGCATTTTCTCTTGGTTTTGTCGCAGCAAAGTTGTTTCCATGTTTGCATTTTCAAGTTGTGTTCGTAACTCTTTAACCTAATAACAAACAATATATATAAATATTATTCATCCATTATAGCAACATACAAAAAAATACATAACAACAGCAACGTACTTTACTTTTCTACCAATATTTGTACTTACTTTTTTTATTCATAATAGCAACACACTTTATTTTTAGTATAATAATAGCAAAAAATTATTTATTTAATGACTATTTTCATGCTCACAAAGTGTTTCATTATCTATAATATATATATATATATATATATATATATATATATATATATATATATATATATATATATATATATATATATATATATATATATATATATATATATATATATATAATCTATTTATTAAATTAATATACCTCATGTTGAGACCCGCAAAAGGATGATGAACACCCCGCAGCAGCAGATAACTTCCCGGTGACCACAAACCCTAAATCCAGGATCCAACACCATAAATATAATTATTTTTCGATGCTCCACGTATCTCCTTTTAGGTTTTCGCCCACAGTTCAGCATCATCGATCTGATCATGCAAATCATCCCCATACTTCTCAAGCAAGTCGAGAGTACGCTTCCTATAAGAAAATAAAACAATATAATTGTTATTATACTAAAAGTTGGAACAAAAAAATCTAAAAACGATAAAGATAGCTTACATATAATTGCCTTGCTGTCTCGGTACAAAACTTCTTTCCCGTATCATCTCCATTAAGATATTTCATCTTTGAAGCTTTATCTAGATGAGTCTGAAAGAAATTTAAAGTTGTTCTTGACTCTTGTGTCTTCTGTTTGATCCCATACATAAAGTGTTTGTATAAAATTAAAAAAAATTATAAGTTAAAAATGTAAAATTTAGAATGAATGATGATAACAAATGCAAATAATTAATCCACGTTTAAATTGAAAAACTTGAGACTTAATATATTGCCTTGAAACACCCCCACATCTGCTCGATTACTTCTTTGGGGATATGTTTAGAACTTATCCAAGGACCATCTGAATATTGATCAACAAGCTGCCTAATCGCCCGGTTTGTCGGAAATTTGACGGAAAAAAACCGACAAAATTGTTTCGTCGGAAATTGTTAGTCGGTAAAACCAAATTTTCTAGTAGTGAGGTAAGAATAAAAGAAAGTTGGTTTTTGGGTTGTTGGCTTATATTCTTCAAGTGAAATACCCCTACAATTTCACTTATTTTATTTGTTTTTAACAAATGAATATAACCTTAATGATTTATTTGGCATTATACATGCAAATTCTTCTTTCACGGGAAGCTTTTGGATTCACTAAAGCATCCTGTCCACCCTTACTATTTATACATTGGTTACAACAGCTTACTTATACTTTGAAAGAGTATTATTTGTAATCGTACAACATGTATGGGACAACAATATTCAGAATATTTGGGATTCGATCGATGCTAATTCTGGCATTAACAATTCGATCGATTTTCCTTTCAGTTGAATGTTTGATCTATTACTTGAATTTGCAAAATTGTAAATTTTCGCATCGTTTTTGCACAAGTTGAAAATGTAAGTGTTGTTGCAAGTAAATGAGCTGTTGTTACCAAATGAAAATCAGCCAAATAAAATGTATCACCAAAGAGATTTTGTTTCGACTGTTTATGTGGTAAAGTTGAATAGTCTTGTATACCCTCCCTTCCTTTCTTCATGATATGAATGAACTTCCATGTAGCATAATCCATAATTAGCATAAATGGGTTGTGGGTTACTAAATCAGCTTGCAAATAAATTACGTCTGTCTCTACTGTTGAAGGGTAATCTGCTTCTGATATTACCGTAACTTTGTTAGCAGAGTAAGAGCATGCCATGTAACATTTTGTCTTTCGCTCACATAAATTGTTTATGATGATTGTTATTTTTTATCCGTTGCTATTCGAATGATATTTCATTTGATGTACTTTGTTAGGACATTGGAGGTTGTGACATTCAAAATTGAAGCTATGGAGTTCTTTGATACTCAAATATATGAGCAGTTTAATGAACTTGGTATTCGGCTAAGAGTTAATTCCCAGTAATACACACAAAAAGGAAAAAAAAAATGACAGCTTTAAAATCGATTTCAGCCTTCTTGGAGACATGTTTTCTTGACAGCCAATGTTAAAATACGGGATAAATGCAGAAAAGCCCCATCATTTATGGGGTTACATTCAAAAAAACCCTTAAAAAGTTTTTAGTTTAAAAAAACCCTTTCAATTATATTTGACATTTTACATAAACCCATTTTAAGGTAAAGCTTATATGTTACCGGTTATATTTCTTACGTGGACATAATACTAAAATTATTTTCATACCTGGAATATAATACGTGCCCAAGAGTTGTTAGGTTAACTGGTTAAATATACAACGACATGTCTGGCAACTTCAAAATTGGAAATTCAGCACACGCATTCCCGCACAGAATCAGATAATCCAGAATGAGAAAATCAGATATGAGACAATGATAGATCAGAAAATTCAACGACAATTCAGAAAATCCAACCGACGAAGGTTGAAACAACGAAGCTTGAAAAGGCAACGATAATCCAGCCGACAAAGCTTGAACCAACGATAATCTCAGGTGAGACAAATTCAAAAACGCGAAATCGTTAGTTTTGAAATCGATACCAGCTTTACTACGTTAAAAATTAAAAATCGAAATCATATTTGAAATTATTACCCGGTTTATTACGTTAAATATTAATAAATTTTCGTATTTGAACCTACGTAAACAAATACAGTGTTTAAATAATTTTGGTCTGATAATAAACTTTCGTATAGGAGGAAAATAGAGGAAGGTTAGGGAAGGCGGGAAGAAATGTGAGGGTTAAATACGAACAAATTGTGGTTGATAGAGTTGAAAATGTACAATTTTTGGATGAAAGGGTTGAAAATGAACAAGCTGTGGATTACAGGGTTGAAAATGAAACGTTTGGGCCAGAAAGTGAAGTCATATATTATGATGGAGTGGGATGTACTGTAATTTGTTGTAATTTAAGGGATATGTACTGTAAGTCTATAACATTATGGTTTTGAGTTAGTTGGATTAGTGGGATGTACTGTAATGTATTGGGTTTTCTGGTTTTTAATTAGTTGTCATTTATGGTTTTGCATTAGTTGGATGGAATACAATTTAGGTTTCCAAAGTAAGTTGTTATAATTGACCTTAGTTACAAAGTGACGCTAAAAGGTATCAGGTCAGTAATCTTCTTGTCGAAACTGCAATTTTGTCACTTCTGTTTCACTCGTTTGCTAAAATGTTGGATGAACTATGAAGAATAAAAAGGACCAATTCTGTCATTTCTGCTTATTTTGGACCAATTCTGTCATTTCTGCTTAATTTTTAGCGAAAACTCCTCACACCATGTATTTATTTTTGTGTGCCTTTACTTTTTTAAAACTAAATGGTTTTGTGTTAACAGGATCAAATACAATTCGGGTTTTCAAAGTAAGTTGTTATAATTGTTAGTTACAAAGTCGGATGCTAAAAGGTACCAGTTCTGTAATCTTTTTGCCAAAACTACAATTCTTTAAAGACCAATTATGTTAAGCAAAAATAAACATGATCACAACTCGAATCTTACTTGGACCCGGTTGCTAAAAGCATCCTGTTAAGCAAAAAAAAAAATCATTATCTAAACTTAAAACACGGATGCCAATTCTGTCTATTCTATTAAAAAGAAATAGGCTCTGCACTAATTTTGACAAAACTGCATAGACCATGTGTTATTATATTGCTAAACAATACCATTAAATTTAAAGTAGATTGCTAATTAGAAATACCAATAACAAAGTTGCTTGTTATTCCACACATTAAGTATAAAGTTGGATGGCAAAGTTTCGTTTACATTCAATACACATTGCAAAAAGACATATTACCGATAACAAACAATATTCCTAATAAACTATATATCACTTTCAACAAACTCTGTCTTCGGCAATTCTGCAAATTGAGCATTCTTTTGTTTTGATGTAGATATAGTTCATTCATTAAAGCTTTATAGTGCTCATTCTACTCCGGATCAACCCATTCAAAATGTTGACAATCATTGTTTGAACCCTCAATAATGAAAGAGTAACTAAATTTATATTTAACTGTGACTTTAATTGCATTTATTTAGGAACTTACCCAGTAAGGACAATTATTAAATCGTCGTTCCAGGTTCAATTATGTAGTCGATTTCCACATTCGGAGTTTTGGCTACAATATTCGTTAATACCATCTGCTTGCCTCTGTGTGTTTACTGGAGGGTTGCTCCATTTTGAAGAATACGAACATGTCGAGGCCATCGTTCGTGAATTTGCTCCTGTCTTTTATCGATATGTTAAAGCTAACTAACTTTTCTTATGCACATACTAACAACCTTTCCTGTGTATCGACCAACCATTCCTGTGCACCAAATCGCTTTCAAATACCAAACTCCTGATGATCGAATTCGGAAGACGGGATCACAAATTAGTCAGATTTTCCTCCAATTCACCGTGAACTAGATCGACGATTATGGTGGTTGTGTTAACGTATTCTATTTAAACCTAATTACTGTAGTCCACGTATTACCCGTAAATCCACGTATGTATTTAATATTATTAGTATGTCCATGTAAGAAATGTAACCGGTAATTTATAAGCTTTACCTGCAAAATGGGTTATGTAAAATGTCAAATATAATTGAACGGGTTTTTTAAACTAAAATATTTCTGAAGGGTTTTTCTGAATGTAATCCATAAATGATGGGGTTTTCTTATTTATCCCTTAACATAATAATCCATATTCTCTTTCCTTTTAATATTTCTGTTGGACGGATTCACCAAGAAATAGACGTTGCTTCCAAATGTTCAAAATTTGATATCTCTTGTGAGAACCCACTGAGAATATTACACTCTTCCTTTGGTTTCTCGGTATATTCACAATAAACAATACATACTCTTGTCCTTTTGCGTAAATATACCAACAACCCTTAACCATGCTTTGCTGTCACAGTATTTTAATAAACTTTCAATAGTCCTTTTCTCGAAGATAGCCTACCAACCCACGTGACTATGAGGGAGATATCGAGAACCCTTCACATGCTTTCACTTTGAATTTAGTATGGAATTATATAATATGCACGCATGAAAAACAACCACGTGACCATGCTTTTTCATCAATTTTTTCAACTCCTCCTTAACCGTGAGGCCACTCTCTTTCTTCTGCCATCGCATAGACTCCCATCACTCTCTCTCTTTCTTCCGCATTCATCCATTCTTCCTCCATCTTCTCAACAGTGAAAATGGCGGAATCTTTAGTCACTATTGCTGCCGAGGGGATACTGAAAAAGGTGTTGTCTATTGCTGCCGGCGAACTTGCCATTGCTTGGTGTTACGAAGAAAAGCTGACCAGCCTTCACAGAACATTGGATCTGATTCGTGCCAAGTTGCGTGATGCGGAGAGACAAAAGGGAACAGAGGCTGTCATGGTGTGGCTGAAGCAACTAAAAGATGTAGTGGGTGAAGCTGATGATGTTTTGGATGAGGTTCATTATGAAATGCTGAGGCGTGAGATAAAGAAACGAGATCGGATGGCAAGAAAGGTATCGTGTCTTCCAAGCTTGAAAAAGTTTTCATTTCGTAGTGAAATAGGTCATAAAATTGAAAACATCAATAAAATGTTGCTTGAGATCTATACACAAGCAAACGGTTTGAGACTAGAAAGCGAACACCCTGTTGACCCTGTTCCAGATCTCCTCTATCGAGAGACTATTCCACATCCAGAAGAATTCAAAATTGTTGGGAGGGATGATGATGCCCTGTGTATCATAGAGCTTTTAACCCAATCAAGAAAGGAAGAAAAACTTAAGATTGTTCCCGTCGTAGGAATGAGCGGTCTTGGGAAGACAGCTTTGGCTAAGTTGGTCTACAATGATAAAAAAATCGAGCAACATTTTGATGTGAGAGGATGGTTGTGTGTGTCGGTCAAGGTTGACATCAACACACTTCTCGCAAAGATCTATGAATCTCTTGCCGGAAAGAAACCTACTTCGGACTCTAAGGTCAATTTAATTAAAAGTCTTGAAGAGAAGTTGGGGTCAAAAAGATATTTGCTTGTCTTGGATGATGTTTGGGTTGAAGAGAGGCCATATTGGGAAGACTTTAGGAGTTGTATGCTAAATGTAAACTCACAAAATGGAAGTGGGATTCTTGTTACCACACGGAAACTTGACATCGGAACTCATGACATGCACATGGATTCGTGTCGTTTAGAGGGACTTTCCGATGATCATTGTTGGGACATCTTTAGAGAAAGAGCGTTTGTGGAAGGAACATCACCGTCTTCAGAATTGGAGCAGATAGGCCGGGAGATTGTAAAAAAGTGTGGTGGTTTACCATTGCTATTAAATGTAACAGGTGGTATGTTGGCAAATTACAACGACAAAGAGAAGTGGTTGTCAATAAAAAACAGCAAGGTGTGGGATCTTGAAAAAGAAACAGATAGAATTCAAAAGAGCTTGGAGCTGAGCTTTGATAATCTCCCCAATTCCATTGTCAAACAATGCTTTGCATATTGTTCCATCTTTGAAAAAGATACGCGCATGAAAAGGAAAGAACTGATCCGACTTTGGATGGCCTTAGGGTTGGTTCAAGCAGATGAGGAAAATAACAAGGAGATGGAGGATGTTGGAGACAATATTTTTCAAACTTTGGTTAGCAATTCGTTGTTCCAAGACGTCGAAAGGAATGAGTATGGTCACATCACTCATTGTGGCATGCATGATCTGGTCCATGATCTTTCGGTGTCACTTTCGAAACATGAAAGCTTATGTGTGGTGGGTGCAATGAATGATGACATTGACTATATTCCTCGGGTTAAACATATCGCGTTTTTCCAAAAAAAGAACGAGGAGGCTGAATTGGAAGAAAAGGTTTCTATGCTCATTGAAAGGGATACGGTGGCTAGAACATTGCATACATTGATTCTCAATAGATTATATGGGCAGAAACTTTCACTTCAACGATTCAAGTGCATGCGAATCCTAAAACTCGAAAGATGTAGTATAAAGAAGTTAGATGATCCAATTGGAGAGTTGGTGCATCTCAGGTATCTTGATTTGTCATATAATAAGATTTGTGCTCTTCCAGAAGATATTGGTAAATTATACCACTTGCAAACTCTGAAGTTGCAAGGTAACGATCTCGAGATGTTTCCAAAATCCATGAGAAATTTGATAAACCTGCAATATTGCAAGTCTAGGGAAAGCATTCCCGCCAATATCGTGGGGCAATTGACTTCTCTTAGAACATTAAAACCTTCCTTCGACGTACTTAGAAAGAAGGGACATGGAATTGAACAGCTAAGCCGTCTAAATCACCTTAGTGGAAAGCTCTGTATTTGTCAGCTAGAAAATGTTAGTAGCAAAGAGGATTCTGTCAAGGCAGATTTATCTCGAAAGAAGAATTTATACGAGATTGAATTTTATTGGAGTGAGGACAATGAAGGTGCCAACAGAAATGACAAAGATGTATTGGAAGGCTTGCAACCCCCTGCGGATCTGAAAACCTTGAATATTTACAACTTTTCTGGTGACAGTTATCCGGAATGGGTAATGAAGATGGCAATTAATATTGATGGGAAATGGGCACCACTTGAGAAGCTCGTGTCAATCAAATTCTTTGACTGTAGCAACTGCCTCACTCTTCCGATGCTTGAGAACCTACCACATCTTCGGGATCTTGAGTTGTATGATATGGACAGCTTGACATGCTTAAGGAGTTCCTTATGTGAAGGCAATGATGTTACTGGATCAACGAAGCCTTTGTCTCCATCGTTGAGATCGCTCAAACTATTTGATATGAAAAGACTGGAAAACTGGATAGATGGAGTATCCAATAGTTCAAAAATTATATCACCTGTCCTCGAGAGGTTGCACATTATTGATTGCCCAAAGATTATTGTCATAGATGAATGCCATCCCCATCCTCTTGTTTCCTTGAAGATAGAGAGCTGCACAGGCCTGGTGTCCATTAAGAGCATACAAGGCCTCGCATCTCTTGAATCTTTAGTAATCCGTAATTGTCCTAGTCTTTTAGGAATAACCAATTTGCCCAACCAGTGTCATTCTTTGAAGACTTTGGAAATTTCCGGCTGCAACAAGCTGACTTCCTTGCCTCATGAACTATTTGACTGTTTTCCATTCTTAAATGACTTGAGACTTGGTCCGTTCTCGAAGGAGCTCGATTCCTTCCCGAGTCTCCAAGGCATCAAGAAGTTAAGGAACCACCTTCACATTTTGGAATTGTATGGTTGGGGTCACTGGGAGTCGATACCAGAAGAAATACAACACCTCACTTCACTCAGTCGGTTACACATACATAGATTCGGAATACAACAACTGCCTATGTGGTTAACCAACATGTCATCTATCCAACGTTTACATTTCACTAATTGCAAGGGGCTAAATGAAGAGACGGTTAGACAGGGAGCACCGCTGGAAGCAACTGTTTCCATCAATTGGATTCGAATATGATGGTATCACTCATTCCAATTCTTGCTCAATAATAAACTCTTTTCTCACTTTCTCCTCTCCTGCGATCTAATTGTGCCGTGACATTTGTATTGTTCAATTATAAGAGAAGTACAATGGATATGTAAAAGCCCAGACATTCTATAAATGTTATATTTACACTTTATACTAAATATCGCAAAAATCTTCTCTCACTTATCACTTAAAGCTACTTACTTTCATAATTCATCATTGGACTAATTCATTCCATGATGGCTCTCGTTCATTGTAAACGATCACTACAAGAAATGCCGTTAATACCGGCGTCACCTTTAGCGGCGACAGCCGGTATTAGCGGCGACATCCAATACACGCGTTTGGTGTCGCCGCTAATACCGGCTGTCGCCGCTAAAGGTGACGCCGGTATTGACGGGTCAGCGATCCATGTCGTTCTCAATCTCAGCCGTTGATAAATTGTCTGATCCAACGGCGATAAAAGAAGCGGGAAAAGTTCCCTCCTTACGCGTCGCCGCTAAAGACCCCAAGTGTCGCCGCTATTGCATTTCACGCGGATCGCCATCATCACCGTCCATTGCTTCATAATCTAACGGTCCAGATGGGATGCGCTTTTTAGATGTCGCCGCTAAAGGCACCGTCGCCGCTAAAGGCACCACATGTCGCCGCTAAAGGTCAGCGACTGAAAACAAAACAGATCGTCTCCTTCAGTCTCGCCTGTTACGACTGAAAAAAACGAAAAGTTTTCTCTCGAATTCTCCGGCGACTGAGACCTTTTTTCGGACAAATTCCTCCTCAAATCATCATCCGGTGCACTCTTTCACTTCTACCTCTCTTCTACCGGCGATTTTCTTGAATTTTACCGGCGATTTCCTCTCTTTTCCGGCGATACCTCTTTTCCGGCGGCGGGTTTCTCTTTTCCGGCGATTACTCCTCTTTTCCGGCGAGATTTCTCTTGTATTGTGTAAGTTTTTGATTACCTAACTTATATTGTGTTAAAGTTTGATTTTTAACTAGGTATTTCTCTTGTTAGTACCATCACCACCACCACCAAGACCACCACCGCGAGGCTGCCGGAAAAACGCCGCCACCACCGTAAAAACGCCGCCACCACCAGAAACAACATCTAAAAACCCTAAGTATGTGTTCTTGAATTTTGCAATTTTGTTAAAGTCTTGATTTGTTAAGTTCTTAATGTGTTAAGTTCTTGAAAAATGACTTATTATAAGCTCTTAATGGTTTATGACAAAATGTTGAATGGTTTTGATTTGTTTTGGAAGTGATGGTGTTAAGTTCTTAATATGTTAAGAACTTATTTTTTAAGTTATTAATGAAAAAGTACTTAACATGAAAATGATTTTGAAAAAATATAATATGTTTGGAAAATATACCAAAGATTTGGAAAATGTATAATGTGATGTTGTTAAGTTCTTAATGTGTTAAGTACTTAATTTTTAAGTGTTTAATTATTAAGTGCTTAATTTGAAAAATGATTTGGAAAACATAATATATTTGGAAATGTTTTTGATAAGTGCTTAATTTTTAAGAACTTAATTATTAAGAACTTAATGCTTATGTTTAAAACTTAATTGTTAAGTACTTAATTAGTAATTATTTGATTTGTTATAAATGTAACGTTTAAATCGTTTTAAATATAACGTTTAAATCGTCATTTTAAAAAATATAATGTTTAAATTGTAAATTATAAAATATATAATGTTTAAATTGTAAACTTAATTATTAAATACTTAATTATATAGATATTTTAAATCATTTTAAATATAACGTCTAAATCGCAAATTATAAAAAATAAAGTTATACGTTAATGTAACGTTTTAATAAAATTATTAAACCTAATTAACCTAAAAGAAAATATATAAATTTATTTGCACCTAAACTCTAAATTTAAACCGTAAACACAAATCAAAAACATAAATTTATTTAATTCTAAACCCTAAACCCTAAACATAAATTATTTAAACCATAAAACTTAAACTCTAAACCGTAACCCCTAACCCCTAACCCCTAACCCCTAAACCCTAAACCCTAAACCCTAAACCCTAAACCCTAAACACTAACTTATTTAAACCATAAAACTTAAACTCTAAACCCTAACCCCTAAAAACTAAACCCTAAACCCTAAACCCTAAACATAATCTTATTTAAACCATAAAACTTAAACTCAAACCCTAACCCCTAAACCCTAAACCCTAAACCCTAAACCCTAACCCCTAACCCCTAAACCCTAAACCCTAAACCCTAAACCTTAATCCCTAAAACCTAAACCCTAAACCCTAACCTCTAACCCCTAAACCCTAAACCCTAAACCCTAAACACAAACTTATTTAAACCATAAAACTTAAACCCTAAACCCTAAACCCTAACCCCTAACCCCTAAACCCTAAACCCTAAACCCTAAACCCTAAACCTTAATCCCTAAAACCTAAACCCTAAACCCTAACCTCTAACCCCTAAACCCTAAACCCTAAACCCTAAACACAAACTTATTTAAACCATAAAACTTAAACCCTAAACCCTAAACCCTAAACCCTAAACCCTAAGCCTTAACCCCTAAACCCTAAACCCTAAACCCTAATCCCTAATCCCTAAACCCTAAACCCTAAACCCTAAACCCTAAACCTTAAACACAAACTTATTTAAATCGTAAATGTTGTAGTGTTTAGGTACTCTGAAACGTAAACTATATGTTTACATTTATTCGTTTCAATCATCAAAAGCTTAGAAATACCCGCTCGAAATTGATTTAGTAATTATTTTCGAGTTGTCCCCGTTTTGGGACTGCTTTTTGAATGCTTTATCTCATCTAGGATATGGATGTGTATTACATGATTGTTTGTTTAAGAAAAATTTGGTTGTCATTTTCTCTTTGCTCCTCGGGTATATACTTACAAATATACCTGGGAGCTAAGGGGAAATGCTGCCGAATTTTTCTTAAACAAACAATCACGTAATACACATTCATATATGAGATAAAGTATTCAAAAAGTGGGTGTAGAAGCCTACCCTTGCAAATACTCTATCATCTTTGTCCGATTATCTATTCCCCTTCCGAGGATAGTTTTTGAATTATCCTTTCAGCGATCTAATTGTATAACATATTGTTTCCTATACAAATACTTTATCCTATTTAAACCTTAATATATGTTCCAGTTGCTTAATGCCTATCGATAAAAGCTGGACTACTAATCCAAAACGTAAGTCACCTGAGTTCGAGCAAGGCCTCGAATCATTTGCCAAGATTTGCCAAGAACATGCCGATAGCAGAGGTTATGTCAGATGTGCGTGTCAAAGATGTCATAACACTAAATTATTGCCTATGCATCTACTGTCAATAGAGTGATTGATTGCGAGTTTGATAATGCTGATACTGATTATGATACAGAGTCTGCTTATGACACCGAAGTATCCGAGGGTGAAGAAGATCATTAAAACAATTGTAATTTATTTATGTGTTAGGAGATGACATCGTTTTGGATGATGCTACTTTATATCATGGCCGATGTGATGGGCCATGGTGGAGATGGGGCCGGGGATCCACCACTTCCGCCTTGGAGAGGCGCGGGTCTACATGAGATGGACGGTAAGTGTTATTATAATTTTTTAATTTATTGTATTTATTCATTTATTATAACAATCGTGACTAATATTTTTAAATTTATATTACAGGTGTACCGGCAAGAAGAAAAACGAGAGGTAAAGCTAAAAACCTTGAACTGCAACGACATCGCGATAAGACAGGGCAAAAATTTACATTGGAGTTTGATAGAGCGACTACGTATACCCCGGTTGGTAGACCGTATGACCTCTTTGTTCGTGAGGTGGGGATATACATGTGGAATAACATGTCCTTTGATCGAAAAGATTGGAACACTGTTACCAAAGCCGAGAAGGATGCATTAGTACATCATCTCATGGTAAATTATTTATATAACTTTATTTTTGTATGTTATTTATTTATTTATTTATTTATTTTTACTTGACTAAGTTATTTTCAATTTGTAGAGGAACTTCGATTTTGATGCGATTGAGGATGATTGCGAGCGTATGCATTTGAAGGGTGGTATTGATGCGGTGCTGATGAAGCGGTATAGGGACCGGAAAAGTGATGCAAAAGTTAAGTTTGATGAGGCAGGAGGATATAATGATATAGACAGGGCTAGAGCTCACCCCCCCGAGGGTATGCTTCTTCAAAATTGGAACAAAACTATAGACTTTTTTTGCACACCAGAATATCGACGGCGATCTGATGCTAACAAAGGAACCCGTCAAAAACAACAATACACCAACCGTGGGGGGACAAGCACATATACCAACGCTTGTTTCAAATCGGTAATGCTTTGTATATATATTACCGCTTGTTTCAAATCGATAATGCTTTGTTTCAAATCTAATTTTTTATCGTTAAACAGGGTAGAAAGAAAATCGAACAATTCATGAAGGCTCACACCCGCAAAGATGGGACATGGGACAGTGACCTGGCTTATCAACAATATGTAAGTGTTTATACAAAAAAATTAGTTCAACATCATTATTATATTTAATATATGTAAAATGCTAAGTTTTTATTTATTTATGTAAAATGCAGATTGAGTTGGAACGTGAGTTTGAGTTATTAAACGATCCCACCCCGGAACCCGCGAAGGAAGTTGGGGTATTTGAAAAGGTGTTGGGTTCTCGCCGTGGACATTACAAAGGGATTGGCCGTAAACCTCCCGTGACTCCGACAATACCACCTCATTTTGATGTAGCCCAACCTTCCCAAGAAGCACCTACAAAGGTAAATATTAATTGTTAACTACTTCATTGTTAAATAATTAATTTATTTTTAACTAATAATATACATTTTTATTTTTTTGAAGGATGCACTTGCACAGATGCTTGAGGATCCAAGACACAGAGATACGTTGGCAGAATTTTTACGTACATACACGCCAGGGTACGGTGGTGGAACGAGCAAGGGTGCCGGGGATACCCAAGGTGATGAAGGCGATCAAGATGATCAAGATGACGACTTAGAGTAGTTTCTTATTTTTGTTGTTTGACTATGTTAATTTGTGTAAATAAGATTATGTTTAGATATTAGTATTTGTTTGGAATTTGTTATCGCGTATGTTGCTTCATTTATTACAATGTTGATTTTATATTAAAAGTATTCATAATTCTAAAAAATATAATAATAATAATAATAATAATAATAAATAATAATAATAAATAATAATAATAATAAATAATAATAATTTAAAAATATAATAAAAAATTACCTTTAGCGGCGACAGTTGCCCTCTTTAGCGGCGACGCCATCTCCGGTAACACGTCATCACCGGAAACGGAGACAACCATTAGCAGCGACGTCTTTACCGGCGACGAGGGTCATTTGCGGCGACATCTATTACCGGCGACGCATTAGCGGCGACGTTTAGGCATTAGCGACGAACTATTTGCGGCGACGCAATAGCGGCGACATGTCGCCGGTAAAGGTAGCAGCGGCGACATTGATTATCTTTAGCGGCGACATTTGTCGCCGGTAAAAACCCCTTTCCTTGTAGTGGATGTGTACTTTACAACTAATTTGCTGAATTGAAATATAAGATTTCAAAATCCCACATCCTTCTATATGTTGACACTCTATTTTTCACATATTTAAATGAGATAGTGGAAGCTTTACCTGATCATAAACTTAAACACCCTTCAAATTTTAATGATGACCACTCGAAAATACATTAACAGTTTTGTGTCTGTCTCCTACCCTTCTAACAGATAAAAGGTTATCCATGTTGCAGATTGTTGGAAGAGCCAGTTTAATCTGAGAATATAAAAATATTGAATTAATTAAGAGTAATAATACATGCTTGTGTGTTATATTTATAAGGAGAGGGAATTGGATAACATGCTACATTAAATAGCCCTCATTGATTCAATAAAGTAACATTGTAATACTAAATAAAAATGCTTACAAAAAAGAGCAGGCATGTAAGAGTAGTAAATTTCAATCTCTGAATCTCAGTTTGACTATAATCTAAGGGCATAAGCTATATCTTGCATTTGAAAACATATTCATATCTTATAAAAATTATCAATTACTTTTTATCAATTATTTTAAGAGTAAATTACATAAATAGTCCTTATGGTTTGGGGTAGTTTGCATGTTTAATCCCAGACTCGTTGTTTGAACTCGGACCATCCATGTGGTATTATTTTGTTAAGATTTTCTTCCTTGTCAAAGATGAAATGAGTATGTTACCCTTATCTGTTTTTTTTTAATTTACAAATGAACAAAATCAAGTAGTACTTAAATAAAATTTACACATTTTTAGCAATTTATGAAGCCATGTTTTCAAGTCATTACAAATTTATTTCACTACAAAAATTAAGTGTTATACCATCATATTAAGACCATTAAGAAAAAAATCATCCCAAATAGGCATGAATGAAAAGCCATGTTCTAGGAACATTCTAGAATTGTTTCAATCTTTAAAACTTCAAACTGAAATTTAAGTTACCTTTGTGTTGATCATGTCAAAGTCATTAAGTGAGGTTCTCCAATTCTGTACAATGAGCGTTCTTCCCCAACAACTGTTCACCCACTTGTTTTTAACATCTGCAATTAATCAATATTCATGTATTTAACAAGCCACAAAAACATGTCAGGTGCATCTACAAGAACCTATCAATCAAAAAAGGGAATATCACAAAAAAACATGCTTGAAACGACTTCCTCCATACAAACAAACCCAAAACATAATCATGTGGAAAATACGAATTAAGGCTTCACAGTATAATGAAATCACACAGGACAGAGGTATATTATGTGAGAAGGAAACCCAATCACGCATATTCAGAAAAATACATCATTCAACTTTGAAATACCCTCCCTCTACATAGTGAAATCACATTTTGCCAAAATCAGTCGCAACATCCAAATGTCAAGTAAATTTTGGAACAAGTTTAAAGGTTTCACATGATTCTCAATGAAAGCTGTAGATGAACAGGAACAATAAAACTAACACATTTTTTTTCGATGCTCAGATGGCCTTATCTACGTTGATATCGATTTGATTTCAATGCCCATTCTTTTAGAGGCAGCTATGATCATTCACGAGTCTGCTGGAATGCCCTTCAACAAATCAAAACAAAATTCAGAACGAAGTCATAGAACTAGACAAATCGGTTTGCAAGGTCATTGAAGCACTGCGGGGGAAAAGAAAGCACTGGCGGTGAGGTCACCAAAACTGCCAGATGTAATAATTTATATAAAGATGGAGTTTTTTTTTATAAAAAAAAACTCTAAAAAGCTAATCTCATCAAAACCTATCAATCTCTAATAATACAATTCAAAGATGCAAACCTATAGGTCGAAATGATGATACCTGAAGTTCTTCACAATTGTGTACCAGGATAGGATAGGATGGTCAAGCTATTTCTGTATGACCAAATGTTGGGAAGCGCAGCGGATAACTCGCACAAGAAAGAAGAAGAGGTAGAGAAGACAAATGTTGGAGGTGTTGCAAAAAATAAGTTGACAGGAAATAATGGATGGAAACAGTCGAAGGAAACAAAAATATCAAGATTTTTCTTTCAGGCATTCTATCAAACAGTTGACATGCATAGCTCGTTCAAAAAATCAAGGCTTTAAGGAATTAACTTTTACAGAGTTTCAGAAATCAAAAGACACAAAGCGAGTAGAGAAATTACATATATTTCAGTCGATATATGCTTTGTTGATCATTCAATGATGGAACTTTAACGAATCTTCTTCAATTCAAATTAGTTGGTTTCTTCTATTATACTGTGCTGCTACACCGATCATCAATACTTTTAAATAAATCGTTTTCTTCGATTTGAATGGATTGAGATGATGAGGTTGTGATTTTCATTGATTGAGAAGACTATGTCGTGCTTTTTCATGGATTTCAATTTGACAAATTCAAAACGTATTTGATAAAAAGGCGTGCATGACTGGTAATTTCCATTCCTTGAGAGAGGGAATAAGGAAATCAGGAAAGGCTAAAATTGAAAAGGGTGTATCATGCATACCAAACGGTACTTCAATTGCAATGATGTTTGGAATGGAAGAAGAAATTGAATGAAATATGAAAAAAGAAAAACTTGTATTGATTTTCATTCATTGCATTAGGAAACACCGTTAAATAAAATGATATATTGTAATTAAAATTTACGTTTATTCTTATACCCTTCAGTAATATAAATTAAAAATAATAATAATAAGTTCCATGCCTTTTTTTTCTAAAATAACTAAAAATATTTATGATAATTGTATTTTAAGATTGTCATGGTAAATTTTTATTTTGCAAACAGTTTTTAGATAAAGATGTTTATTTTTTACTCGTTAATAACATGTTAAATGAAATGACAAATGTTTATATGTAATTTTATTCAACAATATCATTATTTAATTCAATATTATTTTATAAACCAACATTTTTTGTTTATTTATCAATTTAATTTTATTTATTTTTTCTATTTATGCATAATAGAAACATGTTTAAATTACTCATTTTATTTCTTTTGAGCCAAACAAACATGATTGTATTTCTTTCGAGCCAAACAAACATAATATGTAACATAAGGATTTATTTCATTGCATCTCTTATTCTATTACGTTATTTATTCAATTACATCCGTCATTCCATTTATTCATACTAAACAAGGAAAAGTGCCATAAAAATCCTTAAGTTTGACAGAAATGTTCGGTTTTACCTTTTTGCCCATTTAGGTTCACTAAAGCCTAAATTTTGCAAAAAAAATCATTTTTACCCTTGAAACCTGCTATAACAGTTTTCTCAGGTTACCATCAATTTAATTTCGTATAAAACCTTTAAGTTTTCAATACTTTTTTACGTTTTTACCCTAACTAATTTTTTTTTTCATATTATACCACCACCTCCACCTCCCACCACCATTGTTGTCACCGGCCACCACTGTCGCCACCACCCACCAACATTGTCGCCACCACCCGCCACAACCACCACCATCACTACTGCCACCACCAACGACCCACCACTCGTATCGCTACTACCAACACTACCCACCACCGCCGCCACCACTACCCACAACCACCATCGCCGCCACCACTCACTACTATTACCGCCACCACCAACACCACGATCCCCACCACTACTACTACCACCACCACCTACCACTACCACCACCACTTCCGCCACCACCCACCAACGCCACCCACCAATGCCATGCCACGATTACCACCTACTTCCACCACCACAATTATCATCGTCGCCACCACCACCCACCATTACTACAGTAGCAGTAGTAGTGGGTCATGGGTCGTGGTGGTGGGTGGTGTTAGTGGGAGGTGGCGGCAATAGTGGTAGTAGTGGTAATGGTGGGTGGTGGAGACAGTAGTAGTGGTGGGGATCGTGGTGGCGGCGGTGGTAGTAGTGGGTGGTGGTGGGTGGTGGCGGCGTTGGAAGTGGTGGTGGTGGGTCTTAGTGGCAATAGTGGTAGTGAGTGGTGACGGTGGCGGTGGCGATGGCGGCGGCGGTGGTTGTGGGTAGTGGTGGAGGCGATGGTGGATGGTGTAGGTAGTGGCGATACTAGTGGTGGGTCGTTGGTGGTGGCACTAGCGGTGGTGATGGTGGTGGTGGTGGGAGGTGGCGACAATGTTGATGGGTGGTGGTTGCTGGTGGCAGCAATGGTGGTGGGAGGTGGTGGTGGGGGTATAGTATGAAAAAAATTATTTAGGGTAAAAGCGTAATTTAGGGCTTTTATGCGAAATTAAATTGATGTAACTTGGATAATGTTGTAGCATGTTTCAAAGGTAAATATGAACTTTTTTTTTTTTGCAAATGTTAGGCTTTGATGTACCTAAAATGGGCAAAAGGGTAAAACCGAACATTTCTGCCAAACCTAAGGGTTTTTATGACATTTTCCCTACTAAGCAAAGTGTGCGATCGAGTGAAGTATTTCCAACCAAAGTGTGTGATCGGGTGAAGTGTTTCCAAGAAGGTGTGCGGTAGTATGTGAATCAACCCATGCATGCGACTGATCGAGTGAATGTATCAAGCGTTTCGATCATTTTTTGTGCGGCCGAGTGATCCATTTCCAAAAGCTTTGTATACGATCGAATGTGGGGGAAACGTAAGGGTTGTAGGGTTGTTCTTGATGTAAGGTTTCCTTCTATTTTTTTCTTCTTGTTCTTAAAACCAATGGCACACCCACCACCTTAAACCCCACAATTGGTGTATCTGTATGTGTATGCATGTTGTGCAAGGTTGAATAGAGTGTTGCTTGTGAGCTTTTGGATTTTAGAGTGTCTCTTCAAGTCTATTCTGACCCTAAAAGATCTTAAGGATGGTCTTAATAGGTTAGGGTTGAAAACCCTAAACCCTAGTGTGCTATTTGAAAAGTTTGGAAATCCACTGTTTTTGACCCATTTTGGTAAATTCATGTAGAATCGTAGGTTTGTCTATTTGAGTCATGCATTATGTTCATGGATTAGTATTTGAGTCTAGTTTTTTCCTTAAAAAGGGTCTTAGCTTATTCAGATCCCAAGTCATGTGGAATTGCCCATTTCCACTAACCGGTCTATGTTTTGTCAGATTTGGTCTTCTGTCTTTTAAAATTCACCTTAAGTTGTACAAGATTCACTTATGGGTTAGGCCAGTGGCCTTAGTTTGGGTTAGGTGTCTAGTTACTCCACACCAAATTTGAGAGCCTAATACTTAGCCTGTTAGGATCTTAGACTGATTCTTGTGAGTTTGGTCGAGCTCAGTGTCGAATCTGTTGGGTCTACTTGTGAATTTTATTCTAACCTCTTAGAGAGTGAAAATGACTTGAGGCCAGATCCTATGAATTCATAGAAAGGTGTAGCTTATACTTGATTTTTTCCTGAAGTTATGGATGAACCTTACTAGGTTGAAAGTGGAAAGCTTTGCAACTCGGTTCATGTATGGACAGTTTTGGATACCCGATCTTGATTAATTCATAGAAAATAGAAGGAAAATAATTGAGGGATATTCCTTACATGTTTGGAATCCTTAAAAGATGAATTAAATGATTGTACAGTAATATTTTAAATTGGTTGGGTTTAGGGTGGGAAAAAAGGTGTAGTTTTATATTTATGTGGCTGGGATTAAAAATTAAAATGTACTTCATTAACAACTAAGTATTACAACAAGTATCTATATATTAGATTAGATAGTATGCCTTGTAGTGACTCATTTTACCTTATAGGGGTATAAGGTGTGTGGGTGGAGCTTGGTGGGATCTTCAGATTCCTATGGATTTCTTCTTTTGTTGTTTCGAGGTGAGTTTCTCACTACATTGTACTGATGTTGTGCATCCTTTACCGTAGCCCGTGTGTGCGTATGGGATGTTTGTGGGTAGTTCTAGGTTGTTTTGAATTCTAGTGTGTGTGAATGTGTGTGTATGTGGTACTAGGATGTTTGAATGTCTAGTGTATGTGGAGGTAGTTGTGTATAGAGATTGCCCTGCAAGATGCACAAAGCAAGATTGTATGCACGACTGAGAGTGCTGAGCAGCCGATAGGATGCACTAGCAGAATTGTATGCACGACTCGAGGTGTTGAACAAGATAGCACGGCTCAACGTATAAGAGGAGTATACTAGGGTTTACTGTGATGTGATGTTTTGTTCTTTCTCTTAGGAGTAGAACATATGTGATTGATGTACTTTCTATGTGTTGAAATTTACTAAGTTGTGTGGTTACCCTTTCCCCATTAAATAACGGTTTCAGGTTCTACAGGTGTGGGTGATGGCAAGGCTTGACGAATACACACTGGCAATGTTTGTTTTTAGTTAATGAGCTATGTTGACATTGTTTTTGTTTTGACTTTTGTTGTTAGTTGGTTGGAATAACGATGGAAATAAATGTTTTGGTTGATGAATTAATTTTGAATGTTTTAATAAAATGATGTTTTTTTAATAAAAGTGTTTTCTAAATTTTTTAAATTGACCTAAAATCTGGGACGTTACAATTTATTATGAATCAGAATTATCGCTTTAATGTACGTTTCTGGTTTGTCTAGATGGTTTCCTCTTATTCAAAGGCATTTCTTGATTCTGATATTTATTTGTGCTTTTCGGAAATTGCTATAGGGTAGCTTGAAATCATTGTTAGAGAACTATATAATAGAAGCAAGAAATGGCCACTCGGTATTGAGTAAATTACAGTTTCCTCCGTGTTTATATTAGTTCTTTTGGATTTCCTTCAAAAAGTAAGTTTTTTTGGTCCTATAATAGAGAATGTGTAATGGTCATTTTTATAAAATGTTAGGCTGTTAAGATGAATAAATATGATTATGACCACAAAAGCTAAAAAAGTCCATTTTTGGACAAAATCCAAAAATTGACCGACTAAATCACATTTTCAGTCCTTATGTTATAGTAATTTTTTGGATTTTGTCTGGTAAGAGAAACTTTTTGCATGTTTAGTCCTTGAAAGAGACATAGATGTAATGGTGATTTTCATCATTATTTAAACATTCAGTTTTCAACCTAGACGACTCATGTACCGAATAATGTTAAGAAATAGGAATGTAGGGACCAAAAAAGCAAAATAATTTCCTTCTTGGACCAAATCCAAATAAATGACTATGAGTAAATTATAATCTTCTTTCTTCTTTTGTTATGTTTTTTTTGGATAAATGAATATTTTTGCCTTTTTGTTCCTTATGAAATAGACAAGGGTATAGTGGTCCTTTTCATAAATTTTCATCTATTGGGCATTCAACTTGGACGATTCATGGATCAAAACTGTTAACCAATACTACCGTAGTAGGGACCAAAAAACACGAAAGATTAGAAAATGACAGTGACACCGGGACTTAAAATGTAATTTACTCTGAAACGTTTTCTCAGAATTCTCTAATACCTCCTATTTTTCTGCTTTAGATTAAATGATATGTTTGCCTGGGTGGTGTTGTACACAAAAATTTCAAGTCAACAAACATTTCAGTTGATGAAGAGCTCAACCCTCATTTATCAGACCGTGGTTTAGCTTCTTTCACACCAAACACACAACGAGAGGTAAAATTGGTCATCTTCCCACATATGAGGTAAATAAACATGATAGAAACGGAAGACCAATTTTATCATTCCGTGGTTTAGCTTCTTTTACAGCAAACATTTACCCTCCCACAAGTAAATAAACACGATGTGTTCCCATTTAAAATAACAAGGGAGATGGATGGTCGCGGAGATGGATGGTCGCGAGTGGACGGAGGTCCGGTGCAGGAAAGCCACCGGAGATAGAAACGGAGAAAAGATAACTACGCTTTTCGTAACCAATATAGCATACGGAAGAAGGAAGGGAGAACTATGGAAAGTTTATGCAAAGTTCGGAAGACTTAGTGATGTATACATGGCCTGAAGAAAGGGAAGAACGGCCTGAACTACGGGTTCATTAGATACAAAGGGGTGGAAGACGATAGAGCACTCGAGAAGAAGGTTGACGGTGTGAAGATTCACGGAAGATCTATATCAGCAAACCTTGCTAAGTACGGGAGAGGAGGGAATAAAAATTTTGGGGGCACGGTCAACAGATGACAAGGGGTTCCCACTTCCAACGTTATAAGCGGTATGCGTGACCATCTGTCCTTTGCGGAAGCTCTGAATCCCAACACCTATAAGCGGATCCCTCATATAGTACCACCTATAGTCCCAACCATTAAGCTTCATCTGTAACAAGGAATGCATGAATGGCTAAGACAAATAACTTTCGTTCAGGAATCCTTATCGCTAAATCACCATGGGCATCTCCCTAAACTGCTTTTCGACAGGGAAGAACCCAACATTGAACTAAAATATTTAGGGGGGGGGGGGGGGGAGAACAAGCCGACCCCAGATTCCACAGACGCTGGAAAATTCTTGGTAAAGGAAAGCAGATGGAAAGAATTATTCAAATGGGTCTGGGGAGAACAAGCCGACCCCAGATTCCACAGGGTCGCATGGCTCAGAATAGTGGGATTGCCACTACAGTTGTGGGGAGAACTTCGCATCAATAGTTAGCAGATTCGGTCCGATCGTGTTATGATTGGAGAAGAAACAAATAGAATTGAATTGAATGATTGTAAAGAAATGAAATGATTACAACTAATCTGCCTTTCGAGAGGACAGAGCTCTCCCAAACGGATCTTAGATCCAAGTAAAATATCCGATCCCCTCTTCTAGCCCCAAAAGACACTCTTAATACTACTTACAAGTAACTAATAACAAAAGACAGAATTACCCCTGGTACTTGCACCTTATTACAACAGACTACAATTCGAGTCAACCCCTATCCGTTTTCCTTCTTCTTCTAGTATACGTAAACTGTAAAGGAGGCTTACCAATACCCCCTCCGTCAAGCTTCACCTTGTCCTCAAGGTGAGCATCAGGAAATTGTTCTAGCAAAGCATTCCAATTTTCCCAAGAAGCTTCAAAAGCTGATAAATTTTTCCATTTCACTAAAACTTCAAACTGCCCTGGTAAACCATTCGAGATAGGACGAATATCCAAAATATCCTCCGGTGTTGCTTTCAATTCCAGCTCATCAATGAGTTGTACTGGAAAAGTAGAAGAAGAAGCACAATTACCTACAGCACCTCGTAGTTGAGAAACATGAAAAACAGGGTGAATCAAGGCTGTAGGTGGTAATTCCAAACGATAAGCAACACGCCCAATTCTTTCTAAAATCTTGTATGGGCCATAATATCGAGCTGCAAGCTTGGGACTGTTATTAACCACCAAAGATCGTTGCCTATATGGACGAAACTTCAAAAAAACTTTGTCCCCAACCGTAAATTCTACTTCTCTCCGATTCATATCTGCATTCTGTTTCATTCTACACTGAGCTTTCAACAACTGCATCTTAGCCTCATCTAACATGCGATCTCTTTCCAGCAAATCGTGATCTATTTGTTCCAACTTAGCAGAATGGGCTTTATATCGGATCAAAGGAGGGGGATCCCTTCCATATAACAGTTTGAAAGGGGAGGTTTGTAAACTAGCATGAAAAGCTGTGTTGTATGAATATTCTGCCCAGGACAGGAATTTAATCCATAGCTTGGGCTTTTCTGAAACAAAACACCTCAAATATTGCTCGACACACTTATTGACCACCTCGGTTTGCCCGTCCGTCTGCGGGTGGTAGGCGGTGCTAAATTTCAGCTTTGTCCCTTGCAATTTGAACAGTTCCTTCCAAAATTGACTTAAGAAAATACGATCACGATCCGAAATAATTGACTCTGGAATTCCATGTAAACGTACGATTTCTTTGTTGAAAATTTCAGCCACGGTATGAGCAGTAAACGGATGTTTTAATGCAATAAAATGTCCATATTTGCTAAGTCGATCAACCACCACCAAGATAGTAGTCATACCTCCCGATCTAGGCAACCCTTCAATAAAGTCCATAGATAATTCTTCCCACACCCGCATTGGCAATGGTATCGGCTGGAGTAAACCTGCAACAGAGCCGGACATGTGTTTATTTCTCTGACAGGTCTCACAAGCTTTAACCCGTTCCACAATATCTTTCTTCATGCCCATCCAAAAAACCTCACTTGCAACCCTCTGATAAGTGCGTTCCTCGCCTGCATGACCACCAATGGGAGTTTCATGGAATTCCCCAAATATTTCGGAAATTAGAGTAGAATGTTTAGGAATGACTAGACGGTCTTTAAACAATAATACTCCTTGATTGTAAGTAAAACCTTTGTGGGAGTTAGTGTCGACCATAAGGTCATTAATAATTTTTTTAAGTAATACATCAGCTTCAATTTCCTGTTTCAGAACTTCCCAATCTCTCCATTTAGGCCCACCCATAACAGCACAGTCCACTACAGGTTTAATGCGTGAAAGGGCATCGGCTGCTTTATTTGTACTACCAACTTTATAGATGATATCAAAATCATAACCCAATAATTTGCTAACCCATTTTTGGTACTCAGGCTCAACCACTCTTTGATCTAACAAATATTTCAGACTTTGTTGATCACTACGAACGCTAAACTTCTTACCCAACAGATATGGTCTCCATTTCTTGATAGCTAATACCACCGCCATTAATTCTTTTTCATATACGGACTTCAATTGAGCTCGCTTCCCCAGTTGTTGACTGAAATATGCGATCGGCTGATCTTGTTGCATCAAAACAGCACCAATACCATACCCAGAAGCGTCGGTTTCAAGAACAAATTGTTGAGAAAAATCTGGTAATTTAAGGACCGGTGCTTGTACCAATGTTTCTTTCAACTTGTCGAATGCTTGTTGAGCTTTTTGTGACCACAAAAATTGATTTTTTTTAAGCAAATCAGTTAATGGACCAGCAATCAATCCATAATTCTTCACAAATTTCCGATAATACCCCGAGAGTCCCAAAAAAACCCCTCAAATCTGTTACATTCTTTGGTGTATGCCACTCTAGTATAGCCCGAATCTTGTCTTTATCCATCTCTACTCCTTCGGCTGAAATGACATGACCCAAATACACCCCAACCGGTTCTTGCCAAACTCACATTTCTTCAAATTCGCATAGAGGTGGTGTTTTAAAAGAACATCAAATACTTTCGTGAGATGTTCTTTATGGGTCATCAAAGAGGGACTATAAACAAGAATATCATCAAAAAATACCAAAACAAAACGTCTTAGATATTCTTTGAACACTTCATTCATCAAACTTTGGAAAGTAGCCGGGGCATTTACTAGCCCAAACGGCATTACGAGAAACTCGTAATGCCCTTCATGAGTGCGGAAAGCTGTCTTTTGCACATCATTAGTCTCCATTCGAATTTGATGGTAACCCGACTTCAAATCTAGTTTGGAGAATATTTGGGCTCCATGAAGTTCGTCTAAAAGCTCATCTATTACGGGAATAGGAAACTTATCTAATACCGTATTTTTGTTTAAAGCTCTATAATCCACACAAAATCTCCAACTCCCGTCTTTTTTCTTGACTAGTAAAACCGGGCTTGAAAATGGACTTTTGCTCGGTCGAATTATTCCCGCCTCCAACATTTCTTTCATAAGCTTTTCAATCTCATCTTTTTGGTAATGCGGATACCGATACGGACGAACATTAACCGATAAACACCCTTCTTTGAGAACTATAGCATGCTCCCTTCCTCTTATCGGTGGTAATGTTTTTGGCATTTGAAAAATACTATTGTACTTCTGTAACAACTCTTCCCACTCCCCTGTAGTAACCTCTGGTGTAACAAGAACTTCTTCACTTGCATTAAGACCCCCAAATTCAATAATGATTCCGTGGCCCTCCCGCTGAATAGCTTTTGTAATAGATTTCAAAGAAACTAAAGATCTTTCCGGCGCCGGGTTCCCTTTAAGTGTTACCATTTTGCCCCCAATTTGAAACTTCATCACCTGAGTCGCCCAATTTGTGTGAGTAACCCCCAATTTCACTAACCATTGCATTCCAAGTATTATGTCTGAATTTCCCAGCTTAAGAGGTAAAAATTCTTCATAAACCTCTATTCCTTGCATGAATATCTTCACATTTCTGCAAATGCCCTTTCCAGTCACTTCCAATCCCGTTCCCATAGCAATAAAATACTGTTCTGTTTTATCTATAGGAATGTTCAAGCGTGTCACAATTTCATGAGAAATGAAATTGTGAGATGCTCCACAATCAATTAAGACCACCACTCGTTGTTCTTCAATTCTTCCTTCGAGTTTCATGGTTTTCGGGTTAGAAAAACCAACAACCGAATTTAGATGAACTGCTACTTTTTCTTTCATCTCTTCACTTTTATCTTCCATTACTATATCTTCTACTTCTTCATCACTTTCTTCTTCTAATTGTTGAGTTACTAACACACTCAACTCTTTTCGCTTACATTGGTGTCCCGGAGAGAATTTCTCATCACACTTATAACACAACCCTTGAGCCCTACGAGACTGCAATTCTGCATCAGTTAGTCTCCTAAATTCCCTTGCATTACGATCTCCATTGAAACTAGATTTAGGGACATATGTGCCAGGACTTTTACTGCTCTCGAACATACTTGGAGCTTTCTTAAAATTTGACAAAACATTGCTATTATGCTTGCTTACAACCCTATTCTTTTCTTCTATTCTGATAGCCATTTCCAATGCCACTTCAAGATTGATAGGATCTAACAATCGGATTTCAGCTTTTATCACCGGTTCTACTTCATCAGAAATTCCTTCCAATGGTGAAGCTAGCGCTAAAAACTTTCGTTTATATTCATCAATGGTACTTTCCTGTTTGAGTGCTAGAAATTGTTCACACAGAGAACCATTTGAACAGGATCTAAAGTGCTTCAGTAATTTCAATTTCAAATCATCCCAAACTTTGATAGGTCGGCGGCGGTGTTCCCATTGAAACCACCGCAACGCGTCTCCTTCAAATGAAATTATTGCAACTTCAATTTGTTCTTCTACGGTTAATCGATTAAGAAGAAAATACCTCTCGGCTCTCATGATCCAGCTATCGGGATCCTTTCCGTCAAAAATTGGCAATTCCAATTTCCGGCCCTTTATTGCGAAAAAACGATTGTTCTCCGTCTGATTTCTTCCATTTCCTTGATTCCGGTTGCTGAAGTTCTCGTTCTCTTCTGTATTGACTATCGGTGGATTATTAGATGTTGAATTCTCCCGTTGTATCAGTAATTGCTCCATAATTTTTCTAATTGCTCCAATCTCGGTCTGAAAATTCTCCTTCAATGCCCCAATCTCCGACTGTACTGAGCCCATACTCGCTTCTATATCCACAATACGTGATGTTACCGCTCGCGTCATGATCAATTCAGGATCAAACCGCTCTGATACCAAATTGTTATGATTGGAGAAGAAACAAATAGAATTGAATTGAATGATTGTAAAGAAATGAAATGATTACAACTAATCTGCCTTTCGAGAGGACAGAGCTCTCCCAAACGGATCTTAGATCCAAGTAAAATATTTGATCCCCTCTTCTACCCCCAAAAGACACTCTTAATAGATCGTCGCCCCGTTCGATAAGTTATATCACCGGGTAGACATGTCAATGGTAAAAATCAGAATACTGACGGCGTAAACGTATCAACGAGGAAATCATCTACAACTTCGAAGGGAGGAATATAAAAATCGGAGTGGTGGAATTTGATGACGAGTATTGGTTCTCGTTCCGTTTTGAACCCCGGAGGGCGATAATCTATACAGTCAGTAAGAGGATGAGATGGAGGAGGAAGATTCTGATACAATATCGGATACTTGGATTGCAAAAGACGACAACGATAAGGAGGAGGGGGAGATATGTCCTGATGATGTTGACCCATAGTTGATGACAACGAACACGAAACAATCGGTAAGTCAGAAGCAAATGGTTCGGTGGGTGAACCCATTAAGCAAATGTCCCAGGGATCGGAGTCTAAGTGGCTCCGGCAATGAATGGCCACGAGGATTGCGATCGAGGGGCCCATGAGTGGAAGTCGAGGAAGCAAACATAGTTCCAATTAGGAGTATTGCGAACCAGAGTCCCCAGCCTACTTCCGAGTCAGATCTGATGGAGGTTAATCAAGCCCCGACCCATCCCAATAAGTCCTCACCCATCCTATCTAGGTCACTCCATCAGCTAATTCAAATGGGCTGTTTTGGGCCATTCACTTCACCCATATGTACTAAAAATAATCTTGAAAATTCTAAATTCGGTGTTGGGGGATCGCTGGGCAAGAGACGTAGAATAAATAGATAAGGGCACCTCAAAAGTCTCTATTGTTCAAGTCACATCCCTCACTCATGCGATTAACCTAGTCGAGAATTCTTCCCCCCCCCCTCCCGACCGGGTGACCGATGGTGCCAATAAATCACTGCTTGACCTTAATAAATCACTCTCACAACCCAATTCGACTGACACATGTAGCGAATGGAACACGGCTTCAGTGGAAGCCGCGAAAATAGTGGAAATCGGTAGATAACTGGATTTTGAAATTGAATGGTGAACATCCATTGCCAAGATGAATTGTCTTTCTTTAAATGTCAAGGGAGTAGGAGAAATTCACAAAGTCTCGTGGGTTAGGAGACTGAAATTACAACACGATATTTCATTATTGGCATTTCAAGAAACGCAACTAACCAATTCAGACCGTATTGATGTCAAAGGATGTTGGGGCTCAGATGATTTCGGTCATGCTACAAAAGACGCCACTGGAAGGTCTGGTGGATTGGTAAAGTATTTGGGACTCCCGATTATTCAAAGCTCATGAGGTAATTAGCTCCCATCATTACCTTAATTACAGTTGGTGAATGGATCGGTATCCCGGGTGTAGTAATCATCGCAAATATATATGGACCGCATGTTGTGACAGAACATGAAAAGTTGTGGGCGGAATTATTACAAATTAAGAATGAAAAAAATCGGTCTTTGGATTATGTTAGGGGACTTTAATGCACTCAGGCGACCTGAGGAACGGTACAATTCCCAATTTTGTAAAAGCTCGGCTAATAGGTTCAATATGTTCATAGAAGAAGCTGGCCTTAGGGACCTCCGTATAGGAGGTCATTAATTTACTTATTTTTGCCAGAGGGAATTCAAGTTAAGTAAATTAGATCGTATTCTAGCTTGCCCTAATCTAATAAATCTTTTCCCCATGATTTCTGTTGTGCGCTACCAAGGGAACTCTCCGATCAGTGTTCGGTTTTACTTAATTCAACATGTAGTGACTTTGGGAAACCTCAATTTCGTTTGTTTAACTCTTGGATGCATAGAGAAGGTTTTAATGCGGTTGTTCACATGGCATGGTCAAAATTCAGAGGGTCTGGGACCCGGATAGCGATATTAAAATCCTTGGAAAACGAATTAAAAAAATGGCACGCCCAAAATAGACCAAAGGAGGGAATCGAGCTACAAACAACAAAAAATAAGATGCATGAGTTGGATAGTATTGTGGAAATGCATCATCTCAATCTTACTGAACAGGAGAACCGAAGGAAACTTTTCCAGTGTATTAAAAAACTTGAAATGTTACCGTTCTTGGCATTCGACAAAGATCAATCTATTAAATGGGCGATTGACGGTGATGAAAACTTATGATTCTTTCACGGATACGTGAATAATAGACGTTAAAAGAACCAATTGCACGGGTTAATTATTAATGGTACGTGGAGCACGGACGTGGGCACCATTAAGGATGAAGTGTTTATCATTTTTCAACAGGAAATTTCAAGAAAAATGGCCATCCCAGCCAAAAATATCTAATGAGAAATTATGTTCTCTAGATCAGGCTGACAGAACAACCCTGGAGATCTGAGGCAAGTTGGAGGATCACCAGAAAGCTAGGGGTTTTCTTATCAAACAGGAAATCTGGGATTGTGGGACTGAAAAAGCTCGCGGGCTGATGGCTTCACGTTTAAATTCATTAAACGGTATTGGGATTTGTTGCAGGTTGATTTTATTCGAGTTGTTAAACATTTTGAGACAGTTGGTTCTCTTGAACTCGGCTGCAACTCGTCCTTTATTACCCTTGTGCCAAAAGTAAAAGATCCTACCAAGCTCGGGGACTATGGCCCAATAAGTTTAATCGGGTGTGTTTATAAGATTATAGTTAAAACACTCGCCAACCGCCTAAAAAGGTAATCAGACTAATCGTTGATGAGGTACAATCTGCCTTCGTCGAAGGCCGTAACATTCTTGAGGGCCCCCTAGTCATAAACAAACTATGCTCCTCGGTAGAGAAAGTAAAAAAGAAGGTACTTTTATTTAAAGTTGATTATGACAAAGCATTCGACTCGGTCAATTGGCTTTACCTAGACTCTGTAATGAAACAAATGGGGTTTGGTGACAAGTGGAGAATGTGGATAATGGGTTGTTTACGATCCGCAAGAGCATCTGTCTTGATCAACGGGGCACCAACAAAGGAATTCGCCATGGAGAAAGGTGTTAGGCAAAGGGACCCTTTGTCCCCTTTTCTATTCATAATTGCGATGGAAGGTCTTAACGTAGCGATGAAGTCAGTCTGTGAGGGTGGTCTTTTTTCTAGTATTAAAATTCCTCATGAGGATCTAACGATCTCCCATTTTTTTATGCTGACGATGTAATATTTATTGGCGAATGGTGTAGATCGAACATAAAGAACCTTGCTCGTATTCTTCGTTCCTTCTATGTGGCTTCTAGACTTAAAGTTAACTTTCATAAGTCCAAGGTGGTAGGCGTTGGAGTTGAGCCTGTTGAAGTTGCCTGTTGGGCCGTACCGCTCGGTGTTACTAAGGCCGTATTACCCTTCTATTATCTCGGGGTCCTAGTTAGGGCTAATATGTGCAAAGTTGCCTGTTGGGCCGTACCGCTCGGTGTTACTAAGGTCGTATTACCCTTCTATTATCTCGGGGTCCTAGTTAGGGCTAATATGTGCCTCATAAAGTCTTGGAAATCGGTGATTGATAGATTTCATTCCAAACTTTCGTATTGGAAGGCGAAATCGCTCTCATTCGGCGGAAGATTAACATTTATTAAAGTGGTCCTTGGAAATCTGCGTACGTACTACTTATCTCTGTTCGTAGCCCCAAATGGGGTTCTTAACATCCTTGAAAAATTAAGGAGACATTTTATGTAGGGTAGTAACAAGACTGATGGTGGCATCAACTGGGTTGGGAAAATGTTATTCGGGATAAAAACATGGGTGGTCTCAGAGAGACAAAAGGGAACAGAAGCTGTCATGGTGTGGTTGAAGCAGCTAAAAGATGTAGTGGGCGAAGCTGATGATGTGTTGGACGAGGTTCATTACGAAATGTTGAGGCTTGAGATAAAGAAACGAGATCGGATGGCAAGAATGGTATCATCTCTTCCAAGCTTGAAAAAGCTTTCATTTCGCTGGGAAATAGGTCATAAAATCGAAAAAATCAATGAAACGTTGCTTAAGATCAATACAGAAGCAAACGGTTTAAGACTACAAAATGAACACCTTGCTCGCCCTGTTCCCGATCGTCTCTATCGGGAGACTATTCCACTTCTAGAAGTCAAAATTGTTGGAAGGGATGATGATGAACTGCGTATAATAGAGCTTTTAACCCAATCAAGAAAAGAAGAAAAGCTTTATACTAAACGGGTTAACTTACGTTGACCCATTTAAATTTCAAACTTTACATAAAAAGTATAGTAAGGTTCAAGTATTTGTGAAATGACCAATAAGTTGCAGTTTACAAACCCAAATAATTGTTCAAAGTTATAATGATGACAAATTTAAACAAATAGTCCATGTGGTTTACAAAAGAGACCACAGATGGTTATTATGGGAATTTTGTTACACTAGTCATCCTTAAGTTTGGAAAACCTTTCACCATAAGTCCTTATGACTAAAACCGTTAAATATAAGGGTCAAGTCTTTGTGAAATGACCAATATAGCCTTCGTAAATTCTGTCTTTTTCTTTAAATAATATATAATTAAAAAGAAAATGAAAAAATGGAAATAGAAATGAGCCCCACTCCACTTAACTGTGTGGTGATTGAGTAGGTGGTGGCGGTTTTGGGGGAGGTCAGTGGCGACAATTTTAGCTTAAAAATATGAGATCAAAGAAGGGCAAAAGAGTCCTTTCACATTGGATTTAACAGAAAAACAAACAGTGTTAGTCAAAAAGGACAATCCATGAAATTTTTTAAAACTTCAGGGATCACCAATGTAACGAAATTCCCATAGAGACTATATGTGGTCTTTTTTGTAAACCATAAGGACCATTCGTGTAATTTTGTCTAAAAAAACACAACTAGAAAATCTGATCTTTAAATATCTAAAGTACCAATTATGAAGATAATATCTTTACTTTATAGGGAAAATACAATAAATATCAACCTACTTCCATTTTCTTTGTTTATTATAGCATCATACTTTCATTTCTTCTTATTGCAGCATTTGTATTTTCATTTTTTTTCTTATTAACGCATTGTACTTTATGAAATCTACTTAAAAATTTTTTTTTTCTTATCAGGACCTGTATTTTGAATATCTACCAAATTATAGCAGCCAAGATTGATTTATATACAGATGACATTGCTATAATTGGGTAGAATTTTCAAAGTACAATGTTATAGTAGGAAGAAATAGAAGTAGGATGCTATAATAAACAAGAAAATGAAAGTAGGTTCCTATTACTTGCACTTACCATTGATGCAAAGATCATGGTTGCAGACACGGTTGTTCCACCACTACTTCTTGTGGCTACCTACATAAATCAAGAATCAAGTAAACATCAAATAATAGAACAAGTACTCTCATTTAGCAATTCTTTATGAACTTTAAGGGAAAAAATAAAAGATTTTCATTGATTTGCTTATTATAGCATCTACTTTTTACAAAATCTGCCCGATTATAGCAATGTTATCCAAACACAAAGCAATAACTGGTCAGATTATTCAAAGTATGATGTCATAATAAGAAAAATATTGAAATTACAATACCATAAATGGGTAGAAATTTGAAAGTAGAATGCTTTAATGAGAAAAAACTGAAAGTAAAACGCTTTAGCATGAAAGTAGGATGCTATAATACATAAATTATTGAAAGTAGATTGCTATTTTTGCATTTAGCTCAATTTTTTTTATCAATGTCATCACTACTTTGTATGTCATTTTCAACAAACGAATAGATTAAAACTTCATAAACAGAATGGAATACTCCATTTATTTTTTTAAGGTTAAATGTAAGAAATAGCAACAACTTTTTGTTGGTTTGTTAGCATCCTAACTTCATTCCTACTTATTACAACATTGTTTTTAAAAAATTATATCCAAATACAAAACAATTTTCACTGTCATAATTAGATAAAACTTTCAAAGCATATTGTCCCAATAAGAAAGGAACCAAAAGTAGAATGCTTTAACAGAAGGAAATGAAAGTAGGATGCTATAATAGACATATAAACGAAAGTATGTTGCTGTTATTAGGAAAGAAGAAATAGTATTGATTAGAAATTATTGTTACCTAGCTTCTTTGAGTGCTGTTTGTATAGCAGAGTCTATAACATTACCCGAAACAGAATGTTCTTTGGGTATACGAATTCCTATTAAGATACCCGTTTTCAGATCAAGTTTCCTGTTGGCCTCTGTCATCAATAATTACAAAAAAAAAAATAAATAAATAAAAAATAAATGATGACTCATTCAAAATTTTAAAAGAAAAGTTTGATGGTACTTGCCAATTAATCGAGCACATTCTTGCGGTGTATCTAGCTGGCATGGTGCATGTATTATCAAGGAAACAGATTTGTAAAAACTTAAAAAAATATATATCAATTTTGATAGTTTGGGTTTTAAATAGATTAATCTTTCATTATGACATTATCAAATAGATTATTGTAATTATGTCTGAAACCCGTTCCTGTTTCTGTAAAAATACTACCCCAGAACCAACTGTGTTATGTTATGCCCTAGGGGCATTATTGTAATTATGTCATATTTCTATACATTGAAAACTTTCAAAAGTGTCTGAACTATTTTAGTAACTTCCATGTATAACTGGAATCTAGCATAAACATAGAACACTGAGAATAACGCAGCAAATAGATTTTAGGCAATTTTTCGGTTAATAATTTATTTTTTTCCAATCAAACCATAAAAGTTCTAGACATATTTCCAAATTAACCATTTTGATCTAACTAGACAAAACGGTTAATTTGGAAAAAACCTAATATTTTCACCATAACAGGTCAAAATGGTGAATTTGGAAAAATGTCTGAAACTGTCACGATTAAATTGGAAAAAATAAAGTATTAGTGGTTAAACCGTAAAACTACCCAAAATATAATTTTTTTAATCTTTCCTTCAAAAAAATTAGAATTAGTTTTGTTTTATTTTAAGTCTGTTTATTGAGGTAAAAAAATAGTAGATGTTCATACCTTGCAGCCACTTTTTTCGGTGTAAAAAAGCAGGAAAGTCATCAGTTTTGTAAGCAGCAACACAAACTCCTTGAGTTTCCTGTATCACTGGAAATTTACCAAACTGCCACTCTTCCAGCATAAAATTATGTTTGATTTTTTTATGGTAATTAGTTGGAAGAATGAACATACCAAATATTCTAGGGTTTTGGGAATATCTAATATGGATTTAACTCCCGCTGATATTACAGCTACCGGTGTTCTTCCAAGCTCGGTTAGATCAGATGATATATCCAGTGCTGAAAACATTGACAAAAATTGCAATTTCTTATTCCACCTAGAAAGATGTGAACAAAAGATTTTAATTTTTGTTCCACTAACATCAGTTCAGTGTTAGGTAGGACAGAACATGTTGTACTGTGTTTTGTTTGTATGCATTGGACCGCGAGTGATGTCAATGGGACAAATAATGCAGTTGTTTGCCCCATCGAAAAAGATGGGGCAATAAAGATTTTTGTCCCAAAAGAATGTCCCACCTGAAAAGATGGGACACAATGTGCAAGTTTTGTTCCACCCAAAAAGGTAGAACAAAAGTTGCAATTTTTGTGTTGTAGTTTTTTGTCCCCAAAAGGTGAGGCGAAAAAGTAATTGGGACAAAAAGTGCAGTTTTTTGTCCCACACAAAAAGTAGGGACAAAATATTGCAGTTTTTGTCCCCTACAATAATTTTGGTCCTATCATTAAAACGGGTTGACCCAATTATTTTTTTACTAAGCTGAAGTTTAAGATAAACGGGTTAACCTAGGTTGACCCATTTAAATTTGAAACTTTACATAAAAAATTCTAGACTTAGTTAAATAAGCTACATTTTACAAACCCAAAAAGTTCAAAGTTAAAAAGTAGACAAAATTACACAAATGGTCATTGTGGTTTACAAAAGAGACCACAGATGGTGCTTATGGGAATTTTGTCACACCGGTGGTCCTTAAGTTTGGAAAACCTTGCACCATAAGTCCTTATGACAAATACCGATTTGTGATATGACCAATATACCCTTCATAATTTTTTGTCTTTTCTTTAAATAATCTATAATTTATTTTTAAAAAAAATGGGCCCCACTTCATCCCTCCCTCTCTCTCTCTCCCCAAAAAAGGAAAATTGTTGCAACTTCATCACCTCCCTTCACTTCCACCATCTAAAAGGAATCAAAGAGGTTTCGATTTTGTTGGTGGAGATCAGGCTTAGTTGTGAGCCGATTGACTAGGTGGTAGCGGTTTTGCGGGAGGTCACTGGTCAGTGGCGGTAACCGGTAACAGTGTTTGGTGGAGGGAGGCGCTGGTGGTCTATGGTGCACGACTGCACTCCATTCGGGAAATAGTACATATTTGCCCAAAACCATGAAGAAACTTATCCTTGCCCCACCCAAAAACCCTGATAAACGTCCCCTTCATGATACCCAGGCCACTACCACCACCAACCCCTTTGATTCCTAATCAAAATCCGAAACCGATGGTGAATGTAATGCCCCACGGTTTGTCCTCAAACCTTTCTTATTGTTGAAGAGCGACCGGACAAACTGTTATTCCAAATAAATACCCAATTCCCATTGTTGAAGAGCTACTGGACGAGCTACATGGGTCTCAATTTTTCTCAAAAATCAACCGTAAATTGGGTTTCCATCAGGTCCGTATGCGCGAGTTGGACATTGACAAGACCGCTTTCCACACCCACAAGGGGTTACAGATTTCTCGTAATGCCTTTTGGGTTAACAAACGCTCGTGTAACTTTCCATGCACTTATGAATGAGGTTTTTCACTCACTTCTCCAGGGTACTCATCTTTTTTGACGATATTTTGGTTTACAAGCCGCTCGTGGGATTCCCATTTACACTTACTACAACTAGTTCCCTGCCTGCTACACTCTCACCAGTTGGTTGTGAATAAAAAAAGAGCAGTTTTGGTCTCACTTCAATACCTAGTCTCGCCCTCCCTGATTTCTCAATGCCCATTGAGTTGATGCCTCAGGTAGAGGCGTACAAGTCGTCTTAATGCAGTCCTGCAAACCAATTGCCTATTTAACAAAGCGCTATCGGATTAAACTCTCAATAAATCAGCCTACAAAAAAGAGTTGATGGCACTGGTTTTAGCCATTCAACATTGGCGCCCTTTTCTTCTCTACTGATCAACATCTTCTCGATTAGCGCATCACCACCACCAATCAGCAAAAATGGATAATGAAATTAATAGGCTACCAACTTTCTATATCCTATAAGCCGGGACGGGACAAAAGTGCAGCATATGCTTTGTCCCGTATATCTCAAGGGTCCAATCCTTGCACTTTAATCTCTTACCCACAGTGGCTCGACACATTTTTGCTTGGGCAGGAAGGAAGATCATTTTATTTCCTTCACTGATACTTTAATCTCTTACAAACGGGGACTTATGGTACCTAGTATAGAAATAAAACTCAAAAAAAAAGTGAAATATCAAGAATAAGAATTGTACATGAGAAAACTTACTGTTTTCTCCATTTCTGTGAACTCCTCCAATTCCTCCCGTAACAAATACAGATATGCCAACCTAAATAAAATATCTTTATTTTATAGAGCTAAATACAAGAAATATCATCAAGCTACTTCCATTTCTTTGTTTCTTATAGACTTATAGCATCCTACTTTCTTTTCTTCCTATTACAGCATTGTACTTTCAAAATCTACCAAATTATCGCATTGCACTTTAAAGTTTTTTTTTTCTTATCAGGACATTGTATTTTAAATATCTACCTAATTATAGCAGCCAATATTGATTTGTATCAGAATGATACAAATCAATGTGGTAATAAGAAGAAATAAAAAGTAGGATGCTATAATAAACAAGAAAATGAAAGTAGGTTACTATTACTTGCACTTACCATTGATGCAAAGATCATGGTTGCAGACACGGTTGTTCCACCACTACTTCTTGTGGCCACCTACATAAATCAAGAATCAAGTAAACATCAAATAATAGAACAACTACTCTCATTTAGCAATTCTTTATTAACTTTAAGGGAAAAGAGAAAATTAAAAAATGCAACATAAAGAAAGAGGTATATATTAAAGGCATACTCACAACATGTGCAATGTCCCTTCGAGATATTTTTCGAGCATTTCCTCCTAGTTTAGCTACCCTCTCTAGTTCTTCTTTGGTGAGACCTACAAGTAAAAAATAAAGTATTTAAATGCTAAAGAGATGATAATTGAAATGAGATATGACTTGAAGAATGAAATAGTTAGGTCAGTCTTTTAAATATTACTGAAAAGGTGGTTTTCATGGAAGTACCTATGCATGGTATGCCATCTAAAATAGCAACAGTAGCAGGAACAGCTCCATTTTCTTTAACAATGGCTTCCACTTCTTTTGCAGTCTCAAAGTTTTGAGGATAGGGCATTCCTAACAAACAGGAATGATATAGTCAGAAAGCTTATTCACAATTCACAGACATATACAAACATTTAACAACATGAGCAACAAACTACACAAAGATAATGATACGAGTGTAATTATGTCAGCTCACTTACTCTACATGGCTTAAAAGGATGTAACTGAGTAATTTTCATGTTGATTACAGTAACCATAACTGTTCATCGTGTTCACTGTCTTGAAATTGCAGAACAAGAACAGTTGATTATCATAGTATTCCATTACAGGAGTAACTCACAGTTGACAGGACTAGCACACATAGTGTTGTTCTACTTCTATGTGGTATAAACCAAAACCCTAATATCAGTCCCTTTGACCTCAAAAATCAGACGATATGTTCTTACTGAATTTAGGTCGTATAAAATTGAGAACAATGTGAATATCTAGATTATAAACGAAAACTTACCATGAGTTATTATAGTAGCTCCAGAGCAACAACTGCTTTCCCATTTGATAAAGCTGTAGAAACTTCTTGAGAGATCTTAATACTCCCCAGGCTACTATTTTCACGGCCACTCCCTGCACTGGTATTTTCATGGCCATTACCCTCGTTGCCACCTCCTTCATTTCCTCCCCCCTCATTGCCACCCTAATTGAATAACAAAACCGCAAAGAAACGAGAAATGTCGGATTATTCCACAAATTGATTGAGATTATTATCGAACTGAAAAGTAATTTGTGGAATAGAAGTGAGGAGGTCGGCACCGTGATGATAATATGCAAACAATTACATTAGAGGAGAAGTTTAGGGCTAGATCATACATGAAGGTTTGCGGGATTTGGTTACCTTGGAGGCTTGTTTTGTAATGTTGAAATGACGACGGAGGTTGGTTAACCTCGAGATGGCGTTACTTTTTGTCGACATGATTCGTGAAAATTTGCAGTTGCCACCGCCTGGAAAAGCCTCGCTAATTTGGCGTTCCCTTTTCTTCTAATGTTCGTTGGAGGTCCTATGATAAAGGGAATTTGATGGACCAAGTCATAAATGGTGGAGAGACATTCCAACAATAAATTAAGTCGATGCTTAGTTAAGATGAAGGGGAATGAAGGGTTTTGACCATAGTCACATGAATTGCCAATTGGGTCACGAGCTCGTTCCAAATGCTATGTTCCCAAACGCGATATGTTTGTGTATCAATCGCCATCCGAGTCGCTGACTAGTACAGCTTCCATCTGATCCCCTCAATTCTTCGATTCGGTTCCCAAATCGTGAAATTAGCGATTCCAATTGCACTAAAACGTGATCTGTAACACCCGGCTTTTAAAACAAAATACCCCTGAAAATTTTTCATTTAAATTAAAGGTTTCAGTAAGTAAAACCAGAACAAAGGGGTGTATTTTTAATAAAAACGGGTACAAGCGTATCAAGGAGAGTATATAATACCCATATCTCCTTTGAAGTCGGGCTGCTACTGACAGCATCTACAAGTCCACTTCTTGAGTCACGGACTTTATCCTTACCCTTATCAGGGTCATGCTAACCTGCAGGGACATTTAACAAACGGTATGAGCTACAAAGCTCAGTGAGTAATCGTATCTGCAAATAACATGTATAATAAATACATCCATATATAACTCTTTGTATATGATACATATATTTATTATTTGATCTTTCATTATCAAATACCATTTTATAGCCTTTTCTGGCCAAACGTGTATATCTGTCTGGATATCGAATCCAGACTGCTAGCCTTACCGGCTAATCATATGTATCTCAGGATTTCATATCCTACTGAATAGTCTTACCGGCCGAATCGTAATATCCTGTGATTTTCGAATCACATCCGATAATTATACACCTTGTCATATCCAGTCTGTTATTTGCATACCATTCAAATCAATTCTGTCCCATCTTTCTTAGTCATACCTGACTATACTATCTATCATGACTATATAAGTCGTATCATTTGTCATGGCTATACAAGTCGTACCAAAACATTTCCAGCGTATGAATCGTAGCCCGAGGGCCGCACCAGTTTATCATAACCCGAAGGCCGCACCAGAATATCATAGCCCGAAGGCCGCACCAGAATATCATAGCCCGAAGGCCGCACCAGAATATCATAGCCCGAAGGCCGCACCAGAATATCATAGCCCGAAGGCCGCACCAGAATATCATAGCCCGAAGGCCGCACCAGAATATCATAGCCCGAAGGCCGCACCAGTTGGATATAGCATCCAGAATCATAGCCTTATAGGCCGCACCATCTGTTAATAGCTTGTTTCACGATCAATTATGGCTCACGGGTTAGCCCGCTGTTGCCTTGGCTCACGGGTTAGCCCGCTGTTGCCTTGGCTCACGGGTTAGCCCGCTGTTGCCTAGACTCACGGCTTATCCGGTCTTTTCTATATATAGGTTCGACTCACAGTTCCGTTCTTGTCTATTAAAGACTCACGGCTTATCTGGTCTTGTCAATATTAACTGACTCACAGTTCCGTTCTTGTGTATAACAGACTCACAGCTTATCTGGTCTTGTCTCTTCAAATGTATCTTTGAACCATCAATTTCGTCCCACAATCAGTTTCAACCTGTAACAATTCAATCATCATATATCATATATGATATCAGTAAGATTACTCACCTGGATACTAGCTGCATTTAAATCCCGGTTGTTTCTTGTCTTTGCGTGCACCACAACCATTTTGTCCCATACCTATTTATCCATTTCATATCAAATGATAATAGGTTAATAATCATTTCAATTGACTCTAATACAATAGAGTTCAATACAATATCCTTATAAGCAATGCCTAGTTAATAAACTTTCCGTTTACTAACTTTTTATGAATTTTACTATTCACCGAGGCATTCGAATCGATCTACATTGCCCCCGAGGGGTCAAAAACTCAATATAAAAATTTTCCCAAACTTTTCAGACCATAACGAGCCTACGGTTCAAGTTTGAGCTAAATCGGACAAGCCAAGCAAAAGTTAGCATTTTTTATCCCTGCCTGCCCCTGCTCGGAGGCGCACTGCGCCTGGGGCTTGGGCGCACTGCGCCTGGCGCCTGCGCAGGTCTCCTGTCCAGCTGTAAAGCCAAGATACTCTTTTTATGTAATATAATAAAAAGGGTAAAATGGTCATTTTACCTTGGAAGGGTAAATTGGTCTTTTGGACAGAAAAGAATTTAGTTTGAAATAATATTTTGAGTTTTGGACTTAAAATGTTATAAAAACTGATTTTTGGTCATTTTACCACAAAAGGGTAATTTGGTCATTTGACCATGTGAAGGACCAAATATGAAAAATATTGTTGTTTGTGGCAAATGTATAAAGAATGAAAGTTTTATTGTAATAAAACTTGATTATTATGGCCAAAGTTCAAGAAATGGAACTTACAAATTGTAAATTTTGGAGGTATAAATAGTTGGAAATTTCTCCCCACATGTGCAGATTTTGGGCAGCAACGGGAGAGAGTTTTCTCTCTACAAATTCTGCAGAAGTTGGAAGAATTCTTGAAGCTTTGAACTTGGATTTCAATTCCTAGCTTTGGATTGAAGATTTGGAAACTTTAAAGGTTAGAAATTCAAGTTACAGCTTGGTTGTTCTTGATGAATTTTGTAGAAACTGAAATCTGTAATTTCAGTTATGATTATGTGTTTAAAGTAGCTTAATACTTCCATTAAGTCATTCTAATAATGGCTTAATTCAAGAAAATGGAAGTAGATTGCTATTTATGATGAATTTGAAGTTTTGGGGTTTTGGGACTAAGAACCCTAATTCTTCATTTGGATTGATTTAGTTGTTTTGAATGGTTGAAAACCTTGTTAAAGTATAAGGTTTTAGCCTAGGAATAAACCCCAACCAATTAAGTTGAGCAATAAGTGCTTAAAAATGGAAAAATGGAAATTTCTAGCACAAAATCGGAGTTTCTGCACCTCTGTCCAGCGCTCGCGACTCGAGCAGGTGGTCCCTCGCGACTCGAAGAGGGTCCTTTGCGACTCGAGCACTTGTCTGGTCGCGACTCGAGCCCTGGGCAGAAATCAATTTGTTTTCTGTGAATTTTCCAAGTTTGATTCTTGTGCTAGGCTTATCCGATTGACCTGAAATTTTAAACATAGGTCCAATATGTTGTAAAACTTCATGGAAAATTATCGGAATACGAATACGACCTCCCGAAAGTACTGTAGTAGAATACGCGTATTTCGGGAAGTGTATTAAATTTTATAACGATGGTTATTGATTGGAAATGCTTGGAAATGGTTCCTAATTGAATTGTATAGGACTCTTATGTAGTAGAGTCAACTAAAATGGTTATTAACCTATTATCATTTGGTATATAAATGAATAAATAGGTACGGGATAAATGGTTGTGGTGCACGCAAAAGCAAGAAACAACCGGATTCAAATGCAGCTAGCATCCAGGTGAGTAATCTCACTAATATCATATATGATATATGATGATTAAGTTGTTACAGATTGAAACGGCTTCGGGGGACGAAAATGACAAGTGTAAAATATATGTAAAAGACAATACCAGATAAGCCGTGAGTCATTGCAATGACAAGAACGGAGCTGTGAGTCAATACATATATATATATATATATATATATATATATATATATATATATATATATATATATATATATATATATATATATATATATATATATATATATATATATATATATATACACTGTGGTACGACAATACCAGATAAGCCGTGAGTCTGATAAAGACAAGAACGGAGCTGTGAGTCAACAATAATGACATGACAATACCAGATAAGCCGTGAGTCTATTATAGACAAGAACGGAGCTATGAGTCAGTTAATATTAATGGTGTGACAATACCAGATAAGCCGTGAGTCTATAATAGACAAGAACGGAGCTGTGAGTCAAACCTATATATAGACAAGACCGGATAAGCTGTGAGTCTAGGCAACAGCGGGCTAACCCGTGAGCCAAGGCAACATCGGGCTAACCCGTGAGCCATAATTGATCGTGAAATAAGCTATTAACAGATGGTGCGGCCTATAAGGCTATGATATTCTGGTGCGGCCTTCGGGCTATGATAAACTGGTGCGGCCCTCGGGCTACGATTCATACGCTGGAAATGTTTTGGTACGGCTTGTATAGCTATGATAAATGATACGACTTATATAGTCATGATATATGGTATAGTCAAGAATGACTAAGAAAGATGGGACAGAAATGATACAGAATTGATTTGAATGGTATGCAAATAACAGACTGGATATGACAAGGTGTATAATCATCGGATGTGACTCGAAAATCACATCATATCACGATTTGGCCGGTAAGGCTATGCAGTAGGATATGAAATCCTGAGATACATATGATAAGCCGGTAAGGCTAGCAGTCTAGATTCGATATCCAGACAGATATACATGTTTGGCCAGAAAAGGCTATAAAATGGTATTTGATAATGAAAGATCAAATAATAAATATATGTATCATATATAAAGAATTATATATGGATGTATTTATTGTACACGTTATTTGCAGATATGATTACTCACTGAGCTTTGTAGCTCATACCGTTTGTTAAATGTCCCTGCAGGTTAGCATGACCCTAATAAGGGTAAGGATATAGTCCGTGACTCAGGAAGTGGACTTGTAGATGCTGTTTGTAGTAGCCCGGCTTCAAAGGAGACTATGGTATTTTATACTCTCCTTGATACACTTGTACCCGCGTTTATTAAAATATACCCCGTTGTTATGGTTTTATGTATTGAAACCTTGGTTTTAAATGAAAAATTTTTCAGGGGTGTTTTGTTTTAAAAGCCGGGTGTTACACCAGCCGCGATTTGTGCACTGTAGCACGCAGTTTTAGCCCATTAAGTCCTTAATCCAGTCCTTAATCGTTTGGGGTTTGTTTCTAGGCTAAAACCTTATATTAAAACAAGGTTTTCAACCATTCAAAACAACTAAATCAATCAATATGAAGAATTAGGGTTCTTAGTCCCAAAACCCCAAAACTTCAAATTCATCATAAATAGCAATCTACTTCAATTTCCTTGAATTAAGTCCTTTTACCATGACTTAATGGAAGTAATAAACTATCTAAACCACATAATCATAACTGAAATTTACAAATTTCAGTTTCTATAAAACCAAATCAAGAACACTTCAAGAACTTGGTTAAAATCAAGTTTACTAACCTTGATTAACATAGGAATCACCAATTCAAGCTATGATTCCAATTCCTTGCTTCAATTTCCATGATTTCCTGCAGAAATCGCATCTCCAAGCCTTCTCCCGTTGCTGCACAAATGGCTAGTCAAAGAAGAGAGTCAACTCTTCTATTTATACCTCAATTTCTACATTTTTAGTCCTAAAGTTCATTTTCTTGAACTTTGACCACAAAATCAAGTTTTATTACAATAAAACTTTCATTCTTTATACATTTGCCACAAACAACAATATTTTTCATATTTGGTCCTTCACATGGTCAAATGACCAAATTACCCTTTTGTGGTAAAATAAACAAAAATCAGTTTTTATAACATTTTAAGTCCAAAACTCAAAATATTATTTCAAACTAAATACTTTTCTGTCCAAAAGACCAATTTACCCTTCCAAGGTAAAATGACCATTTTACCTTTTTTATTATATTTACATAAAAAGAGTGTCTTGGCGTTACAAATTCTCCCCTCCTTCAAAAGATTTCGTCCCCGAAATCATACAAGGAGTTGAGGGTATGCCTCCCTCGATTAGCTTTCGGTCTTCCGCATCATGTCGGAATCTCTATGGTATTGCCTAAGCACTTAACCATACTAGTCTTCGTATCTCGTGGTTGTATCACAGTTCTTATATCATTCCTCCGGTTGTCCCACGTACCTTAATCACTTATCTACCTCATTTCAACATGAGGGATTCGTTGGAATTCATCAATACATAATTTCTTTCTTATCGTCCCAAACAGATTTTTAACCTTTCCAAAGGATTACTTTTCGCATTGCCTTATTCCTTTACTTAGAATTTCAAAGGTTTTTACCCAGTGATCCACATACCGTTTTACAATTTCTTAACCATTCTTCAAATTCGATCATACTCATCAAGTATTCTCTTCAGTTTGTGCAAGAATCTAGAATCTAGCCAACGTTTTTATCACATCTTCAATCCAATAAATCGAAGGATAACATGGTATTCCATACCATTCTTCATATAAGTCGCCAAACTACAAGCATGTAAGCTGCTATTTCTTGCAAATTTTCTCAAAAACAGACGATCTTCTCATCTTCTACTAGGGTCTGCTGTGAAATTTTCAAGCACAACTTCTAAAATCTGCATCATTAGGTCACTTTATTCACCAATACACGGTATTTGCAGAGACTTTATTGCAAAGTCTATAATAGTGTTGTCCCATTTCTTTTCTGGAGCCAACAATGGGTCAATTTCTTCGCACGTTTCTAACGGTTTGACTTTACTTTCGTACAAGTCAAATACTTTTCATGTGTCTTTCAATATCTTTCTTCTGTCCCGGCCACCAACACATAGGTTTTATCGACCTATCCAGTCTGGTATTGCTCCGGTTATGCTGCATATCTAGTACAAAATGCATCTTTTCACATTTTCAGACTTGCACACATCTTTCTGTGCTACCCGAATCAACTCAGGTAATCAATTCACCACACTCACGCATGTGGTTGTATCTTTCAAAAGATACTCTTTTCAATTCAAGGCATCTATAGCCACATCTGTCTTTTTTCGAGATGGTACAAGATTTCATATCCGAAATCTCTAAGTAACCCATCTATCTTTATTATGTCATATCTAGCTTCTTTTTGATCAACTAAGTATTTCAAACTTTTATGATCCATATAAACAATAAGCTTTACACCATATAAATAGTGTCTCCAAAGCTTCAATACCAAAATCATAATTGCTACTGCAACATCATGAATCTACAGTCAAATTTTGATACATTTCTATGATCCAATTTATCTTCTCCGCTTAGCATAATGCTAACACCGGAGCTTTACACAAGGTTTATTTCTCACTTTTCTTAGTCAACCTTAGTCAACTGAACAGCAATCAAGGAGTAGTTTACTATAACTCTCCTATAATCATCCGCCAATCCAAGGAAATTACTGATTTCAGTCAAATTCCAAGGCGGTTTCTGTTTAATCACAACATCATTTCCACTGAATCTGCTTTATCATCTCTGGCATTATTAACATGTCCAAAGAATATAAAGCTTATTTTAGCCAAATTTTCATACTTGGAGAATTTTACATATCACTTAGCTCAGTGAAGTAACTCCAATATCTGGTACAAACGTACCTCATATTCGATCTGGTTTCGAGAATATCAGATTCTCAGTAGTCAATGCACATATGCATCAACTTGTCTTTCTTCTTTTCAAACAAGATAGGGCTACATATGATGACACATACGGTCATAAGAGACCCTAATACAAAAATTTCTTCTAGTTATTTTCCAACTCTGCCATCTCTACAGATGCAAATCAATACAGAGCCCGTATACCAAAAACGACTCCCAAAATCAGTTTAATCATAAACTCTTCTCGCCAATCTGGCAGAAATCTTGAAAGTTCTTTTCAAAAGAAACATCCGAGAATTTATTTAAAGTAGTACACTACTATCACTGCTTTATTTAACTTGGCCAATATCACGTATGCCAACTACAACATCATTCTTTTACTAACTCTTTTCCGAGTTTAAGCAAAGAAAATAACCGGTATTCTCAACAACGGTCATTTACCATGGATTTTCATCCGTTTCATTTCTGTTTTAAGAACCATAATGTTCTTGTTTCTACAATTCATGTTAGCATAATTCATTGCTAACCAATTCATATGCACAATTGCTTCAGATTCAATGGTAGTCATCGGCTTCAGATTTATAGGGAAAAATGGTCCCGTAAATCCTTGGCAGACTACTTTCCAGGTGTTCAATATCTAGAACATATTTGCTATCTGCTATAGCTACTTTCAAATTTTCATCCATAATCATTGATGAAATATTCAAGTAAGACATCAGTATCACCGATCCAAAGCATAGCTTCATGGATCAAATATAACATACACGGGGTTATATTCAAAACAATTTTATCGGAGATCATATCAGTCTCCTCACGAGCTTCTTCCACAATCTGCTGGAATGCTTATAGTACCACTGGTCCTTTTTAACCATTCATTTATTCTTTCTTTCCTGGGTTCATCACCCGTTACTCCACATTTAGCCTGTGAGTATTTCATAAGGAAGTGATCTATAGTTCCACGCTGGAACCACTTCCGTCCCATACAACAAACTCGAGAAATATGCTCCCATTTTCTGCAATTTCAGCATGTCAACGATAGAGTCTCAACTCTAAAATGTTCCGAGTGCTTTTCCTGCACTTCTTATATTACATCATCCTTTCGTTTTGGTCTCTTCCCTTCAAGGCTAGACCTGAATCGTGTTAACTTCTTCTGAGAAGTACACTAATAATTTCTGCTTTTCTTGTAGTATCAACTACTATTTTTTTCACCTTGAATATCAATCAGGGTGAGCAACCGATTTCTTTTTCTGACCACATCAGCTAATATTGCTCATCATGTGGATTTCCTGCTATTCGTCCCCTTTTTGCTCCTCATACAACAGAGTCTTGAAAAAGGGCTGGTCCATTTCTTAGAGCTTCACGCCCTAAATGTCTTCCAAGAAGATTCACAGTTCATACTTCTTATACATCAGAAGTCGGCAACAGTTAGGTTATATATGTATAATAACAACTATATACACCTAACTATGCATCATGTCTACTATCTCAGAGTTTAAGTCCAGGAATCTACTCTATAGACACCTAGTTCACTTAAACCACGGCTCTGATACCAACTTGTAACACCCGGCTTTTAAAACAAAACACCCCTGAAAATTTTTCATTTAAATTAAAGGTTTCAGTAAGTAAAACCAGAACAAAGGGGTATATTTTTAATAAAAACGGGTACAAGCTTATCAAGGAGAGTATATAATACCCATATCTCCTTTGAAGCCGGGCTGCTACTGACAGCATCTACAAGTCCACTTCTTGAGTCACGGACTTTATCCTTACCCTTATCAGGGTCATGCTAACCTGCAGGGACATTTAACAAACGGTATGAGCTACAAAGCTCAGTGAGTAATCGTATCTGCAAATAACATGTATAATAAATACATCCATATATAACTCTTTGTATATGATACATATATTTATTATTTGATCTTTCATTATCAAATACCATTTTATAGCCTTTTCTGGCCAAACGTGTATATATGTCTGGATATCGAATCCAGACTGCTAGCCTTACCGGCTAATCATATGTATCTCAGGATTTCATATCCTACTGAATAGTCTTACCGGCCGAATCGTAATATCATGTGATTTTCGAATCACATCCGATAATTATACACCTTGTCATATCCGGTCTGTTATTTGCATACCATTCAAATCAATTCTGTCCCATCTTTCTTAGTCATACCTGACTATACTATCTATCATGACTATATAAGTCGTATAATTTGTCATGGCTATACAAGCCCTACCAAAACATTTCCAGTGTATGAATCGTAGCCCGAGGGCCGCACCAGTTTATCATAACCCGAAGGCCGCACCAGAATATCATAGCCCAAAGGCCGCACCAGAATATCATAGCCCGAAGGCCGCACCAGAATATCATAGCCCGAAGGCCGCACCAGAATATCATAGCCCGAAGGCCGCACCAGAATATCATAGCCCGAAGGCCGCACCAGAATATCATAGCCCGAAGGCCACACCAGAATATCATAGCCCGAAGGCCGCACCAGTTGGATATAATAGCTTGTTTCACGATCAATTATGGCTCACGGGTTAGCCCGCTGTTGCCTTGGCTCACGGGTTAGCCCGCTGTTGCCTAGACTCACGACTTATCCGGTCTTGTCTATATATAGGTTCGACTCACAGTTCCGTTCTTGTCTATTAAAGACTCACAGCTTATCTGGTCTTGTCAATATTAACTAACTCACAGTTCCGTTCTTGTCTATAACAGACTCACAGCTTATCTGGTCTTGTCTCTTCAAATGTATCTTTGAACCATCAATTTCGTCCCACAATCAGTTTCAACCTGTAACAATTCAATCATCATATATCATATATGATATCAGTGAGATTACTCACCTGGATACTAGCTGCATTTAAATCTCGGTTGTTTCTTGCCTTTGCGTGCACCACAACCATTTTGTCCCATACATATTTATCCATTTCATATCAAATGATAATATGTTAATAATCATTTCAATTGACTCTAATACAATAGAGTTCAATACAATATCCTTATAAGCAATGCCTAGTTAATAAACTTTCCGTTTAATAACTTTTTATGAATTTTACTATTCACCGAGGCATTCGAATCGATCTACAGTGCCCCCGAGGGGTCAAAAACTCAATATAAAAAATTTCCCAAACTTTTCAGACCATAACGAGCCTACGGTTCAAGTTTGACCTAAATCGGACAAGCCAAGCAAAAGTTAGCATTTTTGATCCCCTGCTTGCCCCTGATCGGAGGCGCACTGCGCCTAGGACAGGGCGTACTGCGCCTGGGCGCACCCCGCCTGGGGCTTGGGCGCACTGCGCCTGGCGCCTGCGCAGGTCTCCTGTCCAGCCGCGATTTGTGCACTGTAGCACGCAGTTTTAGCCCATTAAGTCCTTAATCCAGTCCTTAATCGTTTGGGGTTTGTTTCTAGGCTAAAACCTTATATTAAAACAAGGTTTTCAACCATTCAAAACAACTAAATCAATCAATATGAAGAATTAGGGTTCTTAGTCCCAAAACCCCAAAACTTCAAATTCATCATAAATAGCAATCTACTTCCATTTCCTTGAATTAAGTCCTTTTAGCATGACTTAATGGAAGTAATAAACTATCTAAACCACATAATCATAACTGAAATTTACAAATTTCAGTTTCTATAAAACCAAATCAAGAACACTTCAAGAACTTGGTTAAAATCAAGTTTACTAACCTTGATTAACATAGGAATCACCAATTCAAGCTATGATTCCAATTCCTTGCTTCAATTTCCATGATTTCCTGCAGAAATCGCATCTCCAAGCCTTCTCCCGTTGCTGCACAAATGGCTAGTCAAAGAAGAGAGTCAACTCTTCTATTTATACCTCAATTTTTACATTTTTAGTCCTAAAGTTCATTTTCTTGAACTTTGACCACAAAATCAAGTTTTATTACAATAAAACTTTCATTCTTTATACATTTGCCACAAACAACAATATTTTTCATATTTGGTCCTTCACATGGTCAAATGACCAAATTACCCTTTTGTGGTAAAATGACCAAAAATCAGTTTTTATAACATTTTAAGTCCAAAACTCAAAATATTATTTCAAACTAAATACTTTTCTGTCCAAAAGACCAATTTACCCTTCCAAGGTAAAATGACCATTTTACCCTTTTTATTATATTTACATAAAAAGAGTGTCTTGGCGTTACATGATCTGGGGTTGCCAATTTGGTGTTCCGATCGCCGATTGAGTTTGGCGGGAAATTGGTCTATCGGGAAAAAACCGACGAAGCGATGATTGCACAATCGATTCCTGTATTGATGCTTTGTATTCCTCATCTGAGTCTTCTAATGGGTTTTATTTTCTATATATTACGCATTACTACAATTTATCTTTACAATTCTCCTGTTACACCTCTAATTCTCCACTGTAACACTTATACTTCTACTTCTCGTGTGTTCCTGTCATCTGTATTCTTTTAACATTCAAGAATGGTATTTGGCAAGTGTGTTAGTTGCCCAGAAGATAGTGAAACACAACAACCAAAAGACTTTATTGATGTTGACCATAATGAGGACCAAAGACCCAGGTGGTGCATCAGGAAGCCAAAGAAATTCAAATAAGGATGCTACGAGGCGTTACGAGGCCTTTGTTGGAAGAAGTGACTTTGATTGGTTGTAGAACTAGTAAAAATACAATGGGGCAAAGGTGTGGCTTTGCAACCACTGTAAAGGCCAATACACAAGCTCCTACACTAGAATTCATACACATTTCTTTGAGCCTCAATCACATAAGAAGGCAGAAATAAGAAGATGTATGTTATGATGAACGATTGGGTGAAGCTACGACTTTTGAACAAGGTGAAACAAGCCAATAATGGAGGTGTTTCAAGGTCCTTAAAAAAATTCTATTCTTTCAAAGAATTCTGTTCCAAAAAAATGACCTGAGGAATCTTTTGGGATCATGGAACGAAATATGGTTTGACATGAAAATCATTAGAGGATTGTATGCTAATGGTATCCCATTCAATGTCTTGAGGAATCCTCAATTTCTTGAAATGATAAACGAAATCAAGAAAGCACCAGGGGGATATAAACCTCCATCTAGTGATAAAGCAACCATGTTGCTAGATGAGTGTGTGAGACATGTTGAGAAAGACCTAACACTGTGTGAGAGATGTTGAGAAAGACCTTACTCAAGTCAAAGATACTTGGTACACGCAAGGGATATCTATTGTTTCCAATAGGTGGTCTATTGTGAAATGTAAGTCATTTATCAATGTTACAACCGCCAATGCCTGTGGTGCGGTGTTCATGTATGCGGAAGATTTTTCAGGGTCGAGAAAACGGGAATATAAATTGCCAAGTATCTACAATGAGCTATTGAATTCGTTGACCAAGTAATGTTCTGCAAGTGGTAATCGAAAATGCAGCTAATTGCAAAGCCGCCAGACGCGAGATCGAGAAGGTATACAAACATATCTTTTGGTCACCATGTTGTGTTCACACTTTAAATTTAATTTTCAAAGATATGGAAAACGAGTTTTATTAGTTAAATGATATATATAAGAGAGGGAAAACAATTGTCAAATACTTTCTTAACCATACTCAAGCTTTGTCAGTTTTTCGAGAAAATTCAAAATTAGAATTGTTGAAGGTGGCTAAAACTAGGTTTGCATCACATTATATTTTGTTAACAAGAATTATGGATTGTAGAGAGGCACTTGCCACAACTATTGTCCTTAATTCTTGGAGAGATTGGATTAAAAATGGGGACGAAAGCACTAAAATAATTGGATCAAAAGTTGTTGACACAATAACAGATGATTCATTTTGGGAAGATGTTGAAAGTGTGTTAGCAAATACCAAACCCATTTTTCTACTAATAAAGTTTTGTGATGGTGAATCCCCTAAAATGGGTGAAATTTATGAAAGAATAGATAAATACGTTGGGAGAAATTAAAAACATTATGCGAGAAAATACATTTGCTAGCTTTTACCCACAAGTTGAGAAAATTGTATCATCTATATGGGAGAAAATGGCAATCGCACTACATTGTTTGGGGTTTGCATTAAACCTAAGATTTTATGATAAACAATATCTTCAAAAGTTGGCTCCCATTAGTATTTCAAGGAAGGCACCAAATCTAGACAAAGAAGTTGTGCTCGGTGTTATGGCAGCATTTCGTAGAATTTATGAAAATAAAGAGGAAGAAAGAGTGTTACGAGAGCAATTTGCAACATTCCATATGAAGAAAGGTATCTATTCGATGGCGGCAACACAAGTGGATGCCGTGACAATGGACGAAATAGACTGGTGGTCAACCTATGGAGCCGAAACCCCCCGAATTAGCCGAAGTAACAAAAAAGATACTTTCACTACCGATTAGTAGCTCTTTGGCGGAAAGAAATTGAGTACCTACTCTTATATTCATAATGTGAAGAGAAATCGACTAAAATGAAAAAGAGCCGACAAATTGGTTTTCATTCACTCCAATATTCGACTCCTTTCTCGTTTCTAAGATTTGTATAAATCTGACCCTCACAAAAAATGGGGCATCAATCCCGAAAGCACTTATATTTAAGGTTCAAGTTCAAGACTCGAAGAAATGGCGTGGGAGAATAGATGAAGACGACTTGGATAATGGGCAAGGAAAAAGACGTCGATTAGATTGAGATTTCTGTGTTTTGTGGTTCAACTTTCATTTCCCTGTAATTCTACTTTTATTTTTGTGTTTTCAGTTCAATTTTAATTTCCCTGTTTTGTAGTTCAAGTGTCATTTCCTGTTATAACTAGAAGATTAGAAGACTGGAAAGTGGAAACTGTTTTGTAGTTGAAGTGTCATTTCCCTATTATGAATTCTGTAACATTCTGTTGTTACAATTATGTATTCGTGTTTTAAGTTTGGAAACAGTTTTTCATTGCTGCAAACATGGGTACACCGTACCGAATTCCATGGTACGCCGTACCCGGACGCACCTGAATGAACCTACTCCCCCCGGGGTATCAGATTCGTCTAAAGTGGCGTATCGCGTTCCTGTACCACAAACTATGGTTTTGACTTGATTTGATCCAAACTCATAACAATTATGTAGCTTCAAATCTTAATTTTTGATTCGTTACGTCTATACCCATTAATCCATATATTAAATGGGTTGGATATGATCATTATAGATACGTTCATTTATAACCGGTTTCATTTAGTTAAGTATGTTAGCTATATATAAATATATTTTATGTAAATGAATAAAATTACGACTGTTTCATTTTCCCACTTTTAGCTATATTACGGATCTCTCTCTGTCTGTCTCTTTCTCTCTCTCTCATTGACAACGTCATTAATTTGATCACCCATGTTTAATATTTGATATTTGATTCCCAATTTTGGTTATAAAAATTTTCTGATTTCCAAATCTTTTGGAATGACAAGTTAACTTAATCACCATTCCAAAAAAAATTTGATTCCAGATTCATTCATTTGTGCCCTGTATCTTTATGTGCTCTCTCGTTTTATCCTCCAATTTTGACTTCTGTGGCGGCGATTAACACTGATATATGACGCACCAAAGCAAAGGATGCGTGTAGTTGCAGACAACTGTTTTCCGTTTTCCATTTTTCATTTTCAGTTTTCAATTAAGAATTCAAAAAACTCATTTAAATAAAATTGATTCAGTTTTCATTTTCTATTTTGGAAAAATAGAAAACATGTTTAGATATATATTTTTTTTATCAATTTTTATTTTCAAATTTTTTTTTATTTCAAATAACACACATACATGATACATCCGATGTATGTGGGTCTGTGCTTCGGGGTGGGGTGGGGTGTGGTGGATACGGTGGCATGTGTGGGGTGGGGTGGGGCTGGGGCTGGGGTGGAGTGTGGGTGGGTGGGGTGGGGTGGAGTGGCTGCTCGGGTAGGGTGTGGTGGATGGGGTAGCATGCGTGGGGTGGGGTGGTGGGTGGTGAGGGTGGGGGTGGGGGTGGGGTATTTTTACGTTATTAAATACGTTACTTTTAAGTATTTTTCTATAAATACGTAAAAATATATTTTTAAACATATAACTACGTTATTAAAGACGTAAATACATGTAAAAATACGCAATTTTTTTCTAAGTAACTGAGCAAAAATATTGAGACTTTTCTGTAAACTGTGTCAAAATATTAAGGCTTTATTGAAGATAAAACATGTTGGCACTTTCCCGTACACTAAGCCAAAATATTGAGACTTTATTGAAGATAAAACATGTAGATTTTTCCACGTGGCAAGGTAACGAAAGGTTAAAAGAGACTAATTTGAATACATTAGCGGTTACTGTCATTTTTTATAAATAAAAATAAATCTGGGACATTTTCATAATCTGAGCCAAAATATTAGGACTTTATAAGATTTTCCTTTATTAATTTTATGTTTTGGTAACACCTAGCACTCTGGTACAATTTAATTAATTTTTTATAAGTTTTGTAGTTCAAGAAATTATTTTTAAATGTTCTATTATTATTAAAAGAATTAGGGTGCTATAGTTTTCCATTGAAATCGAGTACTCTTCTCATGTTCCGGAAACAACGAGCATACTTTATGCCGTTGAGCTCACTATGATCAAGGAGACCAAATGGTAAAAACTTTGTAACGAACGAACTTTGTTTAGTTGACATCTATAAAATAGATTTTAGTTAGTTTGCTTAATCTTTAAAAAATTAATTACCCATAATTTTTAATTAATTTTTTATAAGTTTTGTAGTTCAAGAAATTATTTTAAATGTTCTATTATTATTAAAAGAATTAGGGTGCTATAGTTTTCCATCGAAATCGAGTACTCTTCTCATGTTCCGGAACCAACGAGCATACTTTATGTCGTTGAGCTCACTTTAATCAAGGAGACCAAACGGTAAAAACTTTGTAACGAACGAACTTTGTTTAGGTAACATCTATAAAATAGATTTTAGTTAGTTTGCTTAATCTTTAAAAATTAATTACCCACAATTTTTTTTATTAAGGCTAGGATCTATATTTCACTTCTGGTAATGAAGAGATACGTTGTAATCACACCATAAATACTCTTTGCCAGTTTCAGCCTCTATGAAACTCCTAGATCATTCGAGATTCATTGACTCTAATCAACGACATGTTTAATCCCTTTATGCTCATCCTCTCCCATGACGGGTATGTCGCGACTCATTTTGGATAAATCCCAGGTGACACGTTGGCTATGGCACTTCCCACGACAGTAGGAAATCATCTAAATGTGTGGTTTGACATGGGAAGTATAAGATTTACATTTTTCATAAAAGAAGATTTTGTTTGGTTGAGTTAAAACATTTTAACTTTCTTTTGACAAATCGTTATTTTAAAAATCCATCTTATAATTGTGAATTTTATTTGAAAAAGAATGTTAACTTTTAACAACTTAGTTTGCATATATCATTCAGTTAAAACATTTCGCTTTTCATTGGCAAACGGTCATATTGAACTTTTAAAATCATTTTGTAATTGCCAAATTATATTTTTCAAAATTGCAAACTTTTAACAAAAGGCTTGTTTGTGTTTACAATTTTAATTAACCAACAATGCAACCAACAAAATAAATACAACAAAACACATTCAAACATGCAGTAATGGTAACATTTGCCTCAAGTACTATGCATTTTCCTTCGAGCCAACACTGTTTTCCAGTGACAAAACTAACCACAAGGATGTTGCGGATTGTATCGCTTTTCAATCAACTCCATGGTTCCGTCTTAGTGGTCTGCGAACTTTATATGTTACATTGATATGTCAATAAACTTAGTCCCTAATGTTTCCTTTTTGTTGTCTTAAGCTAAATCATATATGTGCATATAACCAACGATATAGAATTCTAATCTTCTTTCATCACGTGGAACAACTCAACAACTTGCCATTGAAACTTTCTTTATGCTTCATACACTACAAGTAAACAACCAAAAGCATTACTTACTCAAAAGTTAGAAGACCATGAAAACATAGAAAATGTATAAGCATATATAAAATGTTACTTGCGTAGTAGCAAAGCAATTCAATCTTTTTTTTGCTAATATTAACATGTTTTTTTATATAAAAACATGTTAATATTAGTAATTTAGTTACATAGTATGTTTTCGAAATATGAAGTCCAAAAATATGGGGAAAAGCTTTCCAAATTTTATACTAGTCATCTTTTCATTACTACAAAGTACTAATTAAAAAGGTTAATTATACCTAGCATTCTCCGAATCAGCATCACTCAAAGCATCAACTAGTTTAGCCTTCCTTTTCCATTTTCTCATGCTCCCTTCCAAATCGTCATCTACCTCAGTGCAAAAATAAGCTTTGTAAGAGGAATATATCGTGTAAAGCCTATAGAGAAAATAAAACACACACACAATGTTAGTCTTATTAGTTAAAGGAAAAAATGGCATAAATATGTAACAAATAAACATACATTTCACATGCATTTTCATAAATTACGATTGTTTCCAACATTAAATATGTTGAATTCCATCTCATATCAACATCAAGAGAAGGCTTTTGTTTGCATTTTATTCCTACCCGAGCAACATAGCCTTCGAATGTTTTATACTGAGCCGGTGAAGATCACATGTATGTTACTGTGTTTCAAATTCTAGTAACAAAATCAAATTGCTCTTCCAAGCTATCTCTAACCACAATATTGATGATATGTACACAACAATATAGGTGCAAATATTTACAATCTAATATCATTTGGTCCCTTCAACATCCTTTTTTCAAATATCTTATAGACCCATCATTTCAAGACGCATAGTCCATTGCGATTGTAAATAGACGCTACTTTTGTATACACTCATAAACAGACGCATTCTTTACCGAGCCAAAATTTAGTATCTTTTTCTGTAAACCTAATCATCATTGATCGAATGTGGCGTAAAGCACATATAATTGACATTTTGAACCGGCGACTAAGTATAAGTAGTTAGACACACTATTTGGCCTTTCATCATATCTTTGACTTTTTCTTGCCTATTGTTCATAAACCGGTAAACAAACTTTAGCCACAATCCATCTAGATAAGACCTTAAACTAAGGATTCAATTCCCACAAAAACTCCTTACACCCTCGTCATCGACAATACTAAAAGGTGGATTGCCTTTAATATACATTTTTGCAAGGGCTAATCTACACCTCTCTTGGCTAAATGAATGTTTAGCAAAAGACCCACTCACTTTCCATACCTTTTGACTTAAAGCTCAAAGTCTTTTGTTTTTTTAAATCGACTTTTATAAGGAGAGGTCCTACATACATTAACTAAATGACTATGTAATGTGGAAGACCATTCTTTTCTAGTACCACAAGCTAAAGTCTTATTACAATAGTTGCATTTTGCATATGTTTGACCTTCGACACGTGGAAAATGATTGCAAACAATAGATGTTGCCCTACTTGTTGACTGTTTTTCTTCTTCATTGTTAACTTTACCCGTTAATGGGACTTCAGCTCCATTCTGAATTTGATTATCGAGATCATATATAGGTTCATCGGTAACCATCCCGAAATACAAACGTGAAACATGTCAAACAACTAGCTAGTATAAATCATATACACAAACTCACATAGATTTTCTAATAAAATTATGATACATAAACTCAAAAAATTCTAATAAAATTCGGATACACAAGCTCAAACTTCTTATACAAAATTATGATACAAAATTTTGATACACAATTCAAATACAGATTTCTGATAATAATTCTGATGTACATTCTGACACAAAATCCTAATACACAATTTTGAAACAAATTTCTGATATGAAATTTTGGTAAAGTGATACATCGCCTCTACACTACCTCCTGATTATGTATTCCTGATTTTATGTTGTTGGAAGCCGGAAAACTCATCGGAGATGAATAGATTCAACAATGGTGGGTGGCTCTTTCATAGCCGGTAATGGTGGGTTGGATATAGCACAAGTCACACTTCACTTTAGGAGGGGTAGAACCGTAGAACTGACTGGATCGATACTCGATATGCTTGATTCCAGTTGATGTCTTGGCGACTTGCGAGGAAGAAGGCAAATTCACGGTGAGGAGGAAGGAAGAATCACGCCGAGTCTGCGAGGACAGGAGGATGTAAGGCGGTAGAAACATAATGACATCGACTTGAAGTGAAGATTGAGAGTAAATAGAAATTTCTAGAAATCACTGTTAATGAATCAATACTCTCTCTAAGTGATTTTACTGAGAAGCAGTCCTTCCCTCCTCCTAGCTAAAGCCATGTATCTCCTATGACAGAAAAGGTGAAGTTTTCCAGCAAAACAAATAGATCTGAATATTTCTTTTCTTTTTGACATGCATGTTTTTTTCTTTTCCAATTCCAATTAAATGATCTTGAACCATTATGGTCAGCTTGAACTTTGTCTGAGACTAGACAACTTTTCTCCAGTAATATGACATAAAGTCGTGGGAAGAGATCCTTTAGTGCGGTATTTCTAATCTACATATATTTCCAAAACTGTGTTTTAGTGTTGTTTCCAACTTTCCTTTCAAATAATTCAAACAAATCAATGCCCAATTCCATGAATTCTTCTTCAATGGATGCTACCGGTCGATACACCCATGTCTTTTGGATTAGTGACTTTTTGCCAAGATAAAAGTTTCTAAGGCACCACACCCCCTATGTTTAGCTCTGAACATATGGTTTTATAGTTCTATGGTTCTATGGATAAAAAATGGTTCTATGTTAATCCTCTCCCAGATAAACAAATACAAATGAACATATACAAACATAAACTAACATATAATATTGTAACATAATCAAATACAATTGAATATATATAATCATAAAACGATCTTAAATGAAAAAACAAAAATGAACGTAATTAAACGAACAAAACCAATGTTCATGTTCATTCATTTAACTAAACGAACAAGAATTTGTGTTCATGTTCGTTCATTTATTAAATATATGAACATAAATGAGCTTCGTGTCGAACAGTTCACTGAACGTTCATGTAATAATGGGAACTTAATTTTTTCGATAGTTTTTAGCAATCCAAGTTATGTAAAAGGGAATTTTGAGGATTCATAGTAATCTAAATATATTCTACTCCACTTCCAAAACTTTTATTGTATTGAAATTTACCTTTAAGCCACAGGATAAGTGAGAACATTGTATAATCATTTTTAGATTTAGAAAGTTGACCGCATACTATTCACCAAGAAACATGACATTGTCAGTGTAAATAATATGATTTTAATAATCACATGAAGTCCTTCCGTTGCAATATTGAAAAGGAAATGTGGCAATATTGAAAAGGAAATGTGGCAATGGGTTGCATTGCATAACACCCGCCTTAAAGGAAATTCTTTCATTGGGACACCATTGACCAACAACGAAGCCCTACCAGACTCTAGAGTCTAGAGTAGACTCTAGAGTCTAGAGTAGACTCTAGACTCTAGACTCTAGACTCTAGACTCTAGACTCTGAGACTCCTATCATTCCATTTTTTCCAATCAGGCCAAAAATTCATTTTGGGACAAAATCGAGTCCAAAAATTCCAATCGTGAGAATCGAAAGCCTTATCAAGATCAACCTTAAAAATCATCATCTTGATTTTGGTTTTTTTGCGTAACTACAAATTTCATTAATTATAAACGGAATCTTAATGATGTTTCAACCTTCAACATAGGTGGATTGTTTAAAACTAACTATCTTACTAATAACCTCTTTAAGTCGATTCACAAGAATTTTGTACAAGATCTTTGCAAAGTACCCGATAAGACTAATTAGACGATATTATTTCAAGATCGTTCGATCTCTAAGAGATATGAAAGAGGACTTAAATACTCTACTAATGTCTCCTATCATTTCAAAATATTCGTTGGAAAATGATAGTATGTAATCCAACGATAAATATGCAAATTATATATAAATATATTTTATACAAATAAATAAAAATTACAACTCTTTGATTTCCCCGCTCTTAACTATATTTCTCTCTCTCTCTCTCTCTCTCTCTCTTTCTCTCTCTCTCTCTCTCTCTCTCTGGTAAGATTGATAATGTTGTTAATTTGATTTCTCACGTTTGATATTTGATATTTGATTCCCACATTTGGTTTTAAAAGTTTTTGGATTTCCAAATTCCTTGGAATGAGCGGTTAATTTGATCTCTATTCCAATTTTTTTACTCCCGATTCATTCATCTATGATAGTATTTCGATGCACTTTCTTATTTATCCCTCAATTATAGCTTTGATGATGGCAATTAATGTTGATATACGACACATCAAGGCTATGTATGATGCATCAAGGCTAAGTTACCGAAGAAATCCCTAAGTTACAACGATTGGCTATGAAAAAGGTTCAATCTGACTCATTTCTTTGCTTGCCTAGAAATTATGTGTTTTTGTACACTATTAATGAAGAAGAAGCAATACTAGTCACTTTGATTTCATTCCAAGGTCAAAATTTTCAAGTTCCTAAAAATGTCAAAACTCATATTTCCCGAAAGATACATTATATATCATAAATATTTTAAATCATAAATTTAAGGTAAATTTTAAATTTTGTATCTCATCTAAGGCATAAGAACTGTGTCTTCATTTCAAAGAGATCACTAATCCAAGAAAAGAAATATCCATTCATGATGGTCACTTTGTCATCGTTACTCCTACAACCTTTATCTTTCCAAATTATTATTCTTTAAAAACACTCATACGAGTACTTAACCATTCTATTAGGTATGTCTTGTATCATCATTATTATTGTATTTAGGGAAATTATATTGTATATCAAAAATACTTTAGTTCATGATAATTAAGGTAGTTTCAAGATTTATTTTCTTCAAGTCATACTAAAGTTCTTATCTTAACCTCAACACTAGAGATTATTTATTACTTCAGTGTCTTTATGAGATTCCAATTTCTTACATACATACTTTATAATTCTCATGGATTCTCATGTGCTAACTCTTAAGTAATAAGATAAAATTTTAAATTTTAAACAAATAAAATCATAATGGTCAACAAGACCATCATCGAAATACGTTACTCAATTTTTTCATCACTCACCTATTAATCTTAATCTCCTATAATCATGTACCTTTTGAGCATAAAAAGGTCTAAATAGTAAATAGTATAATACCTAATAGATTAGAAAATATTTAATCGTAAGCATGTTGGTACCATATTTTTATCCACATTCTTAGGTCAACCACCTAAGGTCAGAGACACATCTTCAAAACCCTCCAAATTTGAACCTCGTCCAATATGGTTGGTACTATTTTATACTCCATTACATTTCATTTCCTTTTACAGTTGGATCTTAGCTTCTCATTCTTATCATTCTAACAAATTTTACATGTTAATTCTAATATGATAAGTAAATAATTAGAAACTTATACATATACAATTTCACTTTTTGACTAAGGTCAACTTCGTTAATTCCAACTCTTCCTGCAGAGAACTATAGTTTAAACATGCATACTAAACTATGCACCTAATTCACATAAACCAATTATTTGATACCAAAATGTAACACCCCTCTTTATTTTTATTTGATTAAACCACCTTTAAAATCATTTGTCACTTTAAAATCATCTTTTGGAGAAATACGGTCCCAAAGTCTTATAGTTGGTGCACAACATAATATCAAAACATCAATTTAAGGAAACAACTACATTAATCATGACGTTTTAAATATCCAATCATTCTTCTGATGTTCTCAATCACTACTCTCACCTGTCCAAATATGTAGGCTAGGAATTGGAAATTTCTAGTAAGTAATATCAGGATTCAACATCTTTAAGGTCAAAAGAATTGGCACATTTATTGGACTAATGAGAATCCCCCAAAATGAATTTAAAATATGTACATGGAAATAATCATTAATTATCATCATCAAAGGTTATTTCATTCATCATCTTACATCCATAGTCATTCATTTTTATACATCATTAGTCATTCATTATCATACATCATTTATCATTTATCATCATAGGTCATCATGATACAATATGCATTATTCATCATCATATGCCATTCGTCATTTGTCGTTTGTCGTTTGATAGCTCACTAAAGCCATTGTATTGCTACCAAAATGCCCAATATGCATCACTCCTTATTTTGTCATTTTAAGGTACAAGTGTGCTATCATCACAGGCATCATACATGAGGTATCCAGCCTACATGCATAAGTGAGGCATGACTAGAATACCATCACTAAGACAATGGCTTTTCTTCTTTCGTTATCAGTCTCATCATTTTTTGGGACTTTAATAATCACTCAGTCATTCCACATTATAAATGAATGAACAAATTCAAAAGGAAAAAGGGTTTCCAAAATAATATAGGATTTTAGTCTTAATAAAAATACTCTTAAATTTTGTTCTCATGAATGTACATAGGGTTACATATAATATTACACGTAGCACATAAGATATTCAAAAAGTTTTACCTACTTCAAAACATGACAAACATTTTTAATCATAAATGTAGGGGATATGTCTTTGCCAATTACTCAACTTAACACTTCAAACTTTTATGATCAACCACCCTCTTCTAAGTTGTGTTGTCCCTCAATCCCCACCTTTCAAATACTCAAGGATACAAATTAATTGTTACGACAGTTATTGGGTGTGTAATAACCATATATAATATACTATGAGTTTGACTGATTGTAACTAGAAGTTATATGGTATTAAAAATGAAAATGGGGGGTTTTATGTTAGTTACACGAACATAGTAACAATCTACGCAGACCGATTAATAATCCACATTGACCAAGTAACAATCTACACAGAGTAATAAGTAAAATTCTACATGACCAAATCCTAATCAGAGCGAGTAGCTCTAGCCTATACATCTCTCATTTATCCGAATCAAAATACATACAAGTAGCATAACTTAGCAATGATTTCATGCATTCTATTCGAATAATGGATTTCATCATAATCACATAACAACCACTTCATGATTTCACTAATTACTTAATTCTTAATCCGAGAATCATTTATTTAGTTTCAAAATCTCATTACTAAGCTTGAGTACAAGTTATCAATGCTAGAGTATAACCCCATTGGATCAACAAGTTGTGATTAATCATCAAAAATTGATTGTTTGACTTGAAATGAGTTATAAACACTCAAATCAAGGTTGATTCAAGTATTCAACTCATATAACGGAGCCTTAATTTGAATTCCACCATTGATGGGGAATGAAAGCTTTAGTCACTATTGCTGTTGATGGGATACTGAAAAAGGTTTTCGAACCAATATTCTTAGTTGTGTCATTTTTAATAATCTTGTTATCATCATCACAAGTTGCACGTTTATATTACAAGTTCCTTATATTCTATACAAAACCTTGTGGAGATAGCTTGCACATAACTTTCGTCATTATACCAAGTTTTTGGTGCAACTATCGAGATTTGTCAAAAGAGAACTTTATTTTGTGTGATGCCTTGCTTCCTAACGGTGGTTGTTTGTGAGATCATTGGCAGACAATTAACAATTAAAGAAGTTTTTGACATAAAAATATTTATTAAATAAAAGTTAATGGATTTAAAAAAATTAACATACACGAACTTAAATAAAAAGTAATTGACAACTGTAGGAGGAAAATTCAAAACTCATGACACACCACACAAATAATTGCCATGATTCTTATCCAACCCATGTCGGTATAATAAACAATATGACCCTTCATAATATAACTCGATAGATTAACACAACCAACTTGTAGATAATTGCCATGATTATTATTAATATGACCCCGTCATAATTAACTCGACATATTAAACACGACCAACATGCGATTTTTTTCCACCAATAAGAAAGCATTTTATGCAACAAGTTAACAAACGATTGTAGGATACTTTATAGTTCAGATATGTTACATAATAATTAATTGTAAAGATAGAATCCTAAAAAAAATATTTTTCATGCAAATTTAAAATTAGAAAACCATGAAATTTCAAGAAACAACAAATTAGAGCATACCCAAAAAAAGCTGTTACTATAATGGGATGCAAGAACAAATGATCAAAAGCAAACTAACTGATCATTGGTTACTCAAAGATTCACGAGTTTCACCGTCAATCATGACAACAAAAAAATCAGAAAGACACACATAGAGCATATCACTGATAATGAGGAGATTAAAACCGAAAAAGATTGCAGACAATAACTTTAAAGAATGTTTAACAAATTTTATTACAGGACTTAATCAATAATATCATGTACAAAAAGACTGATCAGAGAAAAATCAATGAATAGAAGATCCAAAATGAATTATGATTCGATTATCAAAGCACAGAGGTTTGAGATGAACTCAAAAACAGAGGATCCGAGATGATTTTAGCGAATTTTCTAATTTATATAAATCATTATATATAAGTCATTAAAAGAGTAAATATATTAATATATAAATAAGTTAAATAAGAAATAAAAAATTAAGATATAGAAAGTAATTGTTGTAATACAGTGCTGATAATTCAATTATTGGATATACATTTTCCACACATGCCGACAGAGTCATTTTCCAAGTGGCTTCCATCACTTTCTCAATTTTTGGATTTTCGGATTGTATACATTTTCACACAGGCCACTAGCTTCTTATCATACATGGAATGTCTCTTTGTTCAACCATCTCATAGACTTTTATCACTCTTTCTCTTTCTTCCACATTCATCCACTCTTCCTCCATCTTCTCAACAGTGAAAATGGCCGAAGCTTTAGTCACAATTGCTGCCGAAGGGATACTGAGCAAGGTGTTGTCGATTGCTGCGGGCGAACTTGCTATTGCCTGGGGTTACCAAGAAAAGCTGACCAGTCTTCACAGAACTTTGGACCTGATTCGTGCCAAGTTGCGTGATGCAGAGAGACAAAAGGGAACAGAGGCTGTGATGGTGTGGTTGAAGCAGCTAAAAGATGTAGTGGGCGAAGCTGATGATATGTTGGACGAGGTTCATTACGAAATGTTGAGGTGTCAGATAAAGAAACGAGATCGGATTGCAAGAATGGTATCAACTCTTCCAAGCTTGAAAAAGCTTTCATTTCGATGGGAAATAGGTCATAAAATCGAAAAAATCAATGAAATGTTGCTTAAGATCAATACAGAAGCAAACGGTTTAGGACTACAAAATGAACACCCTGCTCGCCCTGTTCCCGATCGTCTCTATCGGGAGACTATTCCACTTCTAGAAGTCAAAATTGTTGGAAGGGAAGATGATGAACTACGTATCATAGAGCTTTTAACCCAATCAAGAAAAGAAGAAAAACTTACGATTGTTCCTATTGTGGGAATGGGCGGGATCGGGAAGACCACTTTGGCTAAGTCGGTCTACAATAATGAAAAAATCGTCCAACATTTTCATGTGAGAAGATGGTTGTGTGTGTCGGTTGAGGTTGACATCAACACACTTCTTGCAAAGATCTATGAATCTCTTGCCGGAAAGAAACCTACATCGGACTCCAAGGTCAATTTAATTAAAAGTCTTGAAGAGAAGCTGGCATCAAAAAGATATTTGCTCATCTTGGATGACGTTTGGGTGGAAGAGAGGCCATATTGGGAAGATTTTAGGAGTTGTATGCTAAGTGTAAACTCACAAAATGGAAGCGGCATTCTTGTCACCACACGGAAAATTGACATCGGAACGCGTGATATGCATATGGATTCGTGTCCTTTAGAAGGTCTTTCAGATGATCATTGTTGGGACATCTTTAGAGAAAGAGCGTTTGTGGTGGGAACATCACCATCTGCAGAAATGGAGGAGATAGGCCGTGAGATTGTAAAAAAGTGTGGTGGGTTACCATTGCTATTAAATGTAACAGGCAGTATGTTGGCAAATTACAATGACAAAGAGAAGTGGTTGTCAATAAAAAACAGCAAGGTGTGGGATCTTGAAAAAGAAACAGATAGAATTCAAAAGAGCTTGGAGCTGAGCTTTGATAATCTCCCCAATTCCATTGTCAAGCAATGCTTTGCTTATTGTTCCATCTTTGAGAAAGATACGGTCCTAAAAAGGAAACACGTGATCCGACTTTGGATGGCTTTAGGGTTGATTCAAGCAGATGAGGAAAATAACAAAGAGATGGAGGATGTTGGAGACAATATTTTTCAAATTTTGGTTAACAATTCGTTGTTCCAAGATGTCAAAAGGAATGAGTATGGTCACATCACTCGTTGTGGCATGCATGATCTGGTCCATGATCTTTCGGTGTCACTTTCGAAACATGAAAGCTTATGTGTGGCGGATGCAACAATCGATGACACTGACTATATTCCTGGGGTTAAACATTTCGCGGCTTTCCAAGAATTCTTCAACGTCAAGCCTGAATTCGGTGTGAAGGTTTCTATGTTCATTGAAAGTGATACGGTGGCTAGAACATTGCATACATTGATTCTCAGTGGAATAGATGGGCGGAAACTTTCACTTCAACGATTCAAGTGCATGCGAATCCTAAAAGTCATAAGATGTAGTATAAAGAAGTTAGATGATTCAATTGGAGAGTTGGTGCATCTCAGGTATCTTGATTTGTCAAATAATGAGATTTGTGCTCTTCCAGAATCTATTGGTAAATTATACCACTTGCAAACTCTGAAGTTGCAAGGTAACGATCTCGAGATGTTTCCAAAATCCATGAGAAATTTGATAAACCTGCGATATTTCAAGTATGAGGAAAGCATTCCTGCCAATATTGTGGGACAATTGACTTCTCTTAGAACATTAAAAGCTATCGTCAGTGTACTTAGCAAGACGGGACATGGAATTGAAGAGCTAAGCCGTCTAAAACACCTTGGTGGAAAGCTTTGTATTACCAATCTAGAAAATGTTAGGAGCAAAGAGGATGCTGTCAAGGCAGATTTATCTGGAAAGAAGAATTTGTACAAGATTGAATTTGATTGGAGTGAGGACAATGAAGGTGCCAACAGAAATGACAAGGATGTATTGGAAGGCTTGCAACCCCCTGTAGATCTGAAAAGCTTGGGGATTTACGACTTTTCTGGTGACAGTTATCCGGAATGGGTAATGAAGATGGCAATTAATATTGATGGGAAAAGGGCACCCCTTGAGAAGCTCGTGTCAATCATATTATTAAGATGTAGAAGCTGCCTCTCTCTTCCGACGCTTGAGAACCTACCACATCTTCGGGATCTTTATTTATGGAATATGGACAGCCTGACATGCTTAAGGAGTTCCTTATGTGATGGCGATGATGTTACTGGATCAACAAAGCCTTTGTCTCCATCGTTGAGATCACTCAAACTAGATAGTATGGAAAGGCTGGAAAAGTGGATAGATGGAGCATCCAACAGCTCAAAAATGATATCGCCAGTCCTCAAGAGTTTGCACATTGAAAAATGCCCAAAGATTATCGTCTTAGATGAATGCCATCCCCATCCTCTTGTTTCCTTGCGGATAGAGAGCTGCACAGGCCTGGTGTCCATTAAGAGCATACAAGGCCTCACATCTCTCGAATCTTTAGTAATCTATGATTGTCCGAGTCTTTTAGGAATAACCAATTTGCCCAACCAGTGTCATTCTTTGAAGACTTTGGAAATTACTGACTGCAACAAGCTGACTTCCTTGCCTCATGAACTATTTGACTGTTTTCCATTCTTAAATGCCTTGAGCCTTGGTCAGTTCTCGAAGGAGCTCGATTCCTTCCCGAGTCTCCAAGGCATCGAGAAGCTAAGGAACCACCTTCACTCGTTGGAATTGTATGGTTGGGATCACTGGGAGTCGCTACCAGAAGAAATACAATACCTCACTTCGCTCACTCGGTTGTACATAGTTGAATTCGGAATACAAGAACTGCCTATGTGGTTAACCAACATGTCATCTATCCAAAGTTTAAATTTCATTGATTGCAAGGGGCTAAATGAAGAAATGATTAGACGGGGATCACCACAGGAAGCAACTGTTTCCATTGATTCGGAAGATATATGATGGTATCACTCATTCCAACTCTTTCTCAATAATAAACTCTCTTCTCACTTTCTCCTCTTATGTGATCTAATTGTACCGAGACATTTGTCTTGTTCAATTATAAGACACAAGTACAAAGGATATGTAAAAGTCCAAACATTCTATAAATTTGATATTTACACTTTATACTAATTATCAAAAAACTCTTCTTTCACTTTATCACTTAAAGCTTCCAAATTTCATAATTCATCATTGGACTAATTCATTGCAAGATGGCTCTCGTTCATCATATTTCATCATATTGGTAGTTTTTTTTTTTGCACACATGGCCTCGTTTGTTTTAGGTTGTAGTTCTATCAAACCATACTTCATTGTTTTGTAAGATGGATAGATACTTTCAACCTACAAGTAGTAAGTTTTAGATATAATCATACACAGTGACACTCTATTTTCACGTATTTCAATGAGATATCGGAAGCTTTACCTGATCATAAACTTCAACACCCTTCAAAATTTAATGATGACCACTGGAAAATACATTAACAGTTTTGTTGTGTCTTGTACCCTTCTAACAGATAAATCCATGTTGCAGATTGTTGGAAGAGCCAGTTTGATCTAAGTATATAAAAATATTGAAATAATTAAGAGTAATAATTCATGTTTGTGTGTGTGTGTGTGTATTTATAAGTAGAGTGAATTGGATAACATTGTACATTAAATAGCCCTCATTGATTCAATAAAGTAACATTGTAAGACTAAACAAAAATGCTTACAAAAAAGAGCAGGCATGTAAGAGTAGTAAATTTCAACCTCAATTTGACTATAATCTAAGAGCATAGGCAATATCTTGCATTTGGAAACATAATCATATCTTATAAAAACTGTCAATTACTTTTTATCAATTATTTTTTTAGAGTAAATTTCATAAATAGTGCCTATGGTTTGGGGCAGTTTGCATGTTTGACCCCTGACTCGCTGTTTTAACTCGGACCATCCCTGTGGTATTATTTTGTTATGGTTTTCGTCCTTGTGAAAGATGAAATGAGTATGTTACCCTTATCTATTTTTTTAATTTACAAACGAACAAAAGTAAGGACTGCTTAAATAAAATTTACGCATTTTTAGCAATTTATGAAGCCCTGTTTTCAAGTCATTACAAATTTATGCAACCAATTTTGTAAACTATAAAATAAACCGGTATCAATATGAAAAATGGCTACATAGATAGGTAAAAGAAATCCATTTTTGCTGCATACATTAGAAAGAATATGTGACTTCACTACAAAAATAAGTGCTATACCACCATATTAAGACCATTAAGAAAGGCATGAATGAAAAGCCATGTTCTAGGAACATTCTAGAATTGATTCAATCTTTAAAACTGCAAACTGAAATATAAGTTACCTTTATGTTGATCATGTCAAAGTCATTAAGTGAGGTTTCTAGACAATGAGCGTTTTTCCCCCCAAGAACTACTCACCCACTTGTTTTTAACATCTACAATTAATCAATATTCATGTATTTAACAAGCCACAAAAACATGGCATGTGCATCTACAAGAGCCTGTCAATCAAAAAAGGGAATGTCACAAAAAGACATTCTAGACATGGCTTCCTCCATATAAATAAACCCTAAACATTTCTGAAGTATCCTCTTAATAATTTGAACATTGTTGAGGTCAATTCACTAAACTAACCTAGCCATGTGATAATTAAAATGTTGGGATTTTGCAACTACGAAAAGGGCTAAAAGATGAAACATGGTTGCAACAGCCTAATAAGTACATATTTGCTCACTACGAATCCTAATTTAACCCTTAGCTCAGCATATATAAAAACGAACATAATCATGTGAAAGAATAAGAATTAGGGTTTCAGAGTATAATGAAATCACATAATACAGAGGTATATCAAAAAAATCACATCCTTCAACTCTGAAATACCCTCATTTATGAAGTCACAACATCTAAATGTCAAGTAATTTTGGGAACAAGGAGAAAGGTTTTACATGATTCACGATGAAAGCCGTAGATGAACCGGAACAATTGCATTAACACATTTTGTCCGATGCTGTGATGGCCTAATCTGCTGATATGGATGTGATTTCAATACCCTTTCTTTTAGAGGCAGCTCTTATTCGCCAGCGACTGCCCTTCGACAAATCAAAACAAAATTCAGAACAAAGTCCTAGGAGTGAACATATGGGTTGTCGGAGGTGATTGAAGCACCAGCGGGAGTAGCCAAAGCCTCCAGAGAAGGGTAAGTAGAAGTCGGAATTGTCGATTTTATTTTAAGCGATTTGTTTGCGGTATTTTCTGATAGAGTAAATTGCATTTTTGGTCCTTGTAGTTTGCCAAAAATTGCTATTTTGGTCTAAAATTTTTTTGATTAGCACTTGGTCCAAAAGAATAATTTTTTTTTTACGAGTTTGGTCCAAAATTTCTTGAAAATTTCTAAAATGACGGATTTGTATTATGTTTTAGTTTTCAATTTTTGTTAATTTATTTTATGATTTTTTTATTTATAAGCAAAAAAATATTAAAAAACCCCACCCTTCCCCCAACCGTCCCCCTCCCCTTCTCTCTTCCTTGATCTTTATTTTCATATTTGAACATCAAAACCGTTACAGATTGTTATTCTTGGTTTTCAGTTATGAACATCAGAACCAACAGAAACTCACAAAATTTCTGAAAACTTATTTCTGATAAAAAATTTTCAGATAAAAAAACACACATACAAGTCCCCAACATGAACACATACAAGATCTGAACTCAGGGACCCGATCTAGTTCTTATTTACGTCGAAAAATGACGACGATTTGATTTCTGCAAAACCCTAGCTCGCTGATTCGGAGCTTAGTTTCATATAATCGAAAATGGAATGTGATGATGGTTCAGATCTTAGTTCTCTCTGACGGTGAATTGTTCCTTTCCATTCCGATCAACCCTCCGTCTTCGACCTCCGATAATCCGCCACCACCATCGTTTTGGGCGTGCAACTATTAATATTTCACAGGTATATAATCAAGATCAATTTCATACAGAAACACTTACTTGAAAGTGTTCACTTTGATGAAGATGAAGATGCCATGTTCTTGATTCCCTATCTTCCCGTAATGGTGCTTTACTGATTTTCTGATGGAGAGAAGAGATACCAAAAACATACTTGATCGTGGTGTTATATAGGGGTTTAGAGTATAACTGAAAAACTCTTCACTCTTCCCCTGATCGTTCATATGTTCCAGCATTCATTGTTCATCAATTTGCACCTTATGGAAAAGAATTGGAACCACACAAATACATTCCCTCAAGTTATTGACATTGTTGTATCCATCATATTACAAATATTTAAGTCTAGGGACATGGTATGTCATTATGGCAAACATTATGGTACCTAATTTAAAAGTACCTAACGTGTAACAATTATTACAAAATAGTCCTAGGCCACTGTAATGTGTTATTTTCCAACATTCTCCCACTTGGCCGAGTGACTATTTGTATACACGTTTCATTACTTGGCCAAGATTAGTTCATCATGTTTCATATTAATACCAAGGCAGAAAAGTACAGCCTGACGCATCGTTTTGAGATACGGGACCCCCACTAATCATACAATGGTACTTCATATGAAACTTACGCTTAATTTACGCCAATGACTTTAGAATTAAGTGGTAATGCAATACATTTGTCTATATAGAAAGTAAGTGTGTACAAATTATTAATATAGACAAATTGCATATTATGGAGGAATAGTAATCAAGTACTTGAATAATTAAAATTTAAAGTTCCAGTAAAGCACTATGCTAGAATTAAGTCTAGCCATAAACCCATTTTGATGTCATGTTTGAAATATTTTTGGGTGCTAGACCTTTCGTCATCGGATTTGTTAGCATATTACTAGTGCTGATGTGCTCGATACAAAAAAAAATATTATCCTCCATTGCTCTCTTACGAACAACTATTTTGTATCGAGGTAAACCCTCATTCCACTTTAAGTATTGCTAGTAGAAAAGTTTATAGAGACAAAGTTATAGCAATAAGTTTTCTTTTAATGGCCTTGAAATGGAATTTAAAATCATGAGTCTAGTGATGAAATTTCTCAACAATATTCAATGACAAGTTACATTATGTATGACAACATATTTCCCCATCATAGTTAATGTAATCGTCAACTTCTACTTATGACTCTTCCATGGTATTTGGGCGACTGATATCATAAAGATGTATCCCCATGATGACTTGTCATCTTTGCATTTTGCAAAGTTATAATCCAAAATCACTTCAAGTCTAGGTTGTCACCTTTTTCAAAACAAGATTGCAATTATTAGTCCCTTGTACATATCGTAAAACTTTATTGGCAGCTTTCTAGTGATATAGATCGTAATTTGATTGGTAACGACCCAAGATGCCAGTGTTATATGCGATGTCGGGACAAGTACAAACTTGTTCATATCTAAGCATCCAACTACTGAAACACGCAGATTAACTTGATATCGTTCAACGTCTGTTTTAAGGCATTGAAATAAACCAAAACATCTCCCTTAACTATGGGAGTAATTGAGGGAAGCATTGTTGCATGCTATATCGATTAAGTATGTATTAGATATATGCATTGTGAGACAATCCTAAAGCCCCCTGGGTTATATCTTGGTGAATTTCTATGCCTATGAATAAGAGGCCTCACCAAGATCTTTCCTATCAAAATGATGCGACAATAAACGTTTCAATTCGTGCAACAAATTTATAATACTACTCGCCAATAAAATGCCATCGACGTAAATGAAGAGTATCATAAAGTTTCTCCCACTCATCTTGAGGTATATACTTTAATCTACTTAGTTCTCAATGAATTCGTTTTTATACATGACTTCATCAAACTTTAAGTACCATTGACACGAAGCTTGTTTCAGCCCATATATTAATATTTCGGGTTTACATACTAGATGTTGTTGACCATTAGGAAGAAAATCTTCTGGTTGGGTTATATATGCATCTTCATGTAAATCTCCCAAAAAATGTTTTGACGTCCATTTGATGTGGCTCTAAATCAAAATGAGCTACAAGGGACATTATAATCATAAGGGAGTCTTTTCGAGAAACTGGGATAAAGTTTCTTAGTAACCCTCCTTTTGTGTATACCCTTTAGCGACCAATCGAGCTTTATATTGTTCGATGTTTCCATTTGGGTCCAATTTTGTCTTCAAGACCCACTTGCATCCAACGGGCTTGTAACCCTTTGGAAATTCAGCAAGTTCCCAAACATCATTTTTATGGAAATAACCTCGTCCATCATAGCTACATTTTGTTTATTTGATTGGTCATTAGTTATGGCATCACTATATGTGACAGGGGCATTCCCTATGTCAAGACCGGCCTTATTTTAGTAAATGATGTTATCATCATAAATTTTTTTGGGTCACCTAGATCGTCTTATAGGCTGCTGAGTGTCTTGGGTCTCATTGCCAATCTTTTGAGTGGGTTCATTTTGTGGCATTTTGCTGCCCTCTATGTTTCATGAAGCATTTCATTAGGCGTATTCCGTTGGCTTGAATCTCCTAATAAAGTATTGATCGTAATGGGCACTTGATTTTATATGCCTCTTCATTAGCTTCTTAGAGATCAAAATCGCTTAATGAACCACTCCCACTGATTTTGACATCTTCAAGAAATTCAACATGCTTCATTTCTATAATCAGGGTACTATATGACGAAGCATAAAATCGAAAACATTTAGACCTTTTAGGATACCAAGATGAAAAATGCAACTTACAGTTTTCATGATCGAGGATTGTAGAGTTTTGTTTCGGTTAGAAAATCGCACACCTTTTAATACATTAAGCTTGGTTCCTTTCTATTCAAAACTCAAAAATAGTGTTAGGAACATACATTGAAGGAACTCTATCCAAGATGTAGATCACCATTTGTAATGCCTTGGCCCATACGAATTTTGGGCAAGTTAGTGTGTACAAGCATGTTTTGCACCATTAACGTTTTTCCTCCTTTTGGGAACATTGTCTTATTAAGTAGTATTAGTTATGTTATATTGGTTAATTATCCCATGATGATCTTTACAAAATTCAAAGAAGGATCAGGGTGCTTAGCCACGTCTGTATGCATATCATAATATTAACGCCCATGTCCGATCTCACTAATATCATAATATTAACGCCCATGTCCGATCTCACTATTTTTATTTTCCAGTCAAGTTGATTTTCAACTTTGACTCTAAAGGTTTTAAGTAATTCAGAATAGATTCAGACTTTTCATTTAACAAGTACGTATATGTGTAACAAGATTAATCAACCATAAAGGTTATATATGATTTATGACCACTTATATATGCTAGAAAAGATCCACAAATGCCGGTGAGGATCAACTTTAGTAATCTTTGGCTTATTGTGGATATTCTCTTATTCCACATAAACACTTAATGCATATATTAAATTTCAAGAATCCAAGTTAAACTTCATTGTCTACAACATGTATCACTTTATTATGTGATATGTGGCCTAAGAGTTAATGCCACAATACAAATGAAGTCTTCACTTCTCAATTAAAATTTATATTAATCATTACAGGATAATAAAGATTCCATAAAGTGGTTTTGAGTTGTAGCTTATAGAGGTACCCGTCCAAACAACCATAACAATCAATATGGGATTTGAAACTAATAGTTACATCATTGTATCCAAACGTAAAGGCATAATCGGCATTCACTAACTTAGATACAAATAATAAGTTTCACGTTATACTCAATACATAAAGAGTATCATCAAGACACAAAGAATGACCATTTTATGAAACTAATGAAGGTGGTCCAATTGCTTCTTTGTTTAAGTCTTTTATTATTCCCAAGTTTATTTGTTCTTTGATTGCAATCCACTTTGTAGATTGTACATAATCTCTATAATGATTTAGTCACGTGTATCATAAAACCAAAATCAATCCATTATGAATAGGGAACAATTACACTTAGGGACACATAAATCATAAAAAAAAACTTGTTACATTTCTACATAAGCCATTTTATGAACATGAGACAGTTTTCTCGATTATGTCGTTTCTCATGACAAAAGTTGGAAACGATTTTTTTTCCGGGCTTACTCGTACTTTCACTTGACGTTTATATCTTACACGGACTTTCTCCCTCACTAACATGATGATATTGTCATTACTCTTTATGAGATCCATGTATTTTAAATATATGCAAAGAAGTCATTAATGCAATTTAATAGGATACTAATGACTAAAGAATATCAGTACACCTATTATTAACACCAAAATAATAAGTTATGTGGACACCTTACTCAATTATCAGTTTCGCTTTGGCTAGGCCAACAATTGAATGTTATGGCATCCTAAAAGTTATGCTATGCTACACAAATATTGCAATCACCTTTGGGCAGAAATACAATCCTTATGCATATTATGCTTAAAAATCATTGTATGAATCATTATCCAATTAGCCTTTGGGTTCCTTGAAAAATAATTCAAACAATTACTTAATGTGGTGTTTAGTAAACTCAATATCAAAATTAAGCAACCTTTCTTTGGTCCAGTCACTTAAATCTAACATTGAAGCTACCACTTATCATACAAAGTTAGTCAAGAACTAATTATGATCAAATAATAACCCCATACGAAAACATAATGTATAACATTCAAGTGGTTTGTGTAAAAGTAAACCAAATATAAAGTTTCGTAATTTAACTTGTCATCAATTAATTCTTGCTGGGTGCACAATTAACTAATAGGAAAATACATAATTTAATTAACGTGGCCTAAACTCCTATAGTTTCTTTCATGTGCATATCAAAGAAATGTCAATTTGGTCAAAACATGTTTGCCGTAAAATATATATTTATACCCTACAAACCACAAGTGTAAATACATATACATATCTACAGGTAATTAATTTTTGTGGGTATAAAAGCAAACCAAGTTTAAGATATTTAAGGGTGAATGTTTGGTAAGACAATTAACTTATAAATAAATAAAAATTCATTAACATATCAAAGATATAACTTAATACTTATAAAACGTCACATATTAAACTGCAAAGCATAAATTAAGACTTTCAACTTCATAGGGACACATTTATACTATGAATAAAATTAAAAATTGAACAAATAAAATTGAAATGGATAATTGTGATATGTATTCCGGTAGGCATATAGATCCATCTCATAAAAGTTCATGTTGTTATAGATGCCTTAGCTTTGCATATTCAGGAGGATACTCATAGTCACTGTGATGTTTCAATAAAAGCATAACTAAATATATAAAACCAGAGGAAAACAATTTATTACATACAAATTATTGATTTATAGATCTGTAATATAGTTAATCATAAAACAAAACATATTTTAAACAAATTAAACCATAGAGGCGCTGCACTAATTTGAGTATTATGTGGTCAAAATATCAAGTTTTATGCTTTGTGAAAACCATGGAAATTTTTAGACTCGATAAAACCCCACTTACTATAAAAATTTCCTTTGTCTTTTGCTACAAAATGAAAGCAACAAATTTGTAGCCAATCGAGAAAGTATAAAATTTGACAGTAAGTTCTTTTCTTCTTTCTGATTAAACAATTTGCTTTATGTATGTCCACCACCAATAATAATTATATTATAACAATACCCCATCCAATTTGTGGTCTAACGATTCATAATCACGAAACAGCATCACGTGATAAAATTTCATCCCTTATCCTTTGGTCCTTTACCAAACATTGAAGGAGTCGGAGAATTTTAATCGACTTACGCCGTTTACCGGACCAGGGATTCACGCACAACACCAATCAAGACTGCAATGACAGCAATGCTTATACAGAAAATAACTACAGAGGATTATCAAGTAAGCAATGAATTATTTTTACGTCTATAAGTTTAGATTGTATCAAGAATCAAAACCCCGAATGACATTTAACTAAACTTAATTCAGATTGTGACATGATCAACTTTAGGGTTCGTATCTTAACGTAAAAATCAAAACGACAATTGGGGCTTGAAAAACCAAATCAGACCTATTCTCTGATACCACATATTAATATTTCACATGTATATAATCAAGATCAATTTTATACAGAAATACTTACTTGAAAGTGTTCACTTTGATGAAGATGAAGATGCCATGTTCTTGATTCCCTATCTTCCCGTAATGGTGCTTTACTGATTTTCTGATTGAGAGAAGAGATACTGAAAACATACTTGATCTTGGTGTTATATAGGAGTTTAGAGTATAAGGCTGATGGGAGTACCCATCACTTTGCCCAAAAGTGATGGACGCCACGTCATCGCCACATAGGATTTTATCCCATCACACTCCATCACATTACCCCCTTTATACCCATCACATTTTCATCACACCACATCATCTTTTTAATTAAAAAAATTCAAAAATAAATTAGAACATAATTTTTAAATTAAAAACCATTTCATTAAAAATAAAAATTACAAAAAAAAAATAAACTTAGAAATAAAAAATTACACTAAAAATAAAAATAAACGTAAACTAGTTGTCGTCATCGGTGTCGGTGTCGTTGTCGTTGTTGTTCCCGGGGCGATATTTAGCGCGTACACTTTCCCGCATCGCCAAGAAAATTTCCAAATCCTCGCCCTCGAAGTCGGATGGTTTTTTTGTCAAGAAGTCGATATCGGCGTTTCGTTGTAACTCCCGTTGCGTTTGGACAATTTGCCGTTGCGTTTTGACAATTTCTTTTTCGACCCGACCCATAATCCCGACCTTTTCGCTTTGTAATTGGACGTATCGGTCGAATTTGTCGCCAAACAATTCCATAACGTTCGACTCGGAACCGGAACCCGAAGCCGCTTTCTTGCCGGCTTTTTTTGCCCGGTCTCGCCCAATCGGTCGACGGATCGGTTGGGGTTCGTCTTCATCGAGATCGACGGGCTCGTCGTTCACGTCAATATAAGTTCGCCCGTCCGATTTTTTTTTTTTTTTTTTTTTTTTGTAACCGAGGACCCCACCCGACCCATCCTTTGGATGACCCTGATGAAGCAACCTCGGGGCCCACGCACACCTGGCAGCAGGGTGGTCCAGGTCAATCACCTACGGGGGTAGAGAGGTGGCCAGTGGCCATCCCCTGATTGAAACCTAACACTCCCTATGGGGAAAGGGAGGGAGTGGGATTAGAACTTGGAACCTCTTTATGGGGGAAGAGAAAGAGTCCTAAGCCTTATCCACTAGGCCATCATGGTGATGGTTCGATTGTTGTGACGTCCCTTGGTGGACCGACCTCGATCGTTTAGTTCCCGAAGATTGCGAATCTTCGACAAGAAGCCATTTCGGTTGTTTTTTCAACTCGTTCCAAGCTTGTATATACGGGAACGCTTTCCGAGTGGGCGTTGTTGTTTCATACTGTTTTAACGCCGCGTTGAAAACGTCGAAGTCGTTGGACCCGCTTTTCCGCATATTCGAGAGATTGTTGAAGATGTCGTTAAAAGCGTTGAGCTTTAGTCGCATCTCTCGAAATTTCCCCGAAATTTTATCCATGTTCCGTTTTTTTTCGTCCATAAGCTCGTAAAAAGTCGCTTGAACTTTGTTCCAAAAAGTATCAAGCGTTTGCGAGTCCCCGACGATCGGGTCAACGGAAGCAGAAATGTACGCCTTCACCAAGTTTAACTCCTCCTCTTTCATCAAATTCGTTCTTTTTTCGCCCCCCGTTTGTTTTGCCTTCTTCCTTGCGGCTCGGCGGGTTTGGTTGTCCCCTTCCTCTTGTGTCTCTTGAACCATATCGGGAGACACCGGTTGCGGTTGCGGTGGTGGTTGTAACATCGGTGGTTGCGACGACTGGGCTTGGAATCCTTGCGGTTGAAACGGAAACGGGGGTTGAAATTGTTGATATGGGTTGAATGGCGGATATGGTTGTTGAAAAAGTGGTGGTTGTGCGATCGGAGACCCGCCTTGAAGTAAATTCATAAAACCATCGCGGGGCGATTCAAGATTCGGGTATTGACACGGGGTCGAGTTTAATCCGAACGGATCATACTCGCGGTTTTGGTTTGAAGGTGGGGTGTTTGGGTTTTGTTCCATTGCAAAAGAATTTTAAAATTTTTATGTTTGAGAGGTTAAAAGATGAAGAATGTGTGTGTAAAATGTTAAAAAGATGTGTGTGTATATATATATATATATATATATATATATATATATATATATATATATATATATATATATATATATATGTGTGTGTGTGTGTGTGTGTGTGTGTGTGTGTGTGTGTGTGTATATGGGTAATTTTTTAAAAAAAAGTAATTTTTTTTAAGATTTTAGCCGTTGACAACGGCTATATTCCTCTCATTGGCCGTGATTGATCGTGAAGCGGACCACGGAAGAACACGATCACGCCCCATCACGGTAGCACGGGGCGGTGTGCACGCCGTGATGGGTGCCACCGTGGCCATCACGGTCCATCCGTGATCGGTACTCCTTCCGGTCTAACTGAAAAACTCTTCACTTTTCCCCTGATCATTCATATGTTCCAGCATTCATTGTTCATCAATTTGCACATTATGGAAAAGAACTCAACCACAAAAATATAGTCCCTCAAGTTATTGACATTGTTATATCCATCATATTACAAATATTTAAGTCTAGGGACATGGTATGTCATTATGGCAAACATTATGGTACCTAATATAAAAGTACCTAACATGTAACAATTATTACAAAATAGTCCTAGGCCACTGTAATGTGTTATTTTTCCAACAGCAACAAGTTCCAGCAAGCATACCACTGAATCAAGCCCTAATTTGAATCAGGGCCATGGTATGCGATTCAGAATCTTGTAACATTAACCACTAGATCCACCAAAATCAAGACCAAAATCAGAATCGGATAACATCAACCACATAAACAAAATCAAGTGGGGGTTTACTTCACTAATTCCCTTCACCTCCGACATAAAACTTCACCAAGGGAAGCGACCAATTACGCGAGGAAGCAGCTGCGGTGGCGGAACCCTAGAATTTCCAAGTCCACAAAAGGTGAGGCAATTGGCGACGGTAGAGATGTGTTCATCTCTGGTGGTTGCTTCTCTGAATCCCGTACGCATACCCGACCGGAGTGACGGTGGTGGTAGTTGAAGTTGGAAGTAGCAGAGGAAGAAGGTTGGGGTGACGGTGAGACTCCATTCGTCGAGAGAGAGGAGAGAGTAGATAGGAGAGAGAGGAGTGAGAGAGGAAGGGGGGACCGGTGGGGTGGGGATGGGTTTTTTTTAGATTTTTTTGTTTTTCTAAATAAAAAAACCAAAATAAATTAAACGTAAAGGAAAAATAAAATAGTAAGGGTAAACTTGTCATTTGAAGTATTTTTTAATAAAAATTGGACCAAACTCACGACAAAATAATTTTTTTAGACTTGTGGTGCTAGTCAAAATCATTTTGGACCAAAGTAGCAAATTTTGACAAACTACAGGGACCAAAAATGCAATTTTCTCTTTCCAATATTTTTTAGGAATTGAAATTCAAAAACTTGTTTAGTATCGGTAATCAAAGAAAAAATGAAATTAACGGTGGAATGATTGAAATGAAAAGAATATATATATATATATATATATATATATATATATATATATATATATATATATATATATATATATATATATATATATATATATATATATATATATATATATATATATATATATATATATATATATATATATATATATATATATATATATATATATATATATATATATATATAACAAATGAAATGTGATTTTTTTCCTTTCGTTGATTTTTGTAAATGGAAGAATATATTGTAATTTTAATTATTTATATTTATATTATTTCCAGTAATATAAAAATTAAATATAAAAGATCTAATTAATTTAATTTTATATTTCTTAATGATAACTAAATATATTTTTATTTGTAGTTTGATTTTAAGGTCTTCATGGTATTTTTAGTTTGTAAATAACCTTTTAGGTAAAAAAAATGTTTAGAGTAATTACATTTTTGGTCCTCGCGGTTTATATAAAACTATAGTTTTAGTTCAACTATTGAAAAATTTATGTGGTTGGTCCTTCTGGTTTTCAAAAGATGCACCGGAGGTCCCTAAGCTAATATCGTCCATACGCTTTTGTTATGTACGTGTAAAACGACTATTCTTCCCTTAATTTTAACTTTATTATTATTTTGTTATCTTTTTTAATATCAGTGATCATTTATGTAAATTTGTTGAATCTCATTAGGCTGAAGGACCAGCCCATAACCCCTATCGTTGGTGGTTGTTATGTTTCATAATAACTTTTACTACAATGAGACGATATGAGGTTGTAACGCCAAGACATGTTTTATTATATAATTATAATAAAAGGGCAAAATGGTCATTTTACCTTGGAAGGGTAAATTGGTCTTTTGGACAGAAAAGTATTTAGTTTGAAATCATATTTTGAGTTTTGGACTTAAAATGTTATAAAAACGGAATTTTGGTCGTTTTACCGCAAAAGGGTAATTTGGTCATTTGACCATGTGAAGGACCAAAAATGAAAAATATTGTTGTTTGTGGCAAATGTATAAAGAATGAAAGTTTTATTGTAATAAAACTTGATTTTGTGGTCAAACTTCAAGAAAATGAACTTAGGGACCAAAATTGTAAAGTTTTGAAGTATAAATATAATAGAGTTGACTCTCTCTTTGACTAGCTAATTGTGCAGCAACGGGAGGAGCAAGGAGGGTGCGATTTCTGCAGGAAGTCATGAAATTGAAGCATGGAATTGGAATCATGGCTTGGAATTGGTGATTCCTAAGCTTTGAAGGTTAGTAACTTGATTTCTAGCCAAGCTTTTGTGTGTTCTTGATGGGTTTTTATGGAGTGGACTGAAATCTGTAATTTCAGCCATAATCCATGATGTTTATATGATTTCTGGGCTTAAACATGTTCATGTAGTAAGAACATATGTTAAAAATAGCAAAGTAGATTGCTATTGTTGATAAATTGAATTGTTGCTCAAGAACCCTAAATCATGGAATGGTGTGATTAAGGTGTTTCTAATGGTTTAAAACCTGTTATTAGTCAAGGGTTTTGGTCCTAGAACAAACCCCAATCGATTAAGGACTGGATTAAGGACTTAATGGGCCAAAACTGCTTGCTACAGTGCATAAATCGCGACTGGCCAGGACGTCTGCCCAGGCGCAGGGCGCAGTGCGCCCAGGACCAGGGCGGGGTGCGCCCAGGCGCAGTGCGCCCAGCCCTAGGCGCAGTGCGCCTCCAAGCAGGGGCAGGCAGGGGATCAAAAATGCTAACTTTCGTTTGGCTTGTCCGTTTTAGCTCAAACTTGAACCGTAGGCTCGTTATGGTCTGAAAAGTTTGGGAAAATTATTAAATTGAGTTTTCGACCCCTCGGGGGCACTGTAGATCGATTCGAATGCCTCGGTGAATAGTAAAATTCATAAAAAGTTAGTAAACGGAAAGTTTATTAACTAGGCATTGTTTGCAATGATATTGTATTGAACTCTATTGTATTAGAGTCAATTGGAATGATTATTAACCTATTATCATTTGGTATATAAATGAATATATAGGTATGGGACAAAATGGTTGTGTTGCACGCAAAGGCAAGAAACAACCGGGATTTAAATGCAGCTAGCATCCAGGTGAGTAATCTCACTTATATCACATATGATATGTGTTGATTGGACTGTTACAGGTTGAAACAGAATTGGGGGACGAAACTTGATAGTTTACCGATGCATTGAAAAGGCAATACCGGATAAGCCGTGAGTCAATAAAATGACAAGAACGGAGCCGTGAGCCATAAACGATTTCAACATGAAATGTTATTAAATGGTGCGGCCTATATGGCTATGATTTTGGATGTTAAATCCAACTGGTGCGGCCTATATGGCTATGATTTTGGATGTTAAATCCAACTGGTGCGGCCTATATGGCTATGATATTCTGGTGCGGCCTTCGGGCTATGATATTCTGGTGCGGCCTTCGGGCTATGATATTTTGGTGCGGCCTTTTATGGCTATGATATACGGTGCGGTCAGCGATGACTATGACTTTTGGGACAGAAACGGTAACTGGGAATTTATATGTTTATTTTCTCTTATATACATATGGTTTATGTGACTAACAGATTTGAGTTAGTTAATGTGCAAATATCAGGTTAGATATGATAATTATCTTTGAAATTAAATGGTGCGGTCTTAGGATCATGATTTTGGGTTGTTGAACCTAAACTGGTGCGGCCTTCGGGCTATGATTTAAAGGTTAAGAATGTTCCGGTGCGGCTTATATAGCTATGACATATGGTGCGGCTTATATAGCCATGATATATGATGCAGTCCATTGTGACTAAGAAACATGGGACAGAAATGGTTAGACATGATTATATGTGCAAATAACTGACGTGGCTTGATGATTTCAGGTTATGGTGATTCAGCCTGTAAGGCTACCGATTAGGATGTGAAATCCTAGGAGTTATGTGATCAGCCAGTAAGGCTAGGAGTTTGGATTCGATACCCAGACAGATATATGATTGTATTTTATACATGTTATTTGCAGACACGATTACTCACTGAGCTTTGTAGCTCATACCGTTTGTTAAATGTCCCTGCAGGTTAACATAACCCTGATAAGGGTAAGGATAAAGTCCGTGACTCAAGAAGTGGACTTGTAGATGCTGTCGGTAGTAGCCCGGCTTCAAAGGAGATATGGGTATTATATACTCTCCTTGATACGCTTGTACCCGATTTTATTAAAAATATACCCCTTTGTACTGATTTTAAGTACCGAAACCTTTAATTTAAATGAAAATTTTTCAGGGGTGTTTTGTTTTAAAAAGCCGGGTGTTACAGAGGTCTAGATGGAGGTGATGTTAATCGTCAAGAACCTTGTATCATTCTCCTTACTTGTCTCCATCTCTCTCTCTCTCTCTCTCGCTCCCTCTCTCTCTCCCCCCCTTATATCCCTCCGCCTAATTTAGTTTTAACCGTTTCATCAAGATTCATATGTTGAATAACATACAAAGCATCCTTAGGATGAAAATTTCCTTATTCAATAATTTATCTATTGCATTGAATTATGATACGATTAGACCAGGAAATTATATGCACGACACAAGTTTTTCATGTATGTGTTTTAGAAATTTGTGTTTCGTGTCTATTGGTAGCGAACACGAGTTTCAAATTCGTGTTTCGTGTCGTGAACGTGTCAAACATGAATTTACATGTCTTGACACGTATAACAAATGAATTAAATTCGTGTGACATGCAACATGCATAAACACAAAAACTCATAGACATATATAAACACATATAAACACGAATATACATATATAAACAAATAAACACATATAAACATGCATAAACACGTATTAAGACATAGATTTTTCAAGGTTAACAAAAGATATTAGACAATACAAGCACAAATTCGTGTTTAGTTCATGAATATTTGTGTTTTCATGTAACACAATTAAACACGTTTCTATTCGTGTCGTGTCACGTTTCACACGAATTAAATATGTGTCATGTTCGTGTTTGATATTAAAACACGTTTTACAATTCATGTCGTGTTCATATCATGTAAATTCGTGTCGTATAAATTCATGTCTGACATGTATACATGACACGGAGATGTATACACGAAACAGAGACATGTATTGTCATGTCTAAATACAATCTAAAGTTTTGTTTTCTTGGTTGATTAAGGTTATAAGGTATGAGTTGGTAGGTTATTCCTTTTTTAAATTCTAAGTGTTTTTGAATGGTTTCATGGTTCTTTGTTTCAAACATACAGACTCGAGGTGTAACACCCCATACTTTCATACATTTTTTTAAAACATTTTTATATGTCTAAAACACGGTTTAACATAAACCAACAAGTTCATTAAGTATAATGCACCAAAGTTATGGGGTTAGAACATTGTAGGATCAAAACCATAGTTTGGAAGAAAAAATTCTAAATTTCCATGCATACAAAAGTCTTATAACTTTCCAAAAGTCTTCTAACTCATCACATCTTGGAACCTGGGTACATAGCATTTAAAACAAAAGGATACGTAAGACAATTGTGTTGTGAGTCACATAGGTTTTAAGACCCAACAAGTTTAACAAAACATGGCAATAATAGTCATAGTAAATCAGTGAATTTCAATTCTATCATAAAAAATTAGACCAATTGACTGCTTGGTTCATTTTCATAGTATCATCAAGATACAGACGCCCCCGCATAGAACTCCCCTTCGTGGACTAGAACATATTCATCCATAAAGGTTTGCTTGCATACATAACTCTCCTCTTCATGGAATAGAACACATCCATCCATAAGGGTGTGCCTGGGATGACAACTTCGTGAAGGGAGGTACCATCCTGGTAGTTTCTATATGACCCTTTTCCCATGGGTAAGGTCCTAGTCTTGAAATATGTGTGATTACTTTCATCTTGCATATCAAATTCAATAATCCAACTAATGGCAAATTGATCGTGACTACAAACCTCATTTTAAACATGTAGAATCACTTCCACTTTCATAAATGAAATTCATTGACTTGAACATAAGAAATCATTTTCAAATAAATAAAATTTTAAAAACTTGTTTGCCATCTACCCCCTAAAATTCCTCATGTACGCACCATAGATTAGGAAAAAGAGCTATTCCACTTCTGTTGTACCATTGCCATTCTTTTGGTCACCAATTTTGTCACCACCTATTTTTGATCATATACAAGATACATATGTTAATTCCTAAAGAAAATTTTATTCATTTAAGAGGGATCCTCATAACCTCCCAACCCCATTAAAACCATCTAGGTATCAATATATACATTTGGTTGGCATCATAACCAACTTCAAGACAAGAATAGTCCAATTATTCTACTCAATGAAATTAATGATATTACCACATTTTCAATTTCACATTTTATGACAATCATCTTTACAAAGTGATATTCCCACCATATGATATTCAATATCCTTAATTTGATAATTCATGAACAATTATACACCCAGATAATATGTAACGCCCCAATTTCAAAATTTCAAAAATTCATTTATTATCAAAGTTTCAATAAAACATTTATTCCAAAAGTAAATCCGTTTAACCTATTTATTAAACCAACAGCGGAAACAATTGAAAATCATAACATAATTCATTAACATAAATTTTCTTGTATGCGATGCGTCGCCGTCACGCCTTGCCCTTCCCTTTGTCAATCGATTTACCTGAAATATTATAAAAACAACGGGTAAGCTTAAAGCTTAGTGAGTCCACAAATTACCATACATGCCCACACATTAAACAACCCGTCCTCGAGAACGACCCGACCCTACCCGCCATACAACAGCTACGGGCGTCCATCATACAACAGCTATGGACACAGGGCGGTTCTACCCATCATACAACAGCTATGGGTTCCCGGTTATGGCCCAGCCCATCATACAACAGCTATGGGACAAGGCATAGTCCAACTCGCCATACAACAGCTACGAGGGGACACGCAACAGTACTGAGCCCACAACAAATAACCACAGATATAGAGCAAATCATATAACTGTAAATAACACACAAGATGCCTAACATGCAACATCATATAGTAAGGTGAGGATACTCACCTGATTCGAAAACGCACAGATATTCTCTAATATCCCCACTTAGCTCGTCCACACACCTAAATCCCACACACATACAACATATCAATTACTGACTAGGCTCTTACAGACCTGTCTAAAGGTTAGACTCACTATTTGCCATCAAACCGTGGTCAAAACTAAATTCCTGGACAAACAGTCGCTCGCCGCGGCGTGGCTCCTCGCCCTACGCGCCGCGGCTATCATTGCACAATTACGGGATTTCAGCCGAGTCCGCGCCGCTGACTTAGCCAGTCCGCGTCGCGGCTCGTAACATTCCAAAATGTTTTTCAGTGATTATCAGTACATCAATCGGCTAGGGTTCCTTTCTACACCCTTCCTGGGATCAGAAACTACCCTAAGGTCACTTCCTTATGGACATGCAAGTCCATGCATGTCCTTGGTTCAAACCCTAAGGCTACAAATCGTCTAAAGCTACAAACCAACTGGTAACACCATAAGACGGGATAAACAGAAAAGTCAGAAGAGTAAATCTTCTTACCTCACTTCTGAAGGACGGAGTGATGCCCACGATCCGTTCTAAACCTTCTCCCGCGTGGATCTCCTCCTTCTATACTCCCAAAACCTTCAACACCTCGAGACCAAAGAGTATCTGCCGAAACCAGACACCCCTACTCTAGAAACTCTCCAAAAACACGAACCCTAGGGCTGGGGTCCTTTTTATAGGCGTTTAAATCCGAATTAGGGTTTTTTCATGACTGCGGCGCACCGCGCCGCGGATTCTTTAGAACCGCGCCGCGCGTACAAATCCTACGCGATTCTAGATTCTTCCAAAAGCCGCGCCGCGGATTCCTTCGGGCCGCGACTCGGCGGACCGGGTCTTACAATTCTCCCCCACTTAACTGGATTTCGTCCCCGAAATCCATGCCGGTAAATAATTCTGGATAATGCCTCCGCATTTCCTCCTCCGGTTCCCAAGTCCATTCGGACCCTTTTCGATGCTGCCACTGAACCTTCACTAATCCTATTGTTTTATTCCGCAAAGTCTTTATCTTCTTTTCAATGATGGCAATTGGTCGCTCCACAAAATTTAGACGTTCATCTAATTGAATATCCTCCAAAGGTATTATTGTGGATTCCTCAGTCACGCACTTTCTGAGCTGCGAAACGTGAAACGTGTCGTGAATCTGACTAAGCTGTTCGGGTAGCTCCAACCGGTAAGCTACCTCACCTACGCGGGCGACTATTCGATATGGTCCAATGTACCTAGGGCCAAGCTTTCCTCGCTTCCTAAAACGAATAATTCCCTTCCAAGGTGACACCTTTAGAAGAACATAATCCCCGACTTGAAACTCGAGATCGGACCGTCGCCTATCCGCATAACTTTTCTGTCGGCTTTGAGCGGTTAACAATCTCTCCCGAACCTTCTGAATTAACTCAGTTGTCTTGAGCACCACCTCTGTACTTCCCAATACCTGCTGGCCAACCTCACCCCAGCAAATAGGTGTCCGACATTTTCTTCCATACAACATTTCAAAGGGAGCTCTGCAAATGCTCGCGTGATAACTGTTATTGTAAGAAAACTCAGCTAAAGGGAGATGGGAATCCCAACTCCCGCCAAAATCGATGACACATGCCCTAAGCATATCCTCCAGCGTTTGAATCGTCCTTTCACTCTGCCCATCCGTCTGAGGATGATATGCTGTGCTGAAATGAAGGCGAGTGCCTAATTCCTCATGAAACTTCTTCCAAAACCTAGAAGTAAATCGGACATCCCGGTCGGATACTACCGAGACCGGTATACCATGCCGAGAGATAATCTCATCTGTGAAGACCTTAGCCAATTCCTTTGCAGAGTAAGTCTCTTGGATGGGGAAGAAATGAGCACTTTTGGTCAACCTATCCACGATAACCCAAATAGTGTTCATACGTCGAGGGGTTCTTGGAAACTTCGTGATGAAATCCATTGTGATATGCTCCCATTTCCATTCTGGGATCTCAAGAGGCTGCAACTTACCATGAGGCCGTTGGTGCTCGGCCTTGACCCTACGACAGGTCATGCATCTTTCGACAAACTCAGCTACTTCCCTCTTCATACCCGGCCACCAATAATATTCACGCAGATCCCTATACATTTTAGTCGCTCCAGGGTGGATAGAGAACTTGGATTTATGCGCCTCCTCCAATAGGGTTTGACGAACCTCGCCCAGCTTCGGTACCCAAATCCTCTCGTGACAAGTCAACAAATCCCTACTATCTTTGACTATAGCTGCCAACTGACCCATAATCCTCTCACTTTTCTGATTCTCGCTCTTGCTTGCTTCAACCTGGGCTTTCCTAATCAGCTCAAGCAGCGGTGTCACAATTGTCATCCTTAGACAAACGCCCCGAAGGGGTGCACTCGAAGCCTTACGACTTAACGCATCCGCTACCACATTGGCCTTTCCAGGGTGGTAGTGTATCTCACAATCATAGTCTTTTAATACATCCAACCATCTCCTCTGTCTCATATTGAGGTTTGCCTGATCCATCAGGTACTTCAAACTCTTGTGATCCGTGAAAATGGTGCACTTTACTCCATACAAATAGTGTCTCCAAATCTTGAGAGCGAAGACCACCGCTCCCAATTCCAAATCATGAGTCGGGTAGTTAGTTTCATGGGGCTTTAACTGTCGCGAGGCGTAAGCGATCACCCTGCCTCGTTGCATCAAGACTGCCCCCAATCCCGTGACTGATGCATCGCAGTAAACTACCATATCCTCCATGCCCTCAGGCAAAGTCAAAACCGGAGCTTCACACAATTTCCGCCGCAAAGTCTCAAAAGCTTGCTGCTGCTCCTCACCCCACCGAAAAGCAGCATTTTTCTTAGTTAGCCGGGTCAAAGGTACTGCAACCTTTGAGAAGTCTTGGATGAAACGACGGTAATAACCAGCCAGACCCAAGAAACTTCTAATCTCCGAGGGAGTCTTCGGAACCTCCCACTGCATCACGGCCTCTACCTTAGCCGGGTCTACCATGATTCCTTGCTCATTTACAATGTGACCCAAAAACTGAACCTCCCGTAGCCAAAAGTCACACTTGGATAATTTTGCATAAAGCTTCTCCTTCCTTAAGGTCTCTAATACTTCCTTTAAGTGCTGTTCATGTTGTTCCCTGCTCCGAGAATAGACTAAGATGTCGTCAATGAAAACTATAACTGACCGATCCAACATCGGTCGACACACCCGATTCATTAAGTCCATAAAAGCTGCAGGTGCATTGGTCAGTCCAAACGGCATCACTACAAACTCGAAGTGGCCGTACCTCGTTCGAAAAGCCGTTTTCGGGATGTCTTCCTCTCGAACTCGCATTTGATGGTAACCTGACCGCAAATCAATTTTTGAAAACCACGAAGCGCCCTGCAGTTGGTCGAATAAGTCGTCGATGCGAGGCAATAGATATCGATTCTTCACCGTAAGCTTATTCAACTCACGATAATCTATGCACATCCTGTTGGAGCCATCCTTCTTCTTAACAAACAAAATAGGCGCTCCCCATGGCGAGCAACTGGGTCGAATAAATCTCGTATCTAATAATTCTCGAAGTTGAATAGACAACTCCAGCATCTCCGGAGGCGCAAGACGATACGGTGCTTTGGCTATCGGAGCTGCACCGGGAGTTAAGTCGATCTTAAATTCCACCTGTCTCTCTGGCGGCACGCCAGGCAGGTCCTCGGGAAAAACATCAGGAAAATCCCGAACCACTGGTATATCACCTGCTTTCTGCTGTGGCTTCCTTTCTCGTGTGTCTACCACATAAGCCACAAATCCCGAACCTCCATGCTGAAAATGTCTGCGTGCCCTAGCAGCTGAACAGAAAACTGCACCTCGATTCTTTCTCTCGTCCTGCACAACCAGCTCTCCCCCACTTGGGGTTTGAATCCACACTCGCTTGTTCTTACAATCGATCCATGATTCGTGCTGACCCATCCAATCCATACCGATGATGACTCGGGAGTCACTCAACGGTATAGGGATGAGATCGATCGGAAACTTTATTCCTTGAATCACGACTTCGCATCCCCGATAAACACTAGTCGCTTGCACGGTTTTATCATCCGCGATTTCCACTTCTAACGGCTGATGAAGAGTTCCTAAAGCAATACCGAAACTCTTTCCCAACGCGGCAGACACAAAAGAATGACTAGCACCCGAATCAAATAATGCAAAGGTAGGCGTAGAGTTGACTAAGAATGTTCCTAATCAAAGCATAATAGACATATTCATTACACACACCACAAACACGAGGCAAGTAAAGAAAGAGTACCCGTGACGACGTCGGGCGCATCCTGTGCCTCCTCGGCGGTCATGACGAATGCTCGACCCTTGGTCTTAGGGGCTTCCCCTTTCCCCTGCCTACCATCGGTAATTCGGAGTGTAGTGGGTGCCGGATTCTGAACCACTCCCTGAGTCAGACGGGGACATTGGGCCTTGAAGTGGCCCACTTGGTTACAATTAAAACAAATCTTGACCTCTTGCCGACAATCTTTAGCATAGTGGCCCTCCTTTTCCACACTTATGACATATTAGCACCCAGCAACGTCCCTCATGATTCCTTCCACATTTACCACACTTACCCTGGCTCCTTTGCCCTTGCTTTCCCTGATCTGCCCCTCGAAATTTCTTCGACACCTGCTGAGTCTGAGCAGGCGCCGGACGCTTCTGCTTTTGTTGGGTTTCCAGTTCCAACTCTCGGGCCCGAGCGGCCGCTATCATATCAGTAAGAGTTTGGTGCCTAGCAGCAGACACAAATTCCCGAATGTCTGTGCGAAGCATTGCCAAGAATCGGGTCATCCTCATGCGCTCGGTTGCCGCAAACTCTGGACAGAAGAGTGCCCGTTCATTAAACTTCTTGGTGATTTCCGTCACCGTCTCAGTAGTCTGGGTCAGATTTAGGTATTCCTGCGCCAAGCGTTCCATTTCCACCTGTGGAACATACTCCAATTTGAACTGTTCCTTGAACTGCGGCCATGTAATGGCATCCAACTGAGCAGGAGTGAGATCTTTGGTTCGTATCTCCCACCAATCTTTCGCACCCTCTCTTAAAAGGTTCGCCGCAAACGTTACCTTGGAGTTCTCATGACAGGAACATGTGCGGAAAGCACCCTCCACTGCGGAAATCCACCGCATGCTAACAATCGGATCCCTGCCCCCATCGAACATCGGAGGCGAACAAGCTGAAAAGTCCTTATAACTTGCATCCCTCGCACGTGACGTGCCCTGAGTAACCAGTCGTTCCTCGAGCATTGCCCATAGCTCAGCCTTAATCGTACCAAAGAACTGAGGTATCGCAGCCAACACTTCCCGCGAAACCTCCTCCGCTATCAGGTTACGGAGATTCTCATCAGTCGGTCCTCCCCCACTCGAGGCACCCGCATCTGGTCCACCATTGCTTCGAGTGACTGCCATTCTGAAATGCGCAACAGTTCTAATATCAATACTCGCGTCACTCCAATCTATCTAACTACTTGACTTTTTAGGACTTTGTTTGACTACTCTTGACTCAAGCGTGAATCCTGTGCTTTCGGTAATACTGGCCTGGTACTACCTTCCACACCTATTCGCCCTTGTTCCAAGTTCGTCAACCACCCTCCTAAAACGTCACACGCACTAAACCATTTCCTTTGACTCATGTGGTCATGCACCGTGGTGCCTAATCTTTTGATCTAACTCTCCCTCTCACACGTGCCTAAGAGAACTATTGCTAATGTCGTCGAGTCACCTCACGGACGCACAGCCGTACACAATCAGGAATAAGATAGACGTTGAATAACTGATCTACCTTAAAGTCACAACCAAACAAGGAACAGCCAGTAAAGCCAAACCAAGAATTCTTAGGCTATCTTACCCTAATTGTATATAACCTACCAGCATTCACTAAGCAACCTAACGACAGTAGCATAAAATTCCAAAGCAGCACATAAGGCACAAACAGTCTACAGAGTATGTTATCCAGGCAGCCTTACATCCTAGCACAATACATTTTATCACATAATACAAACTTGGCATGGGTAATTGGGAATCACAAAACTTACTTGAGCTCGGCTGACGGTTCGCATCGCATCTTCTTTTACTTTAATTTAACATTCCAAAAACATTTTCTTAACAAAATCATTCAGTCCTAAGTTTGAGTTTGGATTCCCAATACAGTTCATCCAAATCCCTCAAACCAAGACTCTGATACCAATTTGTAACGCCCCAATTTCAAAATTTCAAAAATTCATTTATTATCAAAGTTTCAATAAAACATTTATTCCAAAAGTAAATCCGTTTAACCTATTTATTAAACCAACAGCGGAAACAATTGAAAATCATAACATAATTCATTAACATAAATTTTCTTGTATGCGATGCGTCGCCGTCACGCCTTGCCCTTCCCTTTGTCAATCGATTTACCTGAAATATTATAAAAACAACGGGTAAGCTTAAAGCTTAGTGAGTCCACAAATTACCATACATGCCCACACATTAAACAACCCGTCCTCGAGAACGACCCGACCCTACCCGCCATACAACAGCTACGGGCGTCCATCATACAACAGCTATGGACACAGGGCGGTTCTACCCATCATACAACAGCTATGGGTTCCCGGTTATGGCCCAGCCCATCATACAACAGCTATGGGACAAGGCATAGTCCAACTCGCCATACAACAGCTACGAGGGGACACGCAACAGTACTGAGCCCACAACAAATAACCACAGATATAGAGCAAATCATATAACTGTAAATAACACACAAGATGCCTAACATGCAACATCATATAGTAAGGTGAGGATACTCACCTGATTCGAAACCGCACATATATTCTCTAATATCCCCACTTTGCTCGTCCACACACCTAAATCCCACACACATACAACATATCAATTACTGACTAGGCTCTTACAGACCTGTCTAAAGGTTAGACTCACTATTTGCCATCAAACCGTGGTCAAAACTAAATTCCTGGACAAACAGTTGCTCGCCGCGGCGTGGCTCCTCGCCCTACGCGCCGCGGCTATCATTGCACAATTACGGGATTTCAGCCGAGTCCGCGCCGCTGACTTAGCCAGTCCGCGTCGCGGCTCGTAACATTCCAAAATGTTTTTCAGTGATTATCAGTACATCAATCGGCTAGGGTTCCTTTCTACACCCTTCCTGGGATCAGAAACTACCCTAAGGTCACTTCCTTATGGACATGCAAGTCCATGCATGTCCTTGGTTCAAACCCTAAGGCTACAAATCGTCTAAAGCTACAAACCAACTGGTAACACCATAAGACGGGATAAACAGAAAAGTCAGAAGAGTAAATCTTCTTACCTCACTTCTGAAGGACGGAGTGATGCCCACGATCCATTCTAAACCTTCTCCCGCATGGATCTCCTCCTTCTAAACTCCCAAAACCTTCAACACCTCGAGACCAAAGAGTATCTGCCGAAACCAGACACCCCTACTCTAGAAACTCTCCAAAAACACGAACCCTAGGGCTGGGGTCCTTTTTATAGGCGTTTAAATCCGAATTAGGGTTTTTTCATGACTGCGGCGCACCGCGCCGCGGATTCTTTAGAACCGCGCCGCGCGTACAAATCCTACGCGATTCTAGATTCTTCCAAAAGCCGCGCCGCGGATTCCTTCGGGCCGCGACTCGGCGGACCGGGTCTTACATAATAATTCCTTACTAATCATAGGAAATTTTACCATTATTCCAACATCATTCATAAATAATCTTGTTTTATTTCCTCAATGAAATCCCAACTCATATGATCCAACTCAACTTACTAGGATTAAGTGATATTAATAGAAATACATTAGTTAACTAAGCATAATCTAACCACTTACAAGCATAGTCCATCATTAATTTCATGTCATCTTAGAGTTTTCTGAAATTAGGGTTCGTCCTCTGATTAATTTTTTTATGGAATTAACTTAAACAAAATGTAGGGAAATGTTTCTTACCTTGAGAGGATTACTTTGCACCAAAAAGCCCTTTGAAATACTTGGATGTGAAGCTTGATTGATCACACACCTAGTGAAACACCAAGAACAAACCTAGTGTTCTTTGAGAGGGGTTTTAGTGAAGAAAAGGGCAAAAATGGCTGAATATGACCCATTTCCTTCCATATTGAAGTTGATACTTATTGGTGTACACATACCCTTCAAAAAGAGTGCTAGGTGTCAAAAATTGAAGCGATTTGTCAAACACAAGCGCCCTGGAAGTCACCAGTATGGCAATCCACACGACCCACGCAAAATCCTTCAAAAACTCACGCGACCCGCGTTCGTTAACAAGAGGTCGGGGTCTAAATTCTAATTTATGCGACCCGCATAAATTCTTTAGAAAACCTTATGCGACCTGCATAATTTACCATTTAGTACCTAGAAAATTTTCCAATCTTCTTACAAGTGACCCGGTTTCTCATCTAACTTCATCATATCATAACTCAATCCTGCGACATCCGTTTTGCACAAACTTTATATATGTAAAAAGCTGAGAATGAGATCTACAATTTACCTCTACTAAAGATTCATTGAATCGTGCTATATGTCCCGCAAATTGCCCACAAACTTGGCAAATACCCGATTTTTGGGCAGTTTTAGTCCAACTTCAAGGATTCATACCTTCTTCATCCTAACACTAATTTCTTCCATTCCTTTTCCAGTGTTTTCATTTCCTCAATGATAAATATTTTCGTCTTTGATAAATTTTTTCTAATTCTTTCCCCATTTTGATATAATTATCCATCAAGTGCATCACAAAGCTTATCTGTCAAATAGCAATTATATTTTGTTTTTAATTCTCATTTCCATTTAACTAGACCTTATCTAGGGGTGAACATAATAACTGAAAACTGAACTATAACCGATATAATCGAGCCATTAAAACCGAACGAATTAATAAGAACTGTGGTGCGGTTTATGATTTTTTTATTAAGTGAATGATAATGGTTCGGTTTTGGTTTTTCTGTAAACCCAAACCGTATATAACCGAATCGAACCAATTAATAAATATATATTTGAAAATATTATATATATATATATATATATATATATATATATATATATATATATATATATATATATATATATATATATATATATATATATATATATATATATATATATATATATATATATATATATATATATATATAGTTCTTAATCTAATTCTTAAAATAGTTTAAATTAAGGCTCGGTAGATACTCATTAGGAAACTAAAAAGCCTATAATAATTAAAAAAACTAACTTGAATATAATGTTAAAGTTTTCAGTCCTATAAAATAAAAATAAACTAGAAAATTTTTATAGACCTGTTGGCCGCAACTTCTTCTGCCTTGTTTCGTCACTAACATGCTCCACCTTCATCCATTGCTAAGTTGCTCTGCCTTGTTCTCCCGCTAACTTGCTCACCGAATATTTATTGTAGAGTAAATTACATAAACACTCCCTAAAGTATATCAAAACTAACAAAGAGAACCCAATTATCCATGTTTCCCTTTATGAGTCACTTACCTTTGCAAATATCAACAGATTGGTCCCCGAGTAAAATAAAAAGAATATAATACCTATTTTAATTTTTTTCTTTTTCTTTGTATTTATTATTTATTTTATTAATTATAAAAAAATACCCCACCCACCCACCCCACCCCCACCCCTCGCCTCTCTCTCTCTCTCTCTCTCTCTCTCTCTCTCTCTCTCTCTCTCTCTCATCCAAAAAACCCAGCCCACCTCCATCTTCTTCTTCCTCATCTCACCTGCAACTCAAACAATCAAACTTCACACATCGATTCCTCCATTGCCAAACAATCAAACTTCCACAGTTTGTCACATTGCCACCTCCCGAAACCCACTGGACACAATCCTCTTCCGCCGAACAACAACCACCATGATCACAGTTTCATTTTGTCGTAAAATTCTGATCTAATACGGCCTGAAAAATCCTAATGAATTGACGTCATCAAACTCCGTCCTCCTTTTTCTGTTGGATCTTTCCTAATGAATTAACCCATTTTATATTAATGGATTGAAATTGCGTGCTGTAACATGCTCCTTGAGAACATCTTTGCAAAAGCAATGAAATATATAATTATCCATATCATTTTTTTTTGAACGGCAAGACAAACTTTATACATTCACATGACGACCCACAATTACATACTACACAACCTGCGAGATGCAGGATCAAATCCACAGACAAAAAAACTCACTAACCACAACTATTACATCACCAAAATACCCAAAATAGTTACAAGGGCAAAACTGTCCAGAATTTTAAACACTATTCATCAACACCAATCTGCCAAGCATTTATCAATTACCTTTCTTACTCTTACTTAAAGCCGGTGGATCTAATCTCCATATGCTCCAACTCCACCTCAATTTCTTACCTCTCGCCTTCAACCATAAAAATGCCCTCCATTGAAACTCCAGGAACATCTCCTCTATGGATGCTTTCTTTCTTTCAAATAATATCAAATTCCGATGTCTCCGTATCAGATGAATAAAAATCCACACCACTGCTTTCCATATCTCACGCATCTCTTTTCCCCACCCTCTCTTTCCTTTGATCGCCAAGAGCTGTTTAATATCAATAGGATTTTGATCCTCGATTCCCCACCACGATAGTACTTTACACCAAATTGAATTTGCGATCCGGCACCTCACCAAGACGTGATCAATGTTCTCTACACAGTCATTACACACCGGAAAAAGTAACGTGGGGATTTCAATTCCTCTACGATCTAACTGTGTTCTAACTGGGATGCTTCCTAATCTAATCCTCCATATAAGAATACACACTTTTTTTGGAACTAGATTCGACCACATAGTTGAAATCATATCTGTTTTTTGTCCTTCCTGTAATTTTGATTCCACCAATCTCCTAAGAACTTTGACCTCAAATTCGCCCTTGTCTGCTAGCAACCACCTCCATCGATCATACGCACCCCTGTCCGATGTACTATAGGATGAGTTTAGTAATTTCTTTAGCTCATCAAACTCACCATTAGTTCTGCCCCTCGGACTATACACCCAATCCCAGTTCCATGACTCTGAACCATCCTCTTTGTCTCTTCTTCTGTCACTAACTTTCACTGCTGCATCATTTTCTAACTTGTACAATCTTGGAAACCTGTTACTCAACGTAAAGTTACCAACCCATTTGTCATGCCAGAAATACGTGTCCTTCCCATTACCTACCCTAATTATCCATATCATTTGTGAGGAAAATAGTGAATAAATTTTATTAACTTTCCGGATAACACATTAACGAAGCGTAAATATCCAAACAATTTGTGAAAATGAACTGAAAATCAATGGCGAAAATGTGGAACGCTGGAATTTGTCGGCATCAGCCGGATAATGAAGGCTTTCAGACAGGACGGAGGCCCTAAATTCAGTTCAATTCAATTAAAGAAAACTCGATTTGAGATCTCTTCAATGAAACGAAATTTCTTGATTCCATTAATCCATAACCTTAAAAAAACCCTAAATTCAATGATTTGGTCACTCTCAAAAATCTCATGTTCACTGCACAATTTTTTACAATTTATGTTCCTAGAGTAACATGTATACGATGATTATTATAGTAAACAAACCTATGATTTCTAACATCAGGACTCTGATTCATCGCCATTGATTGTTTGGCAATGGAGGAACCGATGTGTGAAGTTTGATTGTTTGAGTTGTAGGTGAGATGGGGAAGAAGAAGATGGAGGTGGGTGGGTTTTTTTGGAAGAGAGAGAGAGAGAGAGAGAGAGAGAGAGAGAGATGGGTGGGGTGGGTGGGGTATTTTCTATTTTTTTTATTAATAAAATAAATAATAAATACAAAGAAAAAAAGAAATTAAAACAGGTATTATATTCTTTTTATTTTACTCAGGGACCAATCTATTGATATTTGCAAAGGTAAGTGACTCATAAAGGGAAAAATGGATAGTTAAGTTCTCTTTGTTAGTTTTGAGATATTTTAGGGAGTGTTTTAATTTTTTTATCACTCACTCAAAAGTTTCACTAAATCTAGATATATATTGAACTTGGTCATCGATACAAATTTATAATATAAAGTGTTTGTTAATTGTCAAACTCAAACATGCTTTATGCCTCAAAAGCTGAAAAAATAAAATCATTTAATAAACAAAAGAATCACATATCAAGTCATTATTACTCATAAAGTTTAAATTAAAGCTTTTAGTATTACAACTTGTAAATTATGTTGAATTAATTACTTTTGGTAGAATGTTAACTGTTAGTTGTTATTTTGTATAGTGTTTTGCTAGATGTTAGTTGGTTTTTTAGTATTACAACTTGGTTCACGACTTCATTCTCAAGTCTCAATAGACAATACTTGTTAAGTTCGCAAATCTCAATTATCAATATAAACTAAACGTCAAATTTATTTTCTTGCTATCAAGTCTCACATGATAGTATGTGTTTGATTTTTTTATGCAAACCGTGTTTCCATTATTCACTATAAATGTATTTTCTTGATTTTTTTTGAAAGTCAAAATGTCATACTTTGATTCTCATAAAATCATGAATGCACTTTATTGGATGTTCTATTATTGTGTATTGTGTTTAGTAGAACTTTTCTATATGTCGGTTTCATTTTTTACAATATAAAATTATAAACTTCAATGTGTTAATGACTACTATCTTAATAATAATATATTGCATGTTTTTTAAATGTTGACATCATAATATAATCGTATTTAGTCATCATTTAGGACAAACAAACAAAATATCAGCTTATCATTTAAATAGCATGTCAACGGGGTCTTATTTATTTAGTTATTTTTTAGGAAATTATAGATGGAAGCAACGAGTACAGAGAACCAAAATTGGAATTTAAGGGATGAACCAGATCCGGTTGATGTTGGCAACGAATACAATGAACCGGAAAATGATGTGGATGGTGTAAACAAGGACACCAAAACGAGGGTTATTGTCTAAAGAGATCTTTCATGTGGGATCATTTTACTTATGCTCAGGTGGTTGCATTATTGTTTAGTTGAATTTGAATTTACTTCATGTAGTCCCTTTAATGGCTCACCTATTATTTTGTATTGCACCTTTTATTTAAAATAAGACCCTTTTTGCAAATGTTGTATCTGTTTTAGAAAATATAGTCCCAATTGTATCCTGTTACAATTGGGTAAATATTTCATGGTAATTTTCGTAATACGAAAAATTATTGAATTAGGATGAGAGGTCTATGCTTTTTTTTTGTTTTTGCTATGATTCAAGGGTATATAATGGTTTATATGATTTTTATATTTTACCTTTTTTTCTGGACAACTTGCAGACATGACCATTAACGGATAAATAAATTTGAAAATTGGGTAATTTCAAAAGGTTTGAGGTCATGTTTCAGGTGAGCTTTCACTTTTTTTCTCTTTCTGGTCCTAAATTTTATAGGTATCTACTATTACAAACCTAATTTTTGTCATGTTCTTCCAGTTTTATTTTACACTCTTTAGGTCCCGGTACTTCATTTTTCCCAAACCTGGAACATACGATGTAAAATAGCATTAATAAGTTCAATTTAGATTGTAACTTAACTTTTCAACATTTGAAACAAATTAAACTGTCATATTGTTGTTGGAAAATTATTTTTAATTAATTTCATAAAGTGGGTTTCCCCAATTTTTCCATAAAATAATTTAAGATGAATGAGAAATTGTATCTCAAAGTGAGGTAGTTGGAAGAAGTTGTAAAATGAGTTAATGGGTTTTAACTCATCCCACATTGGTGGGGGAATGAAAAGGAAGTGGGTTTATAAGTCAAAAGGCTTTCATGCTTTGTAAGACTTAAAGTACAAAGGCTCTCTCTTGCGCGTGCAGGGGGGTGCAAAATGCGAACCAGATTGGGTTGGGTTCACTGAACTTGTATGCGAGCGCGCGTCCTCCTCCCCAAGGAACTTTTGATACGCTAAAACAAACGAACCCTCCTCCCCAAGGGACTCCAACGATTACCATGCCGAGTAATCATGCGGAGAAACCGGAAAAGTTTTCTGGTATGCACTTCAAGAGGTGGCAACAGAAGATGTTCTTCTACCTCACTACCTTGAATCTTGCGCGATTCTTGACCGAGGAGGCCCCTCAACTCACTATATATGCGGATGTCCAAGCCGTGAGTGCGCTCGACGCTTGGAAACACTCCGATTTCTTGTGTAGGAACTATGTTCTTAATGGTCTTGTTGACTCACTTTACAATGTGTATTGATAAGGTTCTAACATTATATTGTCATGAAGTTGATAAGGTTCTAACATTGTATTTCATTAAATTACTTTTTCTAACATTGTATTTTGCAAGAAAAAATAAAAAAATTGCAAAAATGATTTCGTTTCGGGATAAGATAATATCATCTTTTACGAAAGGTTATTGAAAGCAAAAAAAATATCGATTTTAGCATTAAATTTCACTTGAAGATGGATATTTCTTAAAAAGTAATGTAATTTCAATTTGTTTTCTTATTAAGGCATTTTTACTTTGTTGTTTATTAAGTTTGGTAGGACAATTTTTTGTGACATTTAAAGGTTTCTTGATTTTATAAATCTATCTATTTTCACGAAAACTAAAACGATTTTGTAAAACGGACCAAAATTGAAAAAATATTTGACTTTAGACCAATCTAATTAGCAAAAGGGTATTATAGGAAATAAAAAAAATTTAAACCTCAGTTGGACCAAAATTGGAAGACAATCCAATTTTATAAAAAGGCGAAAATTGAAAAAATAAAAATCAATTTTGGACTAATCTATTCAACAAAATGGTATTATGGGTAAATAAATCCTATTGTACATGAGAACTTTTTTGAAAAATATTCTAGGTTATATGTGGTTGACATCTTTATGGTCGTCTATATCTAATTTCAGAATAATCTATTTGTTTTGTTGACAATGTGCTTTATGACTTTATTTTTATCGAAAAAACATTGTACTTTATGTTTAAAATTTCGCTAATGCAAATATAGCATTGCATTTTTTGAGTTTCTGTTTATCTAAATAGTATCATATGTTTACTATTCCAAAATTATGCAGTTAGTGTGAGCTTATTTGCTGGCTTGCTGTTGCAATTTATTTGTCCATTTGTACTTCAATGTTCAACATGGCATTGTACTATGTGGATTTCTAAATACCAGTTTTGGATTTTATCTTAGTTGCTTCTAGCATGCTCCATAACGCAGTCTAGTTGTTCTCTTGTTCTCTGGTCCTTGGTTGCTTGCTACTACAATCTATTTGTATTGTGTACCAAAAAATCTGAATTACATAATTAGATCAAATTTGGATTATTTGATATGTATGTAAGATTAAAGAATTGAACTGATCCATTCCAAATTTGCAGTGAATAAATTTTCTTATCTTTGTAATTTTTCTTTATTTAGTTTAATGTATTCAATAATTATTTCTTATCTTTGTAATTTTTTTATTTAGTTTAATGTATTGAAAATAATAACACGTTTCCATTCTTAAAAATGGGATTAGCGGTTTATTATAATGTATTTCTGTATGAAAGCTTTATTATAAAATTGATGTTTATCCCAAATTATAGAAAGATTTAAAGTACGATGTTATACTAAAGAAATTATCTGATGTACATTGCTATATTTTGCATCTAACCATTTATGAAAAACCTTTTGGTAACCACTTATGGGAATCATCATGCTCAAGAATGGTCGGTAAGGTCTGATTGTTATATTCTGTTGTTCATTTTTGCTATCTTTTATTTTCCACCCCGTGTAGTACACAGGTTATTAACCTAGTGTGTGTATATATATATATATATATATATATATATATATATATATATATATATATATATATATATAATATTTTAAAATATTCCATTTAATTAATTCAATTAAAATTTAATTAGTTCAATTAATTAAACAAATAATAATATCCTATTGAATAATCATATAACGCAATAGGCATATAAGGCAGCATAGCAAGTTAGGAAACTTGCAAGGCAAGGCTAGGGCAGTAATCCTAGCCACCAAACACAAAGGAGGCAAAGAAACCCTAGTAAACCCTAATATATGTCGAAATTAAGCAGGGAGGCACAAATAACCCGTGGGCGTCGATTTTATCATGCATAAACAAGAACATTCAAGTTTCTAACATGCATCCTAATATCATATCATAATTAAAACCATAATTTCTAGCATAATCCTATGACAAAATCGATTTTAACATCAAACATGAAAACATATTCAGCAGTTTAAGATCAAAGTGCTAATATCCTATGAACAGAGGCTCTGATAAAACTGTTCGGATTTGATCACATAACATAAATAACACATGTAGCGGAAGACAAATAAGATCAAACCACATAAATTCCATGAAAACAATTCAGGATCATCCCAGCTCATAGCAGATCATAGCAACTTAAGGAATCAAACAATGTACCTCACGAAGTCGTTGGCTTTGTGATCTAGTCAGGGCCACGATTGCAGGGATGATCAGGATCCAAAATATGAATCCCTCTAGTGGCTTGTACCCAGGGAGAACAAGTGAAGAGTTTTCACAGAGGGGGGAGGGAGGAGGGGAGTTGGCGGCTCAAATGGTTTAGGATGCCTTAGGGTGTCACCCCAAGCCCTTTATTTATAGTACAGAGGCTCCTAAGGTTTCAAACTTAGGAGCCTTTTGGCGGCCGCACCCCTAGACTTGTTCCATTGAATATATCTTTAATCAATTACAATCCAGTCCCTTTAATTGGTTCCAAATTAATCCTAGATTAGTTTACCAATTAAATTGTTATTATTCTTTTAGTTTCCAATTAATTTATTCGGTATAAATTAATTAACTAAATAGCCTTTCCTCTAGTTGACTCTGAATGTTTTTCTGCGTTCTGAGGGCAACCCAAAAGGACCCTACCTTTTATCAGAAGTGTTCTAACAAGTTGATGACCTTGGACATTATTTCAACAGTAACAACCGCCATTAATACTTCTAGAATCAGAGGTTTGTGATGTTGAAGAACGATTTGTAGGTTTGTGATTATCCTATTAAATTGAATGAATGTCAGCAGTTTTAATTCTATTTTTGTCAAACTACTGGTATTGCAAACTTGCATTACAACTGCTCGAGGAAATGCCTCTAAGAGGTTTGATCAGAACAGTATTTCCTTTAGGTTCAAGTGTACTGAAATCCAACTTTAAAATGTATTTATCTCCCTCACCCACTTCCTTTTTCAATCCTAAACCTAACTACTGCATTGTCCTTGGATTTTAATGATAACAAAAGAATTGATTGTAGTTTTATGCAACACAATAATCTATTGGATCGCTAAATTAGTGTTCCAGAACACGACTCAGAGAACTAGTGGATCTCGTAAGTTACTGGTGAGTGTAGTTTTTGTTGATTTGCAGAAGGGTGGGGGTACGATGGGGAGGATAGGATGAGATAGAGAGAGGGGGATAGAGAGAGTGTGTTGGTCGTCGAATTACCAAACAAATAAAAGAGTAATGGAATATGGATGCAGTTTATAATGATGGGACAGAAATGTGATATGTTTAAAAACCTTTAAATACTCTTCTAGTGGTACGAGTCGAACCCATGAGAATCGGTGTGGGTTAATCTCTTGCCAAGTTTTCACACTTCTAGAGATTGGGACAAAGAAATATAAAGTTCAAGGGGGATTTGTCAAATCGCTTGAAAAACATAAAATAAAGAAGAATGTGATTACAATAATTAAACGGACATTCGGCTTCTAGTCTAATCAATCTTGTCACATATTCATACTTGGATGAAATTAAGAGTTAAGTAATGGTTCTTGTCAATGGAAAGTGACAATAACACATCAACTTAGATGAGATCCAAATTAATATGCTCAATACTTCAATGGTCTCAGTGGTGAAAGAAGTATTGTTTTCTCATATATAAGTAAATATCTCAATGGTCATCTTGAAGAGATAGATGTATCTCAACCGAGACAAGATACCGCTTAAATATGCAAGCTCTATTCCAAATTCAATATTCCGTCCCTTTGGATGAAGGAACTAAGAACAAGTTTGTTATTTAAAACATAAAAGTGCAACCGGGACAAAAGAAACGTGCATTACTAATATACAACTAGGATTAACACTAAAGTTGTATAAAAAATTATGCACAACACCATGGTCAACTAGTGGTTAACATGATCATTGACCAAAAGTGATGCTTTACGTATTTTTGTTGGTTCTTTGCTTCCTAATAGCTCAAACGAACGCTCGTATTAAGTGTTTCAAAAATAAAGTACTTCTAAGATGTTACTAACAATGATCCCCAAAACAATTGAAGATGCATATAACTTTACTTGGTTGATTACCGGAATATAGTGATCGGCGAAATTCCAAATAAGGACCAATTTTGTAATAAAATTTAAAGGACAAAGCTAAACCAAAACAGTTTAATAACTTCAAAACTTCAATCCAAGAGTAAATATTATAAGCAAGAGAGATACATAACTAAAAGCCGAATGTTATGAGACTTAGCCAAACATGTTGGCTAAAAACCTCATTTATACAAAAAAAAATAGAAAACTAACTAGAAAGAACTAGTGATTATGGAGGATGTTCAGAAGATAATGGAATAAGAGATGTATGAGATGGTTTTTAGGCTAACCAAACACATCTATTTATACTAACACACCAAGGGTAAAATGGTAAATTGAACAATGGCAAACATCATCATTCCAAGACCCACTTCCTTCATCACATGGCCTCAAAATCAGGTTGGATCTGCATCTGGTCGTGTAGCATGAGGATGACAGCACAAGAAGGAGTAAACAACTCATAGTGGGCCAAAAAGTAGATTTGGACAGCAGGAAAAGTTACACGGCCGTGTAACTTCTTGGGCCAAGATTACACGGTCGTGTAATCCTACATTTTTCCTGGACATCCCTTGAGCTGACGTGGCATCAAACGTGGCATGATCAAGTTACACGACCGTGTAACTTCAAGGCATAAAGTTACACGGCCCGTGTACCATACTGTCTTCGGGACGACATTTTTGTAACTTCTTTGTTTGAGCTCCGTTTCTTCTGAAATTTCTTGTGCAGCCTCCTAATGATATATAATTAATGTTCCAAGTCTCAAAATACCTGCAAAACATACCATTTTACCTAAACAAATGGTATTACTCCGAAATAAACACATTAGTACGAAAACATGCATATAGCATGCTTTTATTGGCGAAATACGATGTCAAATGAAGTAAATAAACGTGCTAAAAGGTGTATATTAATACACCTATCAAACATCCACAAGCTTAAACTCTTCTTTGTCCTCAAAGAAAACAAGAAAGAACTAGACTAATGGGTAAAAAGAAAGAAATAAAAAGAAGTGAAACCTTTTGAGTCAAATCGCGCCAACATCATCACTAGTAATGATATGGTTAACATATCGTCTCTGTATTCGCCTAATATCTCACAAAAGTTAAACAATAGACTGTACTAAGAAACAAATATTCGTTAAACAATAGCATAGCCACGTCATAAATTGATTATAAAACCACTACCGCGACTTTCACCGCCCTTAGCAAGGACGACACAATACAAAGCCAGTGCTCACAATTATTCGCTCTTCTCATATATGCACACAATTCGCTGATTGCGACTCACAAATGTCTTCAGCCACTCATATGGAAATAGGGTGGTATTTACACTCGGATATCATACTTGGACTCATGTTAATATGACTTTGCCTCAATTTTCACACCGTTCACGTTTGTCATAACTTGTCAATTAAGAGAATGATATTCCCGGAATCAAAGTACAAGAATGAAATTACCACTCGATAAATAGAATACAAGTACAAAAGAAAATAAACACTTTATTTTTGGATTTTCTATCAAATAAGCAAAACAATTCTCTATTAAGGAAAGAATTGTGAAAAAATCGTAAGATATTGCATTTGATGATTTTTTTTTTTTTGGAAATTTAATTTCTTTAAACACACATGTTTGGTTCTTGGTTTTCTTTTTTTTTTCTTTTTTTTTTATTGTTTTTTTTAAACCAATTTTTTTTTAGAACCAAACAAAATATTTCTGGAATTTCACCATTTATTGGACTCAACATACAAATATAAAGATTTTGTTTTTTTTTTTGTTTTTTTGTTTTTTTTTATTTAAAAATGACCAAAATGGTCAAAACCCAAAAATGGGAATATCGGGCAATTGACGTGTTATGAACAAATGTGTTGGCCAAGATATGATTACGAAGGCAAAACCTGTAACATTAACCAAGCCGATTGCACAGATTGAAGTTCTCACGGGGTAGCTGCACTTTGTATTGCTGTACTTGCTAAAAATAGATTCGGTTAAAATAGATGTTTTATAAACTCGTCATACGTGAGTATGCTAAGTACATTTAACAAATAAAAGTCTTTTATCACAATCTAGAATTTCGCAAGGTGAGAATATTTTTGAATACAAGGCAAATGAGCAACCACAACATTGAAAATAAAGATGTAACATGTTTTAACAATTAAAAGATTTCACAAAGGTTAAGGAAAATGCAAGAAATAACAAATGTTTTAAATAAAAATTTTTTTTTTCAAGATTTTTGGTAAAAATAAATAAAAAAATGCGATGATAACTAACATCGTATATACCTCCACAAGCTTAAATGTAAGCGTCGTCCTCGATGCTTGCGGAAGGTCTAATGCGGACCCGGAGGTGGTTTTGCATTCCGAACACATCCAAATACTTTATTATGTAAACTTATAAAAAAAATCAAACGAAGATTTGTTAAAACACACGAAAATTAAACATACAAATACCATAAAATCAAAAATAAATCGGGTTGCCTCCCGAGAAGCGCACTTGTTTAACGTCGTTGGCTCGACGCATGGCTTTTTTTTTTAAACTTCTTACGCGATCCCTAGAGGTGTACCTGTTTGAACGGATCTGGGCTTAAAGAGTTAATCACTTACCGATTCCCCGGCAACGGCGCCAATTTGTTGGTCGTCGAATTACCAAACAAATAAAAGAGTAATGGAATATGGATGCAGTTTATAATGATGGGACAGAAATGTGATATGTTTAAAAACCTTTAAATACTCTTCTAATTAAGAATAGTATAGTAGTGGTACGAGTCGAAACCAAGAGAATCGGTGTGGGTTAATCTCTTGCCAAGTTTTCACACTTCTAGAGATTGGGGCAAAGAAATATAAAGTTCAAGGGGGATTTGTCAAATCGCTTGAAAAACATAAAATAAAGAAGAATGTGATTACAATAATTAAACGGACATTCGGCTTCTAGTCTAATCAATCTTGTCACATATTCATACTTGGATGAAATTAAGAGTTAAGTAATGGTTCTTGTCAATGGAAAGTGACAATAACACATCAACTTAGATGAGATCCAAATTAATATGCTCAATACTTCAATGGTCTCAGTGGTGAAAAAAGTATTGTTTTCTCATATATAAGTAAATATCTCAATGGTCATCTTGAAGAGATAAATGTATCTCAACCGAGACAAGATACCGCTTAAATATGCAAGCTCTATTCCAAATTCAATATTCCGTCCCTTTGGATGAAGGAACTAAGAACAAGTTTGTTATTTAAAACATAAAAGTGCAACCGGGACAAAAGAAACGTGCATTACTAATATACAACTAGGATTAACACTAAAGTTGTATAAAAAATTATGCACAACACCATGGTCAACTAGTGGTTAACATGATCATTGACCAAAAGTGATGCTTTACGTATTTTTGTTGGTTCTTTGCTTCCTAATAGCTCAAACGAACGCTCGTATTAAGTGTTTCAAAAATAAAGTACTTCTAAGATGTTACTAACAATGATCCCCAAAACAATTGAAGATGCATATAACTTTACTTGGTTGATTACCGGAATATAGTGATCGGCTAAATTCCAAATAAGGACCAATTTTGTAATAAAATTTAAAGGACAAAGCTAAACCAAAACAGTTTAATAACTTCAAAACTTCAATCCAAGAGTAAATATTATAAGCAAGAGAGATACATAACTAAAAGCCGAATGTTATGAGACTTAGCCAAACATGTTGGCTAAAAACCTCATTTATACAAAAAAAATAGAAAACTAACTAGAAAGAACTAGTGATTATGGAGGATGTTCAGAAGATAATGGAATAAGAGATGTATGAGATGGTTTTTAGGCTAACCAAACACATCTATTTATACTAACACACCAAGGGTAAAATGGTAAATTGAACAATGGCAAACATCATCATTCCAAGACCCACTTCCTTCATCACATGTCCTCAAAATCAGGTTGGATCTGCATCTGGTCGTGTAGCATGAGGATGACAGCACAAGAAGGAGTAAACAACTCATAGTGGGCCAAAAAGTAGATTTGGACAGCAGGAAAAGTTACACGGCCATGTAACTTCTCGGGCCAAGATTACACGGTCGTGTAATCCTGCATTTTTCCTTGACATCCCTTGAGCTGACGTGGCATCAAACGTGGCATGATCAAGTTACACGGCCGTGTAACTTCAAGGCATAAAGTTACATGGCCCGTGTACCATACTATCTTCGGGACGACATTTTTGTAACTTCTTTGTTTGAGCTCCGTTTCTTCTGAAATTTCTTGTGCAGCCTCCTAATGATATATAATTAATGTTCCAAGTCTCAAAATACCTGCAAAACATACCATTTTACCTAAACAAATGGTATTACTCCGAAATAAACACATTAGTACGAAAACATGCATATAGCATGCTTTTATTGGCGAAATACGATGTCAAATGAAGTAAATAAACGTGCTAAAAGGTGTATATTAATACACCTATCAGAGAGGGAGAGAGAGATGGGGTAGGGGTGGGGTATATCTTCCTCTTTTTGTTAATAAAATAAATAATAAATTAAAATAAAAATGAAAAATAAATTAAAAAGGGCATTTTAGTCTTTATACTAGGCCAAAGAACATCGGTGCAAACTTTTGGAAACCACAGGGACCTTCAGCATGACATTTCAAAAGTTAGACTAAAAGTGAAAATAGGGATAAACCACATGGACCAAAACTATAATTTACTCTTAAATCTATGCTTCATGTTTTTTCTTTCAATATGAACATTTAAAGCTATTGACATCTAATAGTGAAGTGAAGTAGAACATTTTTAAGATAGCAATCAAGTATAAAGGTTTCTATTAATAAATTACCTTTTTCTTCCTTTTTATTGGAACAACCTTTAAAAAAGGAAAAACGAACCGGAAAGAATAGGGAACATAGGAAAAATTGAGTTAGTTTACCTTTTGAGATTGAGAAATTGTATTGGTTCCTAATTTTTGTTCCTAACTTTATTCCTAACCATTTGAAAAGATGACAAGTATAAAGTTTAATAAAATTAATAATATTTTAATCCACTTGTTATCATTTCAAATGGTTAGGAATAAAGTTAGGAACAAAAATTAGGAAGCAATACAATTTCTCTTTGAGATTTTACAATTCCATGTCAGGGTTTAAAAAGGATACTATGGATGAATTTTGAAAATTTTGGTTAGGGTTTTATAAAAAGACTTTGTTTTAGGATTTATTTTTTAATCCAATGAACTTAATATTAAAATTTTTGGGTATTATCCAAAAGCAATCTCCAACATCAGTTTTCAAGAAGGGTACCGTGGTTAAAATTTTAAAAAGTTATGAAGATCTGATTTTGTGTTTATTGAGATTATCATGATGATGTATGGAAAATTGATAAAGGTGGCCGACACATGTTTGTTTTGGTTCACGGCCATAGGAGAGAAAAAAGAATACATTAAATCGGTTTGTCATCGAACACCACCACGAATCTGTTCGTTTCCTTCCTTTCTCCCCTATATTTATAGGGTGTTGTTACCCACACTCTACTCTAATATAACCTATTTTATCCTAGTCTAAACATTTATGCTTTTAACTTACCAGCAGTTATTAGTAAAAGACTCTCTCTCCTCTCTCTTTCTTTTTCTCTCTCTCTCTCTCTCAACTCATCGTCTGATTCTCTTTCTTGTTTTATTTGATGGAAAACCACCTTCACTCACCATTCAAAAATAATAAATAAATAAATTCTTGCTGCCTTATTTTTTCACGGGAATGGATACCTATTACACTTATTAATCACGGTTACAAGAAACAAGAAAGTTGGAAAACTAAATAAGAGAAGGCTTAATATGCGACCGTCGACGATGGCCACCCTTCGACGAACAGCCTTTTCCGGCTCCGGCGAATAGTGGCTTTCTCCGGCGAACAAGAACAAGACTGGAGATGGTGATGTGTGAAGATGATGAAATACGTGATCCAAAAAAAACCAGATCAGGAGTATGTGTTTGTGTGTGTTCTTGAGTTTGTGTGTTTTGAAGAAAAAAAAAACCCAGACCATTTTTTCTCAATGTGTGTTCTTGAAGAAAAAAAACGCCATCACAGCCCCGACCATTTTACCTCGGTGTGTGTTCTTGAGTTTGTGTGTTTTGAAGAAAAAAAACCCAGATTAGGAATATGTGTTTGTGTGTGTGTTTTTGAAGAAGAAAGCATGCGTAGAAGAGAGAAGGAGAGAGAGAAGTAGCTGGCTGGGCCGGTGGGGTGATATTTACAAGAAAAAATTATTTTCATTGATTTCAAAAAAAAAAGTTGTCATCAACCAATGAAAAGTAATAAAAATCAATAAGAAGGATAATATGATGGAGTGTAAAAATAATTTCCCATATTTATATCGCATTACACCAAACGAAGCCGAGACCACACAAGATGCGGTGTCTGAGCTGGAGCCCCAAGCCCACGCGGGTACACCGCCCCAGTTGGGTGATGGACCGTGGTGAAGGGCAGGTGATGGGATTGCGTCCCCGTACGATGATCTAGGTCAGATGTTGCAGTTTGGCCCCCCCAAACTTTGTTGAGTTTTGCAAACCCCCCCATAGCGGCTGTATGTGTAACGGCTTAAAAAATAATAGTTGTCTTTTTTTTTTCTAATTTGTAGGTTGTGTGTTTATTTGTCGTTTTTAATTTCATGTTTGTCGTTTTATTTTACCGTTGTAACTTTTATTTCTTAATTAATGAAATGATTTAATTTTTAAAAAATAGAAGTTGAAGTTGGGTTTATTTTTTTATTTATTTAATTAAAAAAAGTTAGTGGTAACGAAGGAATACCATTTCTTAGAATTTAAGAGATGAGGGGTTACTAAGAGGAAACTGAGGTGATGCCTACGTGGCACCAAAACTCATTGAGGTGAGTGGTCGCCACACTCCTTGGTCTTAGTTTTAATTCTTAATTAAAACTAACTGAGGTGATGCCTACGTGGCACCAAAACTCATTGAGGTTGTGTGTTTAAAAAATAATTTAAAAAATAATAGTTGTCTTTTTTTTTCTAATTTGTAGGTTGTGTGTTTATTTGTCGTTTTTAATTTCACGTTTGTCGTTTTATTTTACCGTTGTAACTTTTATTTCTTAATTAATGAAATGATTTAATTTTTAAAAAATAGAAGTTGAAGTTGGGTTTATTTTTTTATTTATTTAATTAAAAAAAGTTAGTGGTAACGAGGGAATACCATTTCTTAGAATTTAAGGGATGAGGGGTTACTAAGAGGAAACTGATGTGATGCCTACGTGGCACCAAAACTCATTGAGGTGAGTGGTCGCCACACTCCTTGGTCTTAGTTTTAATTCTTATTTATGTTTTTCTTTTTATGATTCTTGATTTTGATTTTCCCATGTAATTTACGTATTAGGTTTTAAAGGCTTTCTTCTTCTTTCATCCTCTTCTAAAAATAATTATATTTCTAATAGTTTATGTAAATAATTAATTTTCTAATAGTTTATGTTGTGGTTTTTATTTTTTTGAAGGTTCACCACCATCATCCAATTAGTTTTCAAATCGGTTCATTTGAGCTTAAAGAAAAAAAAAAGATTTTTAGAATATTTTGTGTAGCTTGTACCAAAGGAAAGAGAAATTCTCTGCAAGTATGAGAACCATGTTCCAAATGAAAAGAGAAAGTGAAGTATATTTATTTATTGACAAAACTTCATAATTGGTCTCTGTGGTTTCACAGGATATCAAGTTTCGTCCCTAACTTTCAAAAACCTCGAGGATAGTCCCTGTGGTTTGAAAACTTTTTATAAACCGTCCCTCCGTCAATTTTTGGCTGTTAAGTGCATAACGGATGGGGGTATAATAGTCTTTTCTATAACAGTGACCATTTATGAATATTATTTTCTGAGTTTCTTTTTCTTTTTTCTTTTTAATAATTTTTTAACATATTGGGTTAGAATAAAAAAACCCAACTCTATTTCTCTCTCTCTCTCTCTCTCATGCTTTTCGTGATTCTTCCATCAAAGACCCAACCAAGGCATCTTCTGAGACCTTCTTCTGGTATTCATCTTGCTCGAAATTCCATTCCCAATTTTCCTCATATCTATGATGACATTGTTTTCATCTGGTATTCATCTCGCTCGAAATTATTCAACAGAGAAAAACATTATCTAAGATTATTAAATCTTACCTTCTATGGAAGCTTCCACTCGTCAAATACGGACTAAACCAGAGCACCCTTTTGAAGTAGACTGCGCATCATGCTAAATGGCCATCTTGCCCGACAAATTCTTCCCTCAAGTCGAAAAGGGCAAAATCAATTTCAAAAAAAAAATCTAACCGGTGTTTTTGAGAGGGCGGTGTTGAATTCGATGATAATACCAAAATAGACGTCGACCTAGTACTTCTCGCCACCAGTTATGGTGGCAAAAAGAAGCTCAAAGATATGTTTCCGGAACCCTTCAAAAGCTTCCTTCGATTCCCCTGCGGCATGTTGCCTTTGTATATGTACATCAATCAATTTCCGTTTCCCCTTAATTTATCGCCAATTTTGTTCTCGTATAACAATATACAAAAATCTGTTATCGTGCTTACAGGGGAACGATTTACATAAAGAAATTGCAAATAAAACTGGAGAATCAAGAAACTGGAAACTAATCATGAGCAAGAGATAAAAAAAACTCGAATTTAGGGCAACAAAGAATGCCACAGATAGATGTTCGTGAAATCGGTTCATCTCTTGAAGCGTATCACATCACTAGAGCTGATTTCTGGTTCTTGTTCTTGTTCAGTTAAACGATTCGTTTGATTCATGAAGAAGGCTTCGATGTTGTCAACGCCACTTTTTCAATCCTTATTGATACTGTTTTTCACAGTAAGGGTGTTGAAACAAGCATAAATGGTAAGTGATTTCTTAGATTAAAGAAGAAGAATTTTATGATTAGAGATATGTGAGAAGAAATTTGCGATTTCTAGCTGTGCCTCTAAGCATGGTATTCTACCTGAATTTGGGTTGTTTGATAGATCTAGGTTCGTAGACAACACGTTAGCGGTAGGAGATGAAGTAGAGTCATCGTGGGAGAAGAAGCAGAGTGATGGTAGGAGAAGAAGATGAACCAGGCGATGGTTCTTGGAGGGGGTGGAGCCATCTTAGAGATGAACTGGACGGTGGTCAGGGATGGGAATGACATCGTAAAATGGAGAGAGAGAGAGAGAGAGAGAGAGAACCGTACGGTGGGTGGTAGGGTTGGGTTTTTTATTTTAGTCTAAAATCTTTAAAGAAAAATATATTAAAAATAAATAAAATTAAAATAATAATGTTCATAAATGGTCCCTGTTAGTGAAAAGACCGTTTTGCCCCATCCGTTATGTACTTAACGGACAAAAGTTAACGGAGGGACCATGTATGAAAAGTTTTTAAACCACATGGACTATCCTCGAGGTTTTTGAAAGTTAGGGACGAAACTTGATATCCTGCGAAACCACAGGGACCATTTATGAAGTTTTGTCTTATTTATTTTAAGCTTTGAACTACTTAATTTATTTTAAGGTTTTAACGGTTTTTTTTAAATTGCAACTATATTTTTGAGACTTTTGATTGAAACTTTTGAGAGCATAATTTTCAAAAAAACACTTAACGTCCGCATCTTATGATTCATGTATAAGAAATATAAGTTTTCAAGAAACACTCAATATGTATACGGTAATATGTACTTGTGAGTTGTGTCTACAAACCATCAATATTTTAAATAAATACTCCAAATATTACGTGATTTGAAAGAACCCTATAAAAAATAAAATATGTATATATATATATATATATATATATATATATATATATATATATATATATATATATATATATATATATATATATATATATATATATATATATATATATATATATATATATATATATAGATAGGGAGAGGTTATATAGAGTACCAATAAAAGGTGGAGAACTGGAGACCCATTCTGGACCAATCATTTCATAAGGACACATTAGTAATTGTGTATTTTAGTTAAATTAATATATAATAAATTAATTGATAATTTCCTAAAATCTAGGGATTTGATTAATAGTTACCTAAAATCTAGAGATTTGATTAATAGTAGAATAAATTATCATTTAATAGGATTTTTTATTCAAAAAAAACGTTTTTTTATAAATCAACGTATTAGTATTTTTTATTCAAAAAAACGTTTGCAATCATAAATGAATAAAGTATAATATATATATAAAAATGAAATACATGTGTACTCATAAATGAATACAAGACAAATGTATAAATAATTAAAAACAATACAACTTTATTCACAAATGATTAAAAACACTTTTAATCATAAATGAATACAAGACAATGTATAGATACAAAAAGTTAACTACATTTATAATCATGAATGATTATAAAACACAAATGAGAAAATACAAATATAGTTTTAGACATAAATAAGTAACAACAATACAACTTTAATCACAAATGATTAAAGACCAATGTTTTTTGTGCTAAATCTTTTGACTTGAAATAGACTGCTTCGACTTCGCATTCATGCAACTTCAATACTCTGAAAAATCTACATTCAAAATGCATAAAAATCATGTCAATAAAGAAAAGATAAATGCATAAAATGACCCATAAATGTATAAAAACACTGTAATCATAAATGAATAGAACTGATTTGTGAATAAGGCATTATAATCATCCTGAATGAATAAAATGTTGTAATCATGAATGAATAAAGCACTATAATCATCGTGAATGAATAAAAACAGTGTAATCATTTATGAATAAAAACATTGTAATCATTTATGATTATAACTGATTTGTGATTTTCTTCTAATCATAAACGATACTTTAATTTATTTCAAAAATCCAACTTTTTCCCTCAACGTAATTGAGACAAATACAACTATATTATAAAAAATTCAAAATATGACAACCAAAGCATTAAGGTCAATATATAACCAATATATACGTGGAACAAAAAATGAGTTTGAAAGTTTTCTTTTGCCCGAAAGCTACATGTGGTCTGTAAATTAAGTCCATATATAACCAAACATTAAGGTCAATATATAACTAATTAAGTCCATATGTATCTTAATAAATAAAATTATCAAATTGGGTTTGAAAGTTACCTGTGGTCTGTAAATTTGACTTGAGTTTGAAAGTTTTCTTTTGCCGGAAAAAACCTTTACAACTTCGTCGGAACCACCACCCATCAACGTGCACCTAAATTCAACCCCCTTGTCTTCAACATATGCTAAAGGCCTGATGGACCCCTCCAATACAAAAATTCAATGTTTATTTGACAATCAATATAACAACAATACAAAATGTCTGCACAAGTTTTTGTTTTAGAAAATGGCTTGAAGCGAGCGATTTTAACCAAGAAAAAAAACCCCGAACCGCTAGTACTAATTGGTTATTTGTATTTGGCTTCTTTATACAGTTGTAATGAACGAACCAATCTTCACACCTGCTTCCACTAATGCTACATACACCTAGAATTTTCTTAATCCATTAGTTCAAACTATGATGATTATGCCAAGATAGCATGATTGTGATTCATACTTACGGGAACTCCTCCAGAAATTAACGGTGTTTTATTTGTGTCTGACGCAGCATCTTCCCTTCCTACGCACTCCATTCTCAACGATAATGGTGTTGGGATGGCGATGGTGAACCTGCTATAGAGATGACGGCGATGATCAGTGCCAACGATGGTGATAGCTTTTATCGAGAGATAGAGAGGAAAAGGAGCCGTAGGGTTAGAAAAAAATACAGAGAGAAAGGGTAATCATGAGAATGCCCTAATAAAGAGAGAAGAAAAGTTATTTAAAAAAATAGGAGTTGATAAAAATAGGTTAATATTTTCTTACCAAAATACCCTTTTGTTATATTTAATTTAAGTTAATTTAAAATAAATATGTTAATAATTTCAAACTCATCAATTAATCACAGCCCTAGATTCAAAATAATAAAAGGATGGGATCTGACCTCCAGTTCTCTACCTTTTGAGAGTTCTCCAATGAACCTACCTCTCTATATATATATATATATATATATATATATATATATATATATATATATATATATATATATATATATATATATATATATATATATATATATATATATATATATATATATATATATATATATATATATATATATATATATATATATTGAAAGACAAATATCATTATACACTAACCAAACAAAAGCAATTTACAACCCCTCCGCCTACGAGTTACAAGCAAGAAATAAGGGCAATTTTGTCCAAAACCTAACCACCGTCATGAACTAACAAGGAGCACCTGAACTACATCCTTCTAATGTGGTATACTTCACAAATGCCTTTGAGCTAAACTAAAAAAATTAAGACTGAACTAAACTCTCCTGTTGGTGACCACTAATGCAGCCGGGTCTATCCGCCATAAATCACAATTCCACTTTACCTTTTTGCATCTCGCTTTTAACCACAGGAACATTCTCCATTGGAGATCTGCGAACAAGTCAACCGGCCTAACTTTCTTTCTTTCAAATACCTTAGCATTGCGATGTCTCCAAATCAAATATAAAACCAACCAGACCACCGCATCCCAGACAACTTTCAGCTCCTTTTTCCAAGTCTTTTTCCCTTTGGTTTCTAGTAATTGTTTGACATCAACCGGGATATGACCATTTATACCCCACCAATCAAAAACCTTCCTCCATATAAAATCTGCAACACTACACCTTAACAGAACATGGTCTATGTTTTCCCGACACTCATTACATAACGGGCATAGTAACGTGGGGACGTCGATACCTCTATGATCTAACTGGGTCCTGACCGGTAAGCAATCAGATCTCAGCCTCCACATGAAGATGCAGACTTTTTTTGGGACTATACCTGACCACACCGTCTTCGGGACTACCAAACTCCCCTGGACCTGCAACTTGTCCTCCACGATCTGCAACTTGTCCTCCACGATCTGTCTCAAAGCTTTGACTTCAAAGTCTTCCTTTTCCGAAAGCACCCATTTCCACCTGTCTTTCGCTTCCTTATTTCCTGAAAACACAACTGTACTTAGAAGTTTATTAAGTACTTCTAATTCATCTCTGGTTCTTCCTCTTGGCTCATTCACCCACTCCCACTTCCATTCACAATTTCCGTTTTCCAAGAGGACCCTTCTCTCCCCGACTGATACCCTCTCTTTTTTTTTCTAATTTAAACAACCTCGGTAATTTATTGCATAGCTTAAACTCCCCCAGCCAACGATCACACCAGAAAGATGTACCCATCCCGTTCCCCACCTTCTTACCAAACGAATCTACCCACTTGATCCCCATTTTCTCCAAATCTAATCCAGCTCGTATAATACTACCCCAAGTACTACTACCTAATTTTCCCCTTGGATCATCAAGCCCACCATTTTGCCCGTATATACTTCTAATGGTCCTAACCCACAACGTGTCCTTCTCCCCTTCATCGTGAAATCGCCACCACCACTTCCCAAGAAGACCCAAATTTTGAGCCCTAAGTGAACCTATATTAAGACCACCCCTTTCTAAGCTAGAAATCGCTCTCGACCATTTAATCCAGATCATTTTCTTTCTGCCCCCCCCCCCCCCCCCCCCAGAAAAATGAACACCTCACACTCTCCATTATTTTAAGCACACTAACGGGCGCACGGAACAACGAAAGGAAATACAACGGAAGACAACCGAGTACCGACTTAACTAATGTTAATCTATCACCATAAGATAATGCCTTTGCCTTCCAAGTAGATAGCCTGTTTTTGATCTTTTCAATAACCACCTTCCAATTAGAGCATCTATTCATATTCACTCCCATGGGTGAACCTAAGTAGTTCATTGGAAATTCACCCGCCATACACCCCATATATCCAGCCATGTTTCCCACCTCTTCCTTCTTCAGGCCCAACCCGTATATTCTGCTTTTTCCTAAGTTAATTTTCAGCCCCGAGGCTAGGTAAAAACATTTTAGCATTTTCATAATATTATGTATATTTTTTCTGTCCCACTTACCAAATATTACCATATCATCGGCATACTGTAGATGGAATAACTTTACTTTATCCCTGCCCACCTCTACTCCTTGTACCAGCCCCTTTTCCACACTTAGTTTACACACCTGGTTCAGCCCTTCAGCGGCGATAACAAACAAAGACAGAGCTAGCGGGTCTCCTTGACGGATACCTCTTTGCATTTTCGTTTCCTTCGTGGGAGCACCATTAATTAGGATCGAGACTGACGCTGATACCAAGCAAGCTTTTATCCATTGTCTCCATTTATAACCGAATCCCATATGTTCTAAGGTCTCAAGTAGAAATCTCCAATCAAGCTTATCGTAAGCTTTCTCGATATCTATCTTCAGAATCACGCTCTTCATTTTCCTTTTTTAAGGTAATTGACTGCTTCATTTGCTATCAGTACTCCATCTAGAATAAACCTTCCTTTAATAAATGCGTTTTGTTCTTCACCGATTAGCTTCCCAATTACATTTTTTAATCTATTCGCCAAGATCTTCGCGACGATTTTATAATATACACCAATTAAACTTATAGGCCGGAAATCTCTCACGCTATTAGGGTCATTCGTTTTTGGAATAAGCGTCACAAAGGTTGCATTGCAACCTCCACTAATACTTTCCGACTCCCAAAACCATTGCAGGGCCCTTAAGAGCTCGTCTTTTATAATATACCAAAACTTTTTAACAAACTTGAAATTAAATCCATCGGGGCCTGGTGCCTTGGAGCTGTCGCACATTTGCACCGCCAACCAAACCTCATCTTCACCGAATTGAACTTCCAACTCCTTGGCTTCTTCAGGCGATACTTTGTTGTACTTTCCACTGTTGAAACTAGGTTTATTTTTCTGGTTGACATAATCGATCGAGTACAATTCTTTGAAATACCCCAACACTTCGTCTTGGATGGCATTTGGATTCGTCTCCCATCGCCCATTGACTAACAGACCGTGAATTGAATTCTCTTTTAACCGCCTTTTGATTGAATTGTGAAAATATCGCGTATTATCGTCGCCTTCCATATCCCACTTAATACGGGCTTTCTGATTTGCAATCTCACTTCTTATATTCTCTTTTTCAAGCCATTCTTTGCAAACATCCATCCATGTTTTTCTTTCTTCTTCCGATAGGATGCGGTTTTCAGCCTTATGCCCCCATTTATCCTCTTTAGCCTTTAAGTCTTCAATGTCCTTATCTAATCCTCCAAATTTCTTTTTTGCCCATCCTTTGAGCGCATACTTCACACCCTTGAGCTTATCCCTGAATATACAATCTGGTTTGGTTGATGTAACTGGTTTGCTCCACATTGATTCTACGATTAGTCTGCATTCCTCGTCCTCGAGCCAATGATCAAACACCCTAAACGGTTTCTTCCCCCAGTCCAACTTCGCCGATTGCATCATGATTGGGCAGTGATCAGATTGTTTTCTCACAAGGGCCACCGAATGTAACCCATCCCAACTCTGAAGGAACTGCTCCGAAACCAAAAACCTATCCAATTTACTCATTTTGAAACCATCTGAATTGGTCCTCGTGAACTTTTTCCCCCCCAAATCTACCTCGATTAGTTCCACTTCCTTAATAAATTTATTGAACTTCTCCGCATCCCCGACTTTGAATTTGCAATTAAGTCTCTCTGAGCATCTCCGTACAACATTGAAATCCCCAAACAAACAAAACATCGCATCGCTAGAGTTTATCACAGCTTTCAATTTCCTCCAAAGCTCCTCTTTCCTTGAACTCCCATGTGGACCATAAATGTTTATAAAACAGACGTTTTTTTTAATATCTTTCCACGATCCCCAAACAGCGAGCATATTTTCATCTCCATATGCTTTGGTTGCATTGAATTTTGCTCTATCCCACATAGTAATTATACCGCCCGAATTTCCCTTAGCCTCACAACAAGCAAAGCCAAAATCTCCTGAACTCCATATCGACTCAACCCAGGTATCACATAGGTGACTGCTTTTGGTTTCTTGCAACCCCATAATAGACGGTTTTTCTTTTTTAATTAATTCACGAAGCCAAGTATTTTTTGCGATTTGACCTACACCCCTTATATTGAGAGAAATTACCTTCATTTACACTAACTTTGAACTAACCTTGTCTTCAAAGTTCACTTAATGGGTCAGCTCCTTCAACTCCTCTGTCTTCTCCTCCTTTTCTACCACCTCCTCGGTATTCCATTTGAATCCAATTTCCATTCCAAACTGTTTTAGTGATTGGTTATCGTCCAATGTTCCGCCGGATTGATCTTTTGCCACTTCAATTGAGTCCCTGGATTTTGTAGGTTTACATGATAATTTCGTTTTTGGACACCCCATTCTCTTCTCCGGCTCTCCTCCTTTGTCGCTAAATAAACTTCGTCTTTTGTACCTGTCTCGCACTAGTTTGTTGAACATTCGCATACTTCTACTCCCGTCCCACTTCCTTGTAGTACGAATTTCTTCCTTTTGATGTAGCTCTGGCCTCAGTTTTTTCCCCCATTTATTTGCTTTCTTACAACTTTTCTTCTTCTGCTCAATTTCATCGAAATCAAAATCCATTCTTTGGGTGTCTGACCATTGTTCCTCATACTCATCCAGTATTTCGTCCGACGAATTATCTTCTGAATGGGCTTCCGATCTTACCCATCCAAATTTAACTCCTTCTTTATTTTCCTCCCCACATTGGGCTTTGTCACAGCGCTCCCGCTGCCTACTCAGCTCCGGCCCAAGCCCAATATTTTTCTCCTGGTCCACGTATTCCACAGCCACCTCCTTCTTATTTACGCTTTTATTTACGTCATCAGCACGTGATCTGATGTGGATTTCCTTCTCCAGGATGCTGTTTTGACCCTTCGAGTTACAACTGTGGTTCTCGATGTCATGATTATCTTTTTCGATCCCTGTTCTCGAGCACCCCTTGGTTTCTGGAACGTCCCCCCATGCGCTTCTTTCCCGAAGGTGACTTTCCTCCTTCCATCTTTCCCGTCCGCCGGTATGGTGTTCGTCGGTATCCCAATCTTCGCCTAGCGGATTTGATTTGACAGAATTTATATCAGAAATATCGTCTCCCCATTCATCCGCTTCCTCACTTGGTTGATAGCTGGATTCTTCATCGTCACTCCCTCCCTGGTCAGCTACCTCGTCGATCCATCCTTCATCTTTTACCGACACCCAGACTTTTCTATCGCCCAGTTTTACAACAATTTCCTTTTCCAGTGGATATTCAAACGGCGTTGAGATGAGAACTCTACCAGCAACCAAAGTGGACGCCTCATAGAAGTTACAGTTCTCCATTTTTATAATTGCCCCCCACACACCTGCTATTTTTTTAAAATTGCTTTCAGACCAGACATCAATCGGCACACCGTAAAGTTTGATCCATGTGAGCCTAGATCTTATTACATACTCCTTTGACCAGAATCTAAACTCTTGCAGCCATTCCTTGATACCATGTTCTTTATTTTTAACAATATCGTCTGCTACTTCTGCTGATCCGCATTCTATTAACACATCAAGACCTCCGAGGAATCTCCATTTGCAATTTACTAGGCCCCCATCGTTTAATATTTGGTCCATATTCTCTAGCATTTCTCCTCTCTTGACTACTCCTACTACACTTGTGTTCAGCTTTTCTTCTATATCTGGACACTTCTCCACTTCTACCTCTAGCCATTCGATTCCTTCCTCCCTTGGTGTTTTCTTTTTTAGCCCATCGTTGGAGATACTCTGAATTTTCCCCCCCTTTACCACATCCCGATATGTTCTCCCGTCCCATGTATTATCCATTCTTCCATGTCCGCTACTCGTCCGATGTTTATTCCTCGCCGCATCGCTTCTCCTCTTCTCCTGTTCCTCTTTGCTCCATGCATGAAATATTCTGAGTTTGTACATGCCAATCCACATTCCATTCAGTTCAACTTCCATTCTTTTTGGATTTGTGACATTTGCAAATCTGACGAAACCGAATTCCTGGCCATTCCTCAACTTCTTCCTGGTCATATATATATCTGCGACGTTTCCAAATCTTCTAAACAGGCTCCATAACTTCTCCACTGTGGTATTGCTCGGATAATTGTAGAACATGTATGATTCCACCTCTTTTCCTGCCCATAGGTTTACACTTGTCTGTAGGTTCTCGTTTATCTCCTGTTGATTTCTTCCTCGTCGTGTTCCATGCATGCCCTTCCTACTCTCGCTCACACTTCTCTCTCTCACACTCTCTCTCATTGGGATATGTATATATGAATTTAATTTTTAAAAGATTATTCAGATAGCCCGAAAATTCTATATTTTAACCAAATTCGAACCAAATAAAATTAATCTATATTCAAAAAAGAATGTAAATTTATTTTTATCCTAAAACCATTTACATTTTAAAGGAAAATAGTAACATACTTATATTGTAATCCAAATCCAAAAAATCAACGTACTTATATTTTCTCATAAATCAAGAACATAAATTTACTCTGTAACCCAAACTCAACAACCTACTCATATTATCAAACAAAAAATAATAGCATACTTTGGCAAGATCATGACAAGAGGTTTATGTCCTTAGATATTTGTCGCAACCTCGGAACTTTTCTAATAACCTATTGAATAAAATAACTAATGATTTATTCTTTTGTTTTGAATTTGTGCAAAAAAATTTGACAATTTAAAATAACATATGAAAAAATTAGGCAAAACCTTTAATTTGATAGAAATACTTAGTTTTCTTTTATTTGACCTTGTAAAATTTAAAAGTTCCTCGAATCTTATATTCGGTACAAATCTAGATTTTTGAATTTTAATAATTCAACATCTCCTCTTCCCTTTTCAGAATTCTCAACGCTCTATTTTAAGATATCCAACAATCATAATTAGAAATACCATACAAAAATAAATAAATAAAAGTTTAACAATAGTTATAATAAATAAACTAACATCTTAATTTTTCTTATTTGGTTTCGGTTTTAGGAAAAAAAAACCCAAACCATGCTAACGACTAACAAATTATACCTGTCACATTACATTAAGTTCTTTTACAATATTATTTTTTATAAAAGAATGCAAAAGGAAAAGACAATACAGTTATTGACCAAACAGAAACAATTGGCATTGCACTTTTCGCCGATACATAATGGATTTCTTTTAATGGTAATCATATTTGCGATATATTGTACGTTTTTGATACTATAAAATATTTCCGGAACGATCTTTTTTTTTTTCTATAAAAAAGATGGTTAAAGAAACCAATTTAAATATCAAAATAGATATAGACATAAAATATTGTTATTTTATTTAGTTTATAATATATTATATTATTATTTTACCATTAGATTTGAGACATAAGAGTAGTATAAATAAAATCTATGTATTGTAAATTAGTTATTAGAGGTGTCAATCGATGACACTATAAAAAATATATATATGATATAAAACAAATTGTGATAAAATTGAAATTCGAATTTTTGTTCGTGTCAAGTACAAAAAACATGACGTTGTATTGTGTTGTGCTCGGTTAATTCGGCACAAAATAGGCACAATATTAACAAAAGTTTGTCGTGTTTTTCGTATTTGTAGTGTTATATAGGATTAAGTATGAATTAAACAAACTAATAGTTATTCCATGTTATCATCACTGCTTCTCCAATCTCCGCCCAGTGCATTGAACTTTTATTTTTAACAAAAAATCAATGTACTTTTTTTTAACTCGAAACAATAACATATTCTATTTTGAACCAAAGAACAACGTGATTTTATTTTTAACCAAAAATAGAAATGTATTTTTTAACCAAAAAACATTATCGAAAACAAATTAATTGCAAAAAAAAAACTATTCATTAGTCGCTGCATTGCGCGTGTATGCACCTAAGATACATACATACATATATATATATATATATATATATATATATATATATATATATATATATATATATATATATATATATATATATATATATATATATATATATATATATATATATATATATATATATATATATATATATATATGTGTGTGTGTGTGTGTGCGTGTGTGTGTGTGTGTGTATGTGTGTGTGTGTGTCAGAACCAGTTTTTAGGCCAAATTGTTTTACTCAAAACACCACCACAAGCATCTAGACACTCGTCTACGCTAATCGCAGTCCCTAATCTCGAAAAAAAACTAAAATAACCAGAAAATATAAATGTGCATATATACATATTTGAATGTGCAACATATTCAGATGTTTATATATGCATATTAAAATGTGCACATATGCACAATAGAAATTTTTTTTTTTTGATTTTATATCAATATAATTTTAGATTTTTTTTAGTTATAGCAATATACTTTCTAATCTTCAGTTTTTATAATGGCGTACTATATGATTTTCTCTAAATACGAGTAATTATGGTTAACCTATAATAACCTATAAGCAAAACCGAATTAACAGTCTAATAACTTATATCTGATGGTTACAAATATGAATTATCCGATTGGTTTGGTTATGGTTCGGTTTTAGCCCCTAACCCTGCAAAGTAGTCTATATTACTTTTGAAACATGCCGAGTTCAGTTTACATTTAGGGACAGAGGTGCGAGGTGTACACTCTGGTAGATAAATGTGGAATCGGGAATAATGGGGTCTGTGGGCAGTGCACCTGAGGATAGGGTTCCAAAGGGCAGCGCCCCTGGCAAGGTCTAAGGGGCAGAACCCCGAAACAAAAACGATTTTATCTAGACGAAAAGACTCCAGCTTGAATGATTTTCAGCCCAAACCCAAGGTTTTCATCCAAATTAGGGCATATTTTTCTGTTTTATATGACCGTTTTCTATAGAGTTATAAATCAAAAATAGATGTTGCCAAAGGTTGCAAAAAAACTGAAAGAAAACTTCTTCTTCTTATTCTTCTTCTCTGAAATTGTCTTTGGAAAACACGAAAATTGAAAGTATTCTGTGTTTGAATATTTCATTTGGTCTGAAATCAAGATTATTTATGTTCTTGGATTATCGAAAATCTAGTTTCATGATACCCCCGGACAAAAGGGTCGAAATCATAGATATTGGAAACTGTTTTTACACACGATCCATTGAATTATTCAAGCAAATCTTATTGATATTTTAATCCCTATCTCTAACACGAACTTCCCTTATTCGGTTCTGTTTTTCGGTCCAAATGTTCACCCCTATTCGGTCTAATCATATAGTTGACTGTTGACTGCTGTGCCCCTACAAAGAAATTTCTAGATCCGCCATTGCATGAGTTTCTCTTCCCATGTGGTAACTGATTAAATGAGTGGCTAACGTGGCAGGCTTGGGTTTTGGGTGTTGTGCGTTTCATTGCATTTGTCATGACTTAAGCACGTTTACCGTCATGAGATTCATACATTGCATTGAAATTCTTTAACTTTCTTTGTATTACAAAAGCTTGTTCTCACAATGCTTTTTACCCTAAGTGTCGATACTTTAGAGAAGCAGAGTTCCAATCGGTCGCTTAAAGTCTGAAGGATGAAGAGTGTTACTTCTTGATCACATCTTGATGATGCTAACTCTTCATTTTCAATTTTTACTTTGATTAATTAGTTCAAGATTGTCGATTTTGGAGATTATATCAATTGATTCTGGATGGTTTAATATTTATTATTTGGACAGTCGTATTTATTTATGTTAAGCTTTTGAAAACTCGTATGTTGATGTTATTTCTCTTTGATATTTGTTGGGAGAATAGTGTCATATTATTATATAGATTATATTTTTCTGGATATGCTGAAATTATGTCGTGGCTGGTCCGCTGGTGGCCAAATTTCGGTAGAATTTGGTAATCGTAATTAAGTTTTAGGGTGTTACAACCACTATTGTTAGTTATATCATATTTAACATTTTGTATCCGTCACAAACAATTATTCTTTCCAACCTCCTAAAGTTACACGTTTATGTTACAAATTCCTTGCTTTTTGTACAAATCCTCGTGGAGACGATAAGTTCCGTAAGGTATATGATTTTATCTTATTGACTGTTGGCATCGGATATACTTTCCCCAAGGAGTAAGTTGTTTGCTCTACACTGAAGCAATTTCTTTGTACGAAAACCAAGAACTAATCAGAATACTTAGAAATTGAGTAATAAACAATGATCAACACAGTTTGACCCAAGAACACTGATCAAGATAGATTATGAAAATACATAAAAAAATCATACATCAACTATTAAAAGAGAAAATATAAGTATATATGAATATGTTAAATAAGGAATAATAAATAGGTAAAAAGAAAAAGAAAAAGAAAATACAGGAAAAGAAAGTATGCATTGTTTGTATTTGGGATCCGATACCATTTTCCATTACACACGCCAACAAATTAATTTCCTTGTGGGTTGTTATTGAGTCTCTTTGTTCCACCATCTCATAGACTCTTATCAGTTTATCTATTTCCTCCATTATTAATCCACTCCTCCTCTCTCTTCTCAACAGTGAAAATGGCCGAAGCTTTAATCACTATTGCAGCGGAGGGGATACTGAAAAAGGTGTTGTCGATTGCTGCCGGCGAACTTGCCATTGCCTGGGGTTACCAAGAAAGGCTGACCAGTCTTCACAGAACTTTAGACCTGATTCGTGCCAAGTTGCACGATGCAGAGAGACAAAAGGGAACAGAGGCTGTGATGGTGTGGCTGAAGCAGCTAAAAGATGTAGTAGGCGAAGCTGATGATGTTTTGGATGAAGTTCATTACGAAATGTTGAGGCGTCAGATAAAGAAACGACACCGGATGGCAAGAAAGGTATCGTGTCTTCCAAGCTTGAAAAAGTTTTCATTTCGTAGTGAAATAGGTCATAAAATTGAAAACATCAATAAAACGTTGCTTGAGATCTATACACAAGCAAACGGTTTAGGACTGCAAAACGAACACCCTGTTGACCCTATTCCAGATCGTCTCTATCGGGAGACTATTCCACGTCTAGAAGTCAAAATTGTTGGAAGGGATGATGATGAACTACGTATCATAGAGCTTTTAACCCAATCAAGAAAAGAAGAAAAACTTACGATAGTTCCTATTGTGGGAATGGGCGGGATCGGGAAGACCACTTTGGCTAAGTCGGTCTACAATAATAAAAAAATCGTGCAACATTTTGATGTGAGAACATGGTTGTGTGTGTCGGTTAAGGTTGACATCAACATACTTCTCGCAAAGATCTATGAATCTCTTGTCGGAAAGAAACCTACATCGTACTCCAAGTTCAATTTAATTAAAAGTCTTGAAGAGGAGCTGGCATCAAAAAGATATTTGCTCATCTTGGATGATGTTTGGGTTGAAGAGAGGCCATATTGGGAAGATTTTAGGAGTTGTATGCTAAGTGTAAACTCACAACATGGAAGTGGCATTCTTATCACCACACGGAAAATTGACATCGGAAGTCATGATATGCATATGGATTCGTGTCATTTAAAAGGTCTTTTAGATGATCATTGTTGGGACATCTTTAGAGAAAGAGCATTTGTGGCAGGAACATCACCATCTGCAGAAATGGAGAAGATAGGTCGCGAGATTGTAAAAAAGTGTGGTGGGTTACCATTGCTATTAAATGTCATAGGCAGTATGTTGGCAAATTACAATGACAGAGAAAAGTGGTTGTCGGTAAAAAATAGCAAGGTTTGGAAGCTAGAAAAAGAAACAGATAGAATTCAAAAGAGCTTGGAACTAAGCTTTGATAATCTACCAAATTCGATTGTCAAGCAATGTTTTGCATATTGTTCTATCTTCGAGAAAGATACGGTCCTAAAAAGGAAACACCTGATTAGACTTTGGATGGCTTTAGGGTTGATTCAAGCAGATGAGGAAAATAACAAAGAGATGGAGGATGTTGGAGACGATATTTTTCAAATTTTGGTTAACAATTCGTTGTTCCAAGATGTCAAAAGGAATGAGTATGGTCACATCAGTAGTTGTGGCATGCATGATCTGGTGCATGATCTTTCGGTGTCACTTTCGAAACATGAAAGCTTATGTGTGGTGGATGCAACGATCGATGACACTGACTATATTCCTGGGGTTAAACATTTCACCGCTTTCCAGAAACGCTTCAAGGTCACGCAGGGTGAATTTCTGAAGGTTTCTAGGTTCATTAAAAGGGATACGGTGGCTAGAACATTGCATACATTGATTCTCAGTGAAATAGATGGGCAGAAACTTTCACTTCAACCATTCAAGTGCGTGCGAATCCTAAAACTCGAAAGATGTTGTATAAAGAAGTTAGATGATTCAATTGGAGAGTTGGTGCATCTCAAGTATCTTGATTTGTCATATAATGAGATTCGTGCTCTTCCAGAATCTATTGGTAAATTATACCACTTGCAAACCCTGAAGTTAAAACGTTGCGGCGGTCTCGAGAAGTTTCCAAAATCCATGAGAAATTTGATAAACCTGCGATATTGCAAGTCTGAGGTAAGAAGCATTCCCGCCAATATTGTGGGACAATTGACTTCTCTTAGAACATTAAAACCTTTTTCCTTCAGTGTGCGTAGAAAGAAGGGACATGGAATTGAACAGCTAAGCCGTCTAAAACACGTTGGTGGAAAGCTCTGTATTACCAATCTAGAAAATGTTAGGAGCAAAGAGGAAGCTGTCAAGGCAGATTTATGTGGAAAGAAGAATTTATCCAAGATTGAATTTAATTGGAGTGGACACAATGATGGTGCCAACAGAAACGACAAGGATGTATTGGAAGGCTTGCAACCCCCTGCAGATCTGAAAAGCTTGAGGATTTACGACTTTTCTGGTGACAGTTATCCGGAATGGGTAATGAAGATGGCAATTAATATTAATGGGAAAGGGGTGCCCCTTGACAAGCTCGTGTCAATCAGTTTATATAAATGTAGAAGCTGCCTCTCTCTTCCGACACTTGAGAACCTACCACATCTTCGGGATCTTGATTTATGGAATATGGACAGCTTGACATTCTTAAGGAGTTCCTTATGTGATGGCGATGATGTTACTGGATCAACAAAGCCTTTGTCTCCATCGTTGAAATCGCTCGGACTAGAAGGTATGGAAAGACTGGAAAAGTGGATAGATGGAGCATCCAACAGCTCAAAAATGATATCGCCTGTCCTCCAGAGTTTGTACATTAATAAATGCCCAAAGATTATTGTCTTAGATGAATGCCATCCCCATCCTCTTGTTTCCTTGGAGATAAAGAACTGCACAGGCCTGGTGTCCATTAAGAGCATACAAGGCCTCACATCTCTCGAATCTTTAGTAATCTTCGATTGTCCAAGTCTTTTAGGAATAACCAATTTGCCCAACCAGTGTCATTCTTTGAAGACTTTGAAAATTACCAACTGCAACAAGCTGACTTCCTTGCCTCATGAACTATTTGACTGTTTTGCCTTCTTAAACAAGTTGTTACTTGGTCCATTCTCGAAGGAGATCGATTCCTTCCCGAGTCTCCAAGGCATCGAGAAGCTAAGGAACCACCTTCACTTGCTGGAATTGTATGGTTGGGATCACTGGGAGTCGATACCAGAAGAAATACAACACCTCACTTCACTCACTCAATTGACCATAATTGGATTCGGAATACAAGAACTGCCTATGTGGTTAACCAACATGTCATCTATCCAATGTTTAGAATTCTTTGATTGCAAGGGGCTAAATGAAGAAATGGTTAGAGGGGGCGTGCCACGGGAAGCAACTGTTCGCATCAACTGGAATGTAATATGATGGTAGCACTCATTCCTCTTCTTGCTCAATAATAAACTCTCTTCTCACTTTCTCCTCCCCTGTGATCCAAATCCAAATGTACCGAGACATTTGTCCTGTTTAATTATAAGACACAAGTACAAAGGATATGTAAAAGTCCAAACATTCTTTAAATTTGATATTTACACTTTATACTACATATCGCAAAACTCTTCTCTCACTTATCACTTAAAGCTACCAACTTTTCATAATTCATCATTGGACCAATACAACTAATTTGCTGTATTGAAATATAAGATTTCAAAATCCCACATCCTTCTATGATCCGCATAAACCATGAGTACAATGTTCCTTAGGATTATATACTTAGCAATAATGTCAATATTTTTAATTTGAATGATGTGTTAAAAGTAATGCCGTCTAAACACAAATACCAGTTAAGATGTATTATTTTAATGGATTAAGAATTTATTGGATTGTACTTTTATAAATTTATAATTTAATAAGAGAGATTCGTTTGACTTTATTTCCGGTTGATGAACAAGGAAAATAGAAAAAGAATCAACTTTCTTTTCAATTTAACAATAAAACAGATAGGTAAATGTTGCTACTGACTGTCAGATTTGTATTATTTTAGCATCATTAGTGATGAAAATTCCAAATTTCCAAATAAATTATAGAAAACAAAACAGGTGAAATACCAAATCTGAAAACAAAAATTGTTGACTAAGATCAACATGTAGTGTTCTATGTATTTCAAAAGAAAAGACTTACAAATTAACCACACAAAGGTAAAAGAAGTAAGCGAAATAAGCAAAAAAACAGGTTGGTAGTTTTTCTGCACACGTGGCCCCATAAGCATTCTGCTAGTCATAGTAAAACTCACATGTATTCCCTCCACCAATAAACTTGTCACCAATATATGACTTTTTGTATGTCAATTGTCATGTAACAAAACCAAGAATTTTGCATCATTGATTCGATAAACCAACATTGTTAGACTAAAAAAATGCTTACAAAAAAGAGCATGCTTGTAAATAAAAATCAATAGTAGTAAATTTCAATCTGAATTTGAATATAAGCTAAGAGCTTAAGCTACAATATCTTGCATTTGGGAACATAACCATATCTTATAAAAATTTGTCAATTACTTTTTATCAATTATTTTTTTAATTGCCATTTAACATTTTATACCATATTTAAACATTATAAAGAATATCTTGCATTTGGAAATATAATCATATCTTGTAGTTGTCATTACCACGTCCAATCTCAGCCAAACAGGGCCGCCATATGATATTAAGCTGTGCTTTCCTTTTTTAATTTTGGCTAGCTTTTTCAATACAATTATAAAAATACTATAACAAAAGAAAGTGCTTGAATAAAATTTACACATTTTTAGCAATTTATGAAACCATAAAACTGAACATAATCATGTGGAAAATACCAATTAGGGCTTAATAGTATAATGAAATCACACCAGACAGAGGTATATTATGCAAGAACGAAATCCAATCAAGCACATCCAAAGAATTACATCCTTCGACTCTGAAATACCCTCACTCTAAATCGCGAAATAAATCAGTCACGACATCCAAATGTCAAGTAAATTTGGGAGCAAGGAGAAAGTGTTTTACATGATTCTCGATGAAAGAGTTAGATGAACAGGGACAATAGTAATAAAACTTTTTTTTTCAATGCTCAGGTGGCCTTACCTGCCTTGATCTCGATGTGATTTCAATGCCCCTTCTTCTGGAAGCAGCTCTCATTCGCAAGTCTGCCCGACTGCCCTTCAACAAATCAAAACAAAATTCAGTGAAGTGGTAGAACTCGAGTCGGCGAATGAAGCACCGCGGGGGTAGAAGGAAGCACCGGCGGTGGGGGTAAAATCGCCAGAGAGAATCGGCTCAGAAGGGTAAATTGAAGTGGGAATATCTTCAAAGTTAAGCGACGTTTTTCTGGGATTCGTAGAAATATTACTGCGGAATGAAAAAAAAAAAAAAAGATGTTAATACAAAGAAATTAAACGTGATTAAGTGATTAAGTTTTCTTTTTCATTTTTTTAAAGTAATAAATTTTTTATTATGATTATATTTTGAGATCTTTATGGTATTTTTTTAAGTTTTTTTTAATAAAAACGATTAAGTTTTACTCGTTGAATAACATATTAAATAAATGTTATATAGTTATATATAATTTTATTCAACAATAAATATTTATTTATTTTTATATATTAAATCTTACCATTTCATCTTTCTTTCTACTCGATAATAACGTGTGAAATCTACTACTTTATTTTTTTAATATTCTCTGTTGACTTTCACACTTGTATCGATCTAGTGAGTAAGAAAATAGATAAAATGTTTAGTAAGAGGATATATAACCTTTCTAAACAATATGTTTAAATTCCTCAAGACATTTATTTTGAATCAACCAAACATGACACTGGAATCTAATATTTTAAATCTAATATTTCATTCAATTGCATCGCTTATTAAACTACGTTGTTCCTTGAATTGCCTCGTTCATTTTATTCATTCTTACCAAAAGACCCAAATTCTTTGGTTTGGTTTGAAAAATACATGTAATTTAGTTCCAATAAATACCCCAATCAAAGGTTTTTGGAAAATCTTCACAGACAACAACTAATAAGATTCTTATTTTCTTACCAACTGTCAAAAGATCTATCTATCCCTTTGACTTAAACGTTGATTATTTGCAATCATTTCTTACAGTCATATCATCGATGACTAAATCGTCGACCCAACCAATGACCCAAACGTTGACCATTGACAATCCAAGTCCGCCTTTAGTCCCCTATTCCCCCATTTTTCTTATCGGGGTTGGAGATCTAGACATGATGATTATGATTTTGAAGAACATAAAACAAGATGAAGATCTAAACCAAATGGTTTTGATGAATTTCCAAACCTAATGAATACGAAGAACACAAAAAAATGAAGTGGGCCAATTCAATTTTGTTTATTTTGGTTTATGTATCTATGTTAGAGTTTCAAGAAATCAAGCATACGTGGTTCCATTTTTGGGTTCCATGAAACCAATTTCAAGTTTTAAGTACCATGAAATTAATTTGATGCATTTGTGTTTTGAGAAAAAAAAAAAGAGAAAACATGTCTAAGTCCATTGACCACTTTCTAAAAATGATCAAAAATTAATCTAATGAGCTAAATAACCATAAAATTCATGGATCTAGAACTTTTGACCATTTTGTAGATAAAATGATGACATCATCTGTGAAATGATAACGTCATATGCGAAATGGTCAATATTTTGGTTTGTTTTTCAGGAAAATTGGATGTCATTATGTAATATTTAGTTTCTACCTACATTATATTTAAATTTAACCTGCCTTTTATTTAACTCTACCTACCACCTTATCTTATCTAAGTCCTATATGAAGTATTTTAATTATAAAAGTCATTTATCTTGTAAAATTAGTTCATTTAAAACTGGTGTTTAACATTGTAAAGAGAAAGATTGTTATATTTGTTCAGATCTAAACTTATTATTGATATTATCTATATTTTTAGTGAATACAGCCAGCTAAAATATCCGATTATATTTTTGAAATGATAAAGGTTGCTAAAGAAGACAATCGTGTAAACATTCTCTGTGATAAAAAAGCTAGAAAAGTCAAATATACTCATAAAAACAAAAGAGAGAAAAAAGTGAATTTATAGCGTGGAAGCGAAGATTACCAGGTCTTATAACAATAGGACATAAACATCTTGCAGATGTTGTCAGCAATAGAGAAGGTTTTACTGATCATAAAAAAGCAATTTATCCATTACAAAATCTTGATATTTTTGGCATGATAATTAATTTTGTAAGTAATTTTAATAATAGTTTGTATCTTCTTTGTTTAAGTAATGAAAATGAAAAATATTCCTGTTTAGGAAATTTTCATATTTATGTTGCAAATTTGTGGATTTCTTTTAATGTTTAAAATGGTTCATCAAAATAATAAAAATGGCAAATTTGTGGATTTCTTTTGATTTGGATATTGATTTGATAAGTTATATTTTAATTTTGATTACGTTTTTTAGAGCTTAAGACGAAGTAGATTGAAGATTTATATGGTTATAATTGAAGTAGATGGAGAGGGTGAGGTGCATAAAGATAGAGGCAGAATAATACTGCTTTGGATTTAATAGAGCTATTTTACATTATTAGTGACACGGACGAACATTTCAACAACTAATATTTAGGGGCTACATATGCAACAAATCAAACAAGAACTATTGCTTTTGCTATATACCTACGACTATCTGTAACTTAATTTTAATTTTTTTATTTGTCGGTGTATGTTTGTTAGGATACGATATCAATACAAACACGCAATGGAAACATAAATATAAATCCCATATTCCACCACTGATCACAAGAACATGAAAGTTTTGCAACTTGAAACTAAACCGTGGGATCAAGTAATACCTTTCACATGATCATCAAGTAATACGTTTCACATTATCAGAGATGTCTTAATGATTATAACTCCTCTAATGTAGTCACACCCTAAGGTATATGATCTGCTACAAGACTTCACATATTTTGATCTTGAACTGCCAAAATCATGAGCTTCATTAGAACTTGTCTTAGCTGAGAACTCAAAGAGGGAGAGGAGTAAAAGAATGCGAGGTCTGTTTCAGCTGTTTCAGTTTATCCAATCCATTTATGTTAGGGTTTTGAAATTCAAACCCTTGATTTTTAGGTTAGAACCTTTATCATCTTTTAGTTTATAATCAACACACATTAACAATGATGTGTTAATAACTTAGTCCCTCGCGTCACAATCCAGTTGTCGTTAGCAAGATCATATATATTGTATGTAACCCAAACGTGTTGGGATACAGTAACAACTCAAAACATAAAACTAAAAACCTTATCACACAATCATACGACATTTGCAACTGTAACTAAAAGGAAGACCAAGGGTTACCTTTTCTTATGATTTGTGATGTGTAGGATGAATAGGGCCCAATTCTTTACCCACCCATGATATGTGTAGGTATAAGCTTCATATGTGCTTATACTTTCCTATACGTACACATAAAATAAGTGTCATTATGTATTGTCACCCCTGTTGATACAGATCATTACTGTAACGTCCCGAAAACCAACATCGAGTATTTGCAACATTTTAACAAAAATTGTACAAATTTGACTTCACAAATACGATACCCGATGTCTGGGAAGCATCAAGTGGATATCTTCAAGATCGTCACACGATCCAGCCGGGCGTTACTATACCTAATTCCTGCAAAACACCACAACAAAACAACGTAAGTGAAAACACTTAGTGAATAACTCTACTGCAACATAATAAAGTTTATAACGAAACTTTATAAACCAAACCACACTTGGAGGTTTCACCAATGGATTGTCACCTGAAAATCCACACCAATCAGATATATTATATCACCTAAATCACCATCTGTATATCACACCATGTCTACGAATCACACCAGTACCAAAAACAATCACCGAAGAATCTTGGGCTTTACACCAACCCAAAGATCCATCACCAACACTCGGTTACACTGAGTGATCACCCTTCTTAAATTACATTGTATGGTTGTAAACCATAGTTATACAACTATTAAACACCATATAAAACACCAACGAACACATTCACCTAATAATAACACCGTAGGCATCTGCAACGACTACCAAAAGTGCTTTACCTATGTTAGCACATAAGGTCATTATATTGTTAATCACCAAGATAAACACATTCTAGCACCCTATATGATATATATACAAATATATAATCACATAAATACAACACATAATGCAGCACCAATCATGATGAGTGTAGTTACTCACCTCGATATAAACCAGGTCAAGTAGCTCCGTTGCTCGTACAACACGCTGTCGTCCCGAATCCTTGACAAATATAAACCTACATTATGTTTTCAACCAAATTTATAAATCATATTTATATACCCTTTTGAAAACCTAAATCATGAACTTAAAGGAAATAACTTCAATATCAACTTTCTTTGAAATTATTCCCTTTTTACCCTAAAACCCCCCTTGTTCATGATCGGTTTTACCCAACATAACCCCATTTATATGTAACGATTCCAATTTTATAGCAAGCTACTCTTTTTTAGGTTTCCATAGACACCAATATCAACCCCAAATTATTTTTCTACAATTTACCATGATTTTTGCAAGATTTTATATCAAATCTTTCCAAACTGGACCAGTATGTGAAGAATACGTATTTGACCTATGTTAGAGGCAAAATCACGCTTTTCATCTCTGTGGACAAAATATACTAGACTAAATTTTTGAAAATATGGCACTGGTTTTACATCAAACCGATACTCCTATGATTTATAGTGATGTTTACAAGAACAACAAATTTACCTCAATTCTGCAGTTCCGATTGAACGACTATATCTCAACTTCTAGACATCAAAATTACAAATCATCCGGTCAAAACCTGCGTATCTATCTCTTTTAGCTTCTGTCAAACTTTCACGACGATGTAACGGTTCAATTGCCCGAGATCATTCGCACACTGTAGCATGTTCTTGAGAATTCAGGAATTATTTGAGAAAAATCCGATTTTCCCATATTTATACATGAAAGTTTGCCAATTTGGCACAACTAGTCCATCAACTTGCAAACATTACGCCCCACACATATATAAATACAGTTAAGTCTTGTTTTTTGTATTTAAGCCCCCAAATTAATATATAAATATTTATAAATCGGTTTCGGGTGTCCAAGCATCGATATAGCCCTATTCCCAAGGCAATTCCTATAACACGTTAGGAATTGAGTCTCACTTCCCTTTCCAAACCCACAATTCTAACATCCACACCTGCCACCTATCACATTTTCCACCTATGGAAGTAATGGGTTTGATTGCTAAGGGTATACTCCTATCAATCACAACCACAATCACTTATAGACCATCTTTATGGTTAAGTACACCAATTACTTAGCATAGCAACTTCATACGTACATCATCCTCATATTAAAAGAAGTGAGGACTATTCAACATACCATCTAAAATTAGCTGTATGCAACAGCCAATATCTTCAATTAACACCTGTACTTCACATCCAGTTCTTAACTTTCCATCTCCTCAAACAACCATGGAAGAAATGATCACAGTCTCACTACTAAAACACCTCAAACAGTTCTTAAGACAATTTCTTGTCTTACAACCAGCTCACCATGCTGACAACACCGAACATCCAGAGTTCACACCACAACTCCCATCCTTTTGCTTGTCAACTTTTCAACATTTACAACATTCTTGCTATTCGACTGAGGTTTCACCTACCTCAAGCGTTCACCTTGTAGTTGATAATTCAACTCTTTTTTCATTTTTCTGCCAACTTCCTACTTGTCAAAAGTAGTAAACTCCGAGGTCTGCACCATATCCCCAATTGAGGTTTTCGAACCTTAATTTTTATCAATCATCGATCCATTCACCTACGTATTTCAAGGCTTCACCAGACGGACTTCCATCACTAATTTCATCGTATACACCATATTACTTTTCACATTTCTTAAAAAATACAACTTATGCTTCAACCATCATGAAGTAACTCCAAAACAATAATCCCTACTATACTTCTGCAAAATTTTCACCCACCTAGTCATATCTGTGACCGCATCTCAAAAGCACAACTTATCATCTTTCACTAGCTCCAATTTGTCTCCCGAGTAGATTATTGACAACCTCTACTCGATTCACCTAAGCACTCTTACTTATTCCGAAAATCCTTTCGGAGTAAGTTAGCACCCATTACTGTCACCATATTACTCCAGATCGATAGGCTCCAGAAATTTTACAACCATGAAATCTATCATATATTCTATGGGTGGTTCCGAAAACCTTTCACCTTTTTCCGACATCATCATTATCACCACTACTTCCACTTTCATTTCTCGTAGCAATTCCACCTTGCTAATAAGTCACCGTTGACAAAATCCATCGCACAGTCATCACCGCTACATCCAAACAACATACTGAAAATAAGCCAGTATCTTTGGCTATAGTAGATCATTCTCCGATCTACGCACCGCGCCTCGTAACTTGTTCGACTTTTACCAAGTCTAGTACTATCACAATTTCAACAGGTATCACCACTTCTATCAATAATAGCATCTATTCCGATGGATTACATCAATATCAACTATTCCACACATAATAGATAAATATTCACCAAAATTCCCATAAATAGGAATATCATCCTAGGTCACCGACATAAATTTCTGTTATTCACCAAATTCAACAAACACTCCTTATATGGTGACACATAATTATCATCAAATTTATACACACACATAATAATTATAGAAATTAAAATCCACCAATACTTAAATTTTCCAATTACGTATTTAGTAGACAACAATGGTTATAGATCGTTAGATCATAACGCCAGTATTAACGAAGGCTTTGCACCAGCCTCATAAGTACACCATATGAAAGTAAGACTTTTCACCAGTCTTATAGATACACCATGTGAAGGAGAGACTTTACACAAGTCTCATATAAGTATAGGCTTTTCACCAGCGTTGAGACTTTTCACCAGTCTTATAAGAATAACACCAATAGATAGATACAAGCAGGATTTCACACCCGTCCTGTTGTATACCACCCATAGGATTTAGGCTTTACACCAGCCATATCCCAATAAGTAAAGGACTTTATACCAATCCTTTATAAACACCAAGAATATGTCATGAGACTTCACACCAATCTCATAACACAATATTTCATCAAATACCACCATAGCATGTAACACCTGCAAACCTGCACAACAAAACACCATATACATATATGTATACTGACATGTTATTATTAACACATATACAAACATCATTTTGCAATTTTACACCATTATCATGAATAATCATGTATCAACGTTATAGTGACTATTCTTCGACACCAAATATTTAACATAGACTCCACCACGTACCAACATATATATATATATATATATATATATATATATATATATATATATATATATATATATATATATATATATATATATATATATATATACACACACACACACACACACATATCTATGTTGTTAAAATAACCACCGCTCCATACCACTCACTATTTAATAGTGAATGCACCAACTTTCCAAATTTTACTATCGAGAAAAGGAATTATTATTCATCTATAATTCCACAATAGCACCCTTCACACATAATCACAGACTACCCGTCCGTGAATATATTAACACCCTTTCTGAATAAATGACTATAATTCACCATTATTAATAAATATAACTAACAGTTTAACACCATAGTCACAAAGGCTAATACCGATCTTCGAGTATAACTTCCACCAATACTCCGCTAAACACCGTAATAACACCTGCTGATAGTGCAACACCAGTCATCAGCACAACACACCGATTAAGTCAACCATTTATCTAGTTAAATATATGACTAACTAGAATTGCTCCCACCATCAATCCTTCAATTCATATACATTTAACACCCAAGTCAACTTATATTCAGCATCAATATTTATAAGCTCACCAGCAGTAGTATACAACTATCATTCAAGCATACAACATTCACCACACACCGTCACATCATTTAGTTTCAGCAGTAACTCCATTAAGTTTGCTTCACAACCAAGAAAATTCTTTTGTTGTATTTATATCCATACAACTTTTCATTCCAAGGAACTCCATGACTCCAGAGATTTTACTAAATCTCTCATCTTATTACTGTTTCACCCTCGTTAGATCAATTCTTTCCACAAAAGTATTAACCATATGATATGGTTATTTTATGGTTATCCTGACCTTTGTAGTGTACCACAAAGGCTTGATCAAGAAAAGACAACACCACCAGTTTATCAATTCTATGAAATGCATTCACAGTTGGAGACAATAACAGAATCACGACTTGCACCACATCTTACTGTAACCGAAGTAATCACCTAGGTTTGCTTTTATGACCCTCTATCATACTTTTATCCACCAGCACTCCTGGCACTGGCTGAAGCGCACCACACCCGCATGAAACCCTCATAGGTCTTCCTGTTACACTATTAGTCAAAGTGGTTAACTTTATCTCATACCTGTGTAGCCAGATGCCCTCGATCACTCCTCCATAAGTTCCACCTTGAAACTCCCCTTCCTCCAAAATCTTCACCTCTACCTTGTCCCAGCGCTTTAATGGACTCTTAGCCATTTTCAATACTCAAGTGTATTTTTTTTGTATATTGTATTTGTGTGTGTTTTGAGTCTCTGATTCTTGTTTCCTTTTATAGACTCTTGCAGTGATTTCGAGATTTCTGTTTTTGGGCGATTCATTTCTCCTGGAATAAATACTTGATGTGACAAATCACCTTTTAATCTTCTCAAGGTGATCCTGTCTGAGATCCTCGATTTGACGGTGATCATTGATCTAGTCTGCAACTCTGACACCTACGTCCCTAGAAGCATGCTGTTGTATGTGTCTTAAGTCTCGTTTCTCAGTGGCAAGACTGCCCTGAGATGTAATAGAGCCACTCACTCTCATCAGTGTTCTAGCACAGTCTATCCACTGATGAGAGATTGCCCTGTCCCTCTGTTAAAAATTTTGCTTGGGCGTGAGTGATATCTTTCTATTTTGTTTCTTCTATACTTTGTCCCTGGAAACATGCTGCCGCATGTCAAAGTCTTATGTCCTACTGAGACATTAAGCACTGACCCGCATCATCAGTTGATCAATCAACTGATGACTGTATTGTCTGGTCCTGAAAAGACAAAGGGTTTCTTTCTGTTGAAAGTTTCTTTACCAGACCCTATCCCTAGACGCTGCTGCTGCATGCACGCCCTGCAAGGCATTTGATCCCTCCATGTGCTTATGCAAAGTCTTCAGCACATGCAGTACTGGCTGGTCAACTTAGCCAAGGGATCGTTTGGTCATTTGTCGCTGAGATTAACCGTTCACGCTTCCGCCTTTATCTCTCGTATCTCAGCTACAGATCTTGACCATTGATGATTGCCACATGTCCCTGACATTTCGGCCCCATAATCATCATAAGATCTCCTCCCGATCTTTTCGCCTTCCTTTTCGCCCTCGCTCAAAATTACATTCCCTAAATATCTCTCCACAAACACACACCTCTTTTGTCACACCCCCAAACCGTAATGGCGGAAACGTTCGAGGGTGGATGACTTCATGAATAATATCATAACAAAGTTGAACAATAGTGAATTCCAAGCACACAACCATCATTTAATCAATTGCAAATGTTACAAAGTTTACTTGTTTCATGTTTCAAATACAATTGAAATGATATCAAAAATAGACAAAAATGACGTCGTAACGTCCCATCTTGTAGCGCTTGCATTACCTTATCAATTTCCTAAGAATACAAGTAGTTGAAAAAGTGTCAACAATTAAGTTGGTGAGTTCATAAGATTTTTGTATAAGAAATGTCCTTTGTTTGTAAACGATAGTGTTGAAAACCAAGAAAATCCAATATTTTCTCATAAAATGTTCAAGTCTTTAAATCCCAAAGACTAAAATGTAATTATGTAAACTGTATTGTAACTTTCGTTGACATGTATATTTCCACGTAAACAATTTATGAAAATATTAAGTTGATTATTTTCCCATGTGAGATACCCTATAACCATAATGTGACTAGTTGGCCTGCTGCGACGTTCTTCAGGTGTCGGAATGTTAGACATTTGGACACCTCAGACCTGCCGGTCAAGCTGTAGCTAGCAGCTCAGGTGCGGGGTTGTCAAGCCCCGTATAGATCTATACTCAAATATCGCGCTCTCTTACCGAGACTCTGGTTATAAAAGTTCAGGACTTATAGTAGGTACTTATAAAAGTACTGTGAAGATTCATCTCACAAAAATGTATGTATTCCAATCAACTTGTTTACGTACGATTTGTATTTAAAAACTCTTGTAATCATCCATTATCATTTTTCTCATGATAATATAGTAATGTTTAATAATTATATATTTTTATATAATTATTTTTGTCATGTTCAAACATCATAGTAACATTGTATTCATAAACTATTTCAAATAATAGTCTATTTTTAGTATTGCGTCGTAATAATCATATTTTTGTGAATAATAACGAAGTAACTTATTCAGATGATTATAAATATCATCTTTTGAGATATTTCTCACAAAAATGATGTAATAACTTGATTTTAACCATTTTTGCTAGAAAATAGTGCTTTTATTTATAAAAACATAGTTTTTACTAGTTTCTGTTTTTATAACGTTTTTATCCAAGATCTAATATTTTTGTACACTTTATTTGTAGTTTTGAAACTTTTACACAACTTAATATGTCAAAGTGTTCATAATACATGGATCTATTCATATTTTATGCCAAATTCATCTTTATAACATTTTTGTCCAAGATCTAACATTTTTACTCACTTTATTTATAGTTTGGAAAGTTTTACACTAACATTATATATCATTATGAATATCTTACAAAGAGTTATCCATATTTCATGTCAGAAGCATTTTTACACAAATATTAACTTTATAAACTTGTGTAATCAACATATGTAACATTTAATCACATATAAATTTGAATAAAACAACATTTATAGTAAAAGAACTTGTATTCTCCCCCAAAAAGGTTTGAAAAGATGAAAATGAGGGGTATGAACTCACCTTGAGTGGTAGATCTTAAGGTTTCTTGGTAGAAGATTGAAGAGTTTGGTTCTAGGACCCGGAAGACTCTTGGACAAAGCTATTATCCTATGGATTTTCGTGAGTATGTGTGTGTAAAAGAGTAAATGAAGGTATTTAGAACTTAAATCACTAGATGATCATGACTTACCAAGAAGGCTTGCAAGATCCTTGAAGATGATGAAGATTGGAGTTCAAAGACCCTTGGACAAAGCTAATATCCAATGGATTTTGATGGATGTTAGTGTGTGTAAATGGTGTAAAACTTGTGTTATGTTGTTTAGAATCAAAAGATGGATGAAGCTTACCACTTAATCTTGTGAAAAGAACTTGGAAATGAAGCTTGAAGATGATGATGGTGGTGGTGGTTTGAGCCGAGAGCAAGATGTCACACCCTCAAACCGTATTGGCGGAATAGTTTAAGGGTGGATGACTTCATGAACAATATCATAACAAAGTTACACAATAGTGGAATCCAAGTACACAACCATCATTAAATAATTGCAAAGGTTACATCGTTTAAAAGTTGCTTGTTTCAATCAAAATTACAAATGATTTCAAAATGAACAAAAACGACGTCGTAACGTCTCTTCAAATCGCGCTGAGGCTTACCTTATCAATTTCCTGAGAATACAAGTAGTTGAAAAAGTGTCAACAATTAAGTTGGTGAGTCATAAGATTTTTGTATAGAAATGTCCTTTGTTTGTAAGCAATGGTGTTGAAAACCAAGAAAATCCAATATTTTCTCATAAAAATGTCCAAGTCTTTAAATCCCAAAGACTAAAATGTAATATGTAAACTGTAGTGTACTTTCTTTGAAATGTGTGTTTCCACGTAAACAGTTTATAAAAAATATTAAGTTGATTATTTTCCCATGTGAGATACCATATAACCATACTGTGACTAGTTGGCCTGTTGCGACGTTCTTCAGGCATCGGAATGTTAGACATTTGGACACCTCAGACCTGCCGGTCAAGCTGTAGCTAGCAGCTCAGGTACGGGGTTGTCAAGCCCCGTATAGATTTATACTCAAATATCGCGCTCTCTTACCGAGACTCTGGTTATAAATGTTCAGGACTTATAGTAGGTACTTATAAAAGTACTGTGAAGATTCATCTCACAAAAATATATGTATTCCAATCAACTTGTTTACGTACGTTTTGTATATAAAAACTCTTGTAATCGTCCATTATCATTTTTCCCATGATAATATAGTATAGTTTAATAATTATATAATTTTATATAATTATTTTTGTCATGTTCAAACGTCATAATAACTTGTGTTCATAAACTATTCCTATAATAGTCTATTTTAGTATTGCGTCGTAATAATCATATTTTTATGAATAATAATGAAGTAATTTATTCAAATGATTATAAATATCATCTTTTGAGATATTTCTCACAAAAATAGTGTAATATCTTGATTATAACCATTTTTGCTAGAAAATAGTGCTTTTATTTATAAAATCGTAGTTTTTACTAGTTTTCGTTTTTATAACGTTTTTATCCAAGATCTAGTGTTTTTGTATACTTTATTTGTAGTTTTGTAACTTTTACACATCTTAACATGTCAAAATGTTCATAATACATAGATCTATTCATATTTCATGCCAATTTCAACTTTATAACATTTTTGTCCAAGATCTAACATTTTACACATTTTATATATAGTTTAGTAACTTTTACACTAACATTATATACATCATTATGAACATCTTACAAAGGGTTAACCATATTCCATGTCAAAAGCATTTTTACACAAATATTAACTTTATGAACTTGTGTAAATCAACATATATAACATTTAATCACATATAATCTTGAATAAAACAACATTTATAGTAAAAGAACTTGTATTCTCCCCCAAAAAGGTTTGAAAAGATGAAAATGAGGGGTATGAACTCACCTTGAGTGTGGATCTTAAGGTTTATTGGTAGAAGGTTGAAGAGTTTGGTTCTAGGACTTGGAGAACCCTTGGACAAGTTATTATCCAATGGATTTTCGTGAGTATGTGTGTGTAAAAGAGTATATGAAGGTATTTAGAACTTAAATCACTAGATGATCATAATTTACCAAGAAGGCTTGAAAGATCCTTGAAGATGATGAAGATTTGAGCTCAAAGACCCTTGGACAAATCTAATATCCAATGGATTTTTATGGATGTTAGTGTGTGTAAAAGGTGTAAAACTTGTGTTATGTTGTTTAGAATCAAAAGATGGATGAAGATTACCTCTTGAACTTGTGAAAGAAGCTTGGATTTGGAGATGGAGATGGAGATGGTGATGGTGATGGTGTTTGAGGCCGAGAGCAAGAGAAAGGGGAGAGGAGAAGAGAGTTGTGAAGTTGGTGATTCTCTTGGTAAGGATGAAGATATGATGCTAGGTTATGAGATTTTAGGCTAGATTTTTCTATCTTATTTTATTAATAGTCTTTCATTGCCCTAGATCTTGAATAGTAACCAAGGATATGCATGGGGCTGGTGTGTGTAGCCGATGGGGTGGGGTAAGGGGGTGGGGTGGTGTGGTTTTTAAATAAATAGCATCATACTTGTATAAAATGTGTGATTTTTATAAAATAGTATGACGTTTTAGTGAAATTTTGTGCGTTTTTGACGAAACGAAGTTCTAAATAATTATTTTGTATAAAAAAATTACCAAACATTTATTTTGATTGAATTATAACTCGTTGGGTGCCGGAATACGCGTTTAAGCACAGTATTCTTCCGTTTTCGCGATTTTTGACGTTTTACCGGAAATTGTATTTAGCTTTGGAATTAAATACTAGATATTATTACGTT